>VZTX01013972.1:55138-187820 GCA_013400915.1 Pardalotus punctatus | reverse complement strand
CTGCGCCACAGGGCACGAGCGGCCCCAGCGCTGAGGGCGGGCCGGGCTCGGCCGGGCCGGGCCTGGGGCAGGTGCCCGAGGGGGCGCCGTGCCCTCCTGTCCCGTTCCGCTCGGCGGACACGGCCGTGTGCCCGCGGAGCTCCTCCCGGTGCGGTGCAGGCTCCCGCCTGCCGGAGAGGCGACCTCTGCCCGGCCACCCCCGGGGTGGGCACAGCCCGAACCCCGTGGCAAAATCCTGCAGGCAGGACCATGCGGAGAACCAAGGGCAGCTCGTGGCCTCAGGGCAGGCGCCCATTTTGTTAGTTGTGGTTTAAAGATAAAAGCAAATTCTTTGGTATCATTGAGTCCTT
Source organism: Pardalotus punctatus (assembly GCA_013400915.1). NCBI lineage: Eukaryota > Metazoa > Chordata > Aves > Passeriformes > Pardalotidae > Pardalotus > Pardalotus punctatus. The sequence continues at coordinate 187,470 of VZTX01013972.1, read as the reverse complement.
TAAAAATTATTTTTTAACTTACTGTGGAATGTTCATAGAATTGTAAAATCGTCAAGGTTGGAAGAGACCTTTAAGATAATCAAGTCCAAGTGTTCACCTGGCACTGCCGCTGGAATCCCTAAACCACTAAACCACAGTACCCAGTGCCAGATCCAGACACCTCTTGAACAGTTCCGGGCATGGTGACTCCAGTCCCTCTCTAAAAGGGGTTGGCCACCTGTTAAGGGCTTGGAATGGACCTTAAAGATCCTCCAGTCCCAATCTCCCTGCTGTGGGCAGGGACACCTCTCACCAGACCAGGTTGCTCAAGGCCTTATCCAACATGGTTTTGAACAGGGATGGGACACTCTCAACCTCCCTGGGAAACCTGTTCCAGTATCTCACCACCCTCACAGTAAAGAATTTCTTCCTAATATCTAACCTAAATTTTCCCTCTTTCAGTTTCTACCATTACTCCTTGTCCTACCACTACAGTTCCTGATGAAGGATCCCTCTCCAGCTTCCCTGTAGTGCCCCTTCAGATACTGGAAGGCTGCTATGAGGTCTCCATTCAACCTTCCTCAACCTGAACAGCCCCAACTTCCTCAGCCTGTCTTCTTTATCAACTTGGTGGCTGTCACCTGGACTTTTTCCAACTTGTTCCATGTCCTTCTTATGTTGGGGGCACAGTTCTTTGGCTTTTTTTCCCCTCTTCATTTTTGTATCTCACTCCAACCTCTTTGCATTTTTTATTTCTATGCTCAAAACAAACAGAAAAAGTGCTTTCTTCTGATTTGTGTGCACCCTCAAGATTTCATTCTAAATATTTTCATTTATTTTTTTTAAAATCCCCATATTTATCTGTGTCTTATTCAGAGTGAAAACAAATACTTGAATATTATGTGAGTTCCTCTCAATTCTGCTGCTTGACTGTGATTACACAGCACTATCCGAAACACCCTTGAGACAGTGAAGTGGCTTAGAAGTGCTGTTTACAGCCCCTGACAGAGGCCCTGTTCCTCTTCCAGCTCTGTCTCCAGAGCTGATTAAAGCAACCACAGTATAAAATGAAAGTTGGGGTCATTTATGCTGCCATCCTGGTCAAACAATTTTTGGTCCAGAATTAGAGAATTCTGACTTTCTGGACATTATATTCATCTCTGAGAGTCAATTGAGAGACCCAGCAGTCCTGGGCAGCTGGCTACAGCTGTCAGCCTGATTTGTGGCCAAAGATGATGTATTCTATTTTAAACATTATATTTAATTTAAAGAATGAATACTTTTTTTTTTCTTTCCCCTGAGACTTCATAAAATATCATAAACAGGTAGAAATTAGACTACATATTCCTTATTCCTTGATATTTCTAATCTTTAGGCAGTTCTGCAGAGTCTTTACTTTCAGCTGTGCCAAGAAAGCACTGGCTGGTACATTCTGCCTAAAGCTGTCCCAAACTTAGTGGAAGTTACCTAAAGGGGAGAACTGCAAACTTTCTGTAACTGAGATTAATTTTGTGTGAAAAAAAAAAATCATAATATATATGTGCCATGAATTACACTGTCAAGTGATGACATACTAAATCAGAGAAAACATTTAGAAATATCAAGACCTGATGGTTCAATTCTGATTTTTTTCTCTTTTTCACTACAGTCATTGTATCAAATAGGGAATCTTAAGACCCCTCCTTTGAAAGAAATCTGAATTTCTTAGAGCCACGGAAAGTTTTCTTTCCTGCTTACATTTTACATTGTAAGGGTAAGTGACACCATTGTAAGTGTTGAAACACCAAGTTATATTTGCTCTCTTTTTATGGGAAGACTGTACAGGTGGCTGGAGAGCAAGTAGGACTAAACCTTGAGATGCAAGTTGAGAGCAGATGAGTCAAAAGAATTGCCTAGAACAGACAAAATTTTTATTTAAAAATATGCACTTTTTTTTCTTTTTCCAACTTAATATTGGGCATATGATTAACCCAGCAATGTGTGCTGCTCATTTATTTTATGACCTTTCAAAGAAGTTGTATCCATTTCCCATGTTTGGTTGGCGTCACAGGACCTTACACAGTAAGGGACTGTGACACAGACCAAGTGCTGAGTGTACATTCGGTTTGTCACAGTGCCACACCACTGTGATGGCACAGCTTCCACACAGGAGCTGGCTCCTCTCCTGCCAGCTCAGAGCTCAGGCAGAATGAACATGTGTCTGCCTGCACCCATCTTGCCAAAGTCTCTCACATTACCCTGAAGGTAAGAAAATGCATTATCATGCAGAACATACAGATTGCCCTATGAGTCCTGGTTCACATTTGTGCAAATGGTACTGATTTCCATATATTACTGTTTCATCTTTAAAACAACAGATCTTCAGAGTTTACTAGCTGAAGCTCTGCTCCTAAAATAAACTGTCCTCCTGCTGATTTTCTGGAGTTCATGTGCAGTTTCTTTCTCCTGTAGAGTCTGGGGAACTCATACTTCACTTGATCTGAAGAGGCTGTTTAGGAACTGAGCAACAGTTCCACAATGATATTAAGTCATCTATGTCTTTCATGCTGGGTGCTTGGGCAGTGAGCATATGGGTTATGCCATCTTGTGCAATGCACAACCACACATTAATATACACAGAAAAAAATCTGAACTGGAATTCCAGTTCCCCACACTCCCATCTGAGAAACATAAATGAAGCCCAACAGAACAGTATTTTGCCCTTCTGACTATACCAATAACCATCCCACATCCTCTAGAATGTCCTTTCATAGTGTATTTATGGGATAAAGTTTTCCCACTAAAAATCACCACAGGAACATTCTCTGTTCATCGAAACATGAAACCAAGTGGCTGCTGCTTCTTGAAAAGCATTAAGGCATTGTTGTGAACATTACTCTAGTATTTACAGGGGAAAGGGAAAAACAGCAGCTTTTTAGGGAGGTTCAACTCGAATCCCCATGTGCAGCAGTGTTGCCTCCAGCCTAAAGCCAATGTAGTTTTTGATCCTGAGTCTTTCAATCTGAAGTTATGCTGTGGTTCTGCAGTTGTGTTTATTTTGGAAGATACATAACAAATAACAAGAGAAAGGATATACGAGATAACACAGAGAGCTATAGGGAAAGGGGTTGCAGCTACAAGGAGGGGGAACTTTATACATGTGGCCTCTGAAAACCAAAAAAATGTCTGTAGATAATATTTGCTTTTTCTACACTCCCTTGGGCAAAAAAAAAATAAAGAGCAGAGGGAAATTATGTTTTTTCTAAATTATAGCCCTGGGTTACTAAAGATCAGATAATGTTTTAATCAGTTGATCTATTGAGGAGGGAAGCAGAAAGTTTTAGCCTCAAACTTATAGAGAAGGTTGTAGGGCAGGCAGGAAATCCACACTGTAAATGGGAATCTGCTGTGAGCTGACTGAAATGGTGAAGTTCTGTTCTGGGGGGAAAAATACCCACCATCTAAATTTACTTCCGTCTCAGCTGGAATGAAAAGTTAGAATTCATACTCCCCCATATACTAAGCATTCCCCAAAGCTGAGTTTTGGGAATACAAAAGTGGCCTTATCAGAACATTTCATTTGAGTGAAGTCATAACATTTTGTCTTGATAAAGTCAACAGACTTTGTTTCAGCTTTTGATCTGGAAGATCTTTGACAGAGGAAATGATGGAAGCTTGTTCTCTGAAGGATGTATTGCTCCCTGAAAAATCTCATGGATTGCTTTTTCAAGCAAGCTGGGGCAGAAGTTAATTGGAATATAACTCTGCCATGGTGGCCATCTTCATAATAATCCAAAAGCCACTAAAGCATTCTAGTAAAGGGCAGTATTAAGAGTGGCAGCAGCTTGAAAATCCTTAATACTGGCAAGGATACTACATTTTATAGATATATATATTTGTGCTACTCTATAATGAAATCTATTGAAAAACTGCTATATTTTTAAGTAACATTTTAAATGAGCATAATTAAGCAGATAAGGTCAAAGAAAAGAGTTGTTAGTACCCGAGCAGTTAATTGTGACTGGTCATTTGCTTTTAGTGGCACTAAAGTGCTTGTTATCCTGAGGTCAGCTCCTCTAGAAAATGTCAGGATACCCTTGCCAAGCAGCCAACAATCAGAAGTGAAAAAAATAAGGGTGGAAGTATTACAAGTAGATTAAATGTTCATCAGTGGGAACAAGGAAGGAAAGAGCAAGAGAAAATGATGCTGTCCTCAAAGGAATTGTAAAGGCAGCAAGCTAAGGAATCCGGAAGCAAGGAAGGGCAAGTGAAAACACATTACCTTGGCCCAAGAAGTCCATCACTGCTAACTTTAATGAAAATTAAATCAGATGCAGATCTAAATATTCACTAATCATTAAAGAGATGATTAAAAAAAGTTGTGTAACTAAATGCAAGAAAAATTTCACAGGTGAGCAGGTAAGGGAGAGGGGGACTATTGGCCACAGCTGATGGAAGCACAGTGCATAGAAAAAGCAAAAAAGAAGAGTGATGAAAACAGTGATTAACTGCAATTGAGCTCGTAATGGAAACAGACTAATTTCAGGTTCTGCAGGAGAAAGACATGAAATATGTACTCTATTATCTGGTCTGATACCGAGGAGGAAGGCAGTTATTTTAAAGGACATGCATATGGCTGATAAGGAGGAAGGAAGTAAGGACAAGTTTAAATTAAGATGTGGGAAACCAGGGAAGAACAAAACAACAAACACTGTCAAGGAGATGAACTAGGGGACCTTGCAGGTCTTCTCTATCACATGCCTCTTTGACTCTTTATGAAGAGAGCAGGGGCTTAGTAGCAGATATTTAGGATATCACATTAATGGCCAACTTCAGCAGACTTCTGCTAGAAAGAGTCTTCTTCTCTGCAATCTCTTTATAATAATGAAGTTACTAAAATACAGCTCTTAGTTTCATCAAATCATCTCTTTGAAATACTGGCAATGAGTAGAGGTGCAGCTTTTCTTCTCTTACTGTCTAAGTGTCGTGGCATCTGAGCTGAGAATTATTTTGGTGTTTTTCCAGCTGCTTTGTACTCTGCTGAGAATAACCAGGATAACAGTCTGGGCTGATCTGCAGTCACTTCCCACAGAAGCCACCCTGTCCACATAGGGGCTTGCATCTAGTTCGTATTTGTGGGTCACACTCCAGTAGTTTGCTCTAGCCTCGCACTGAGTGATATCACAGCCCACCATTTTATAGAATCCTAAAATGGTTTGGTTGGAAGGAACCTTAAAGATCATCTAGTTCTAAGTGCCCTGCCATGGACAGGGACACCTTCTGTTAGACAAAGTTGGTTAAAGCCCCATCCAACCTGGCCTTGAACATCTCCAGGGATGGGCATCTGCAACTTCTCTGAGGGTGGTGTCCCACCACCCTTACAGTAAAGAATTTCCTCCTAATATATAAAAAAATCCATCCTCTTTCAGTTTAAAACCATTACCCCCTCAACCCATCACTGCACTCCTTGAGAGAGAATCAGTCCCCTCTTTCCTGAGGGCCCCCTTTAAGTAGTGGAAGGCCACTGTAAGGTCTCCCTGGAGACAAGAAATACAGGAAGTGGTTGAACACTGAAGAAGGGCAGGCCTATAGTACCAGTTTCCTGCAGGAGACTGCCCTCTATTTTGGTTTAAACAACAGACCTTGATGATCTGGAAGTTGTTTTTTCAGAACCCTTTGGAGAGAGAGGAGGTTCTGTACTAACCAAACACCAACTGCGGACAATGTTTACTAGTCTTGAGAAAATGGACCTTTCACTAATATTAGTGGCTTCTTAGTGGTGCATCAGCTCGCTGTTCAGTGTTTGTAAACTTCTCAGTCAGTTCCTCCAGGGTCTCTGAAAAGTGTGGAGCTGCCACAGCTCCCCAGTGGTGCTGTTGACACCCAGCTCCTCCAGTCTGTCCCTTGCTTGGACAAATCTCAGCAGCAAACTAGTCTGAAACACAAGGATCCACTACCAGAAAATTTGTGAGCAAGGTGGAGGCTCAGGCTAATCAGATTATCTGTTGCAAATAATTTATCCATCTTTAGATTTATAAACAGTATGTAATCTGCCTTCTACCACTATGTGAGGGTGTGGGAGACAGTGTGTACAAACAACTGGAAAAGCCCCTGATACATACTGCCTTGTAATTGAGTATGTCCTAGAGAGGGAAAGAATAAACATTAGCAAACAATTCTGACTTTCCCCTAACCTTTGCAATGAAATCATCCTATAATTTATGGTTTGATTTTTTGAAATGACTTTTTATTGGATGAAAAAGCTCATGTGTGCATAAATGTTCATCAGTCAAGAACATATATATACACACAACTCCTAACGACTAGGAAGACCAGGCTCCTTTTAAAAAATTTTTTCCCCAACAACAAAAAAAGAGTCATGAAGAATGTCTTGTGCATGAGTTGGAATCCAGACAAGAGTGGGGAAAAAAAACCCCTACCTTTTTTGTGTTTTATGGCATTCTGCCACCTTTTTAAAGTTATATTTTTTGTGTCAGCCCTCAGCAGATTTTAGGTGAGATAAAGTGACCATTCTTTTCTTTTTGCCTCCTTGTTTCCACCATAGCATCTGTGATCTTAAAATGAAAAAAAAGAACCCTTGTGATTTATCAGCCCTAATTGTCTTGCAGTGGTTTCAGAGAGATCATTAACACACTCGGACATATAGCAGATGTTCCAGTGATGACATGTTAGCAGAAGGGAGTGTGTTTCTCTTTTGCCTCCTCCCTCTTTCTTATTCCTTATCGGATCTCATTCCCCTCAACACATTTGTCATTTACATGGGTGTGTTGGTGGGAGTGGAGGGGCAGGAGCATCTCTTGCAGCACCGTGCGCTGTGAAGCCACCCGTGTACTGCGAGGTGTCCTCTGCTGTGCCTGGCCATGGCACAGCCACACACAGGTACTGTGCATCAGGATGGTAGTAAGGATTAGGAGAACTGCCATGGATATGCAGGTGAGTGGCTGTGTTTATGTGCCACACCTGAGAAAACCATCCCACCACAGTTACCTGAGTAAAACATCTCAACTGCTCTCCTGGCTTCATGTCCCAGCCATGAGGCCCTTTCCATGAGGCTGTTCATTTGCCAGCTTCCTGGGTGGAAAAGGCTCATAACAGTTCAGCTTCTGAAGCACATTTATTTAAGCAAAGTATTAGTTATGAAGATTTTCCTTTAAAAAATAGGTGTCCTCTGGCCTGAGGGAAAACAATAAATGCTCTAAATTATGTTCTCAGTCAAGAATTAATCTAGATGACTGGAGAAGGGGGTAAAGAAAGGGAAAAACAAGAGCTTCAATTTATAAAGAAGCATTTGTCCACCAGCTGCCTGGCAATCTGTGTTGGGAAGCACAGAACCTAGGTCACATCTGAGTCTGAAAAGACAAAGAAAAAAGTTGTGATTACATCTAGAATTTTAAAACTTTTCTCTGAGAAAAATCTCTAAGGAACAGCAAAGACGAGAAAGATCCCAGATAGCTGTCTTGATAAGAAACATTTCCCAAAGAAAAACCAATGGAAACCCTGCCAAATCAGGATCCTTAGTGGATGGTTATATATCAAATCCTTCTCCTTTTCCCCTTAAACCTGTGCTGCGTGCAAGATTTGTTTTATTCTTGTCATGGTAAATAAATCCATGCCTGCTTTCCATTTTAGGAGTACAGACCAAACTTTAAGTACAATTGCAACCATTTTGAGTAATCTGCACTCAGAGTTGCAACACTTAACATATTTACAACAGAAATCACACAGAGGCATCATATCTCCCACTACATTTTGTGTGTGTCTAATATGAGGAAACCAGAAATGGGCTAAGCTAGAATGCTTATCAACTTCCAGCTTCCAATTTCCCTTTCCTGTTAAGAAAGCTGTGGAAGACTTTGAGACAAGCTGAAGAGCTCACAGCTGCTGTTCTTCCATGCCACAGCCAAGATATCCACAATCACCCTCTTTCTTACCACTGCCTATCACTCTTCATGTGGAAAGAAGGGAGGCTTTGGTAGCAGCTCTGACTTTGTGATGGCAATAGGATGGTCTTTAGTGCTCCTGAGTCTTTTATAGATGAGCATTAATACTCCACACTTCCATCTGGAGTAAGTCCTGTAATTTTGTGAGTAACCCTGTGTTCTGTATGGCTAATGTTCTTGTCTACCTGTATCTTAAAAATAAGACTATAAATGTATTTGATAAAAGCTGCAGCACTGATGGAAGGCTAAGTTCTTGAAAACATTTGATTTTGTAGGGTTCTTTGACTGCAAAGTAGCTTCAATCAAAATCAGTGTGGCTCACACTGAGTGGATTACCCACTGAACAGACAAGAAGTGACAAATTATAATTTGGAAACAGGAGAACATTGGCAATGGAGTCTCATCACTGAGCAGGTGTGTTTCTAAAGGTATCCAGTTCTGCTCCCATGTTATTTAATGTTTTTTATCAATAATCCCATAAACCCCACAAGCATTACTGTAACATTAACATGTAATAAATACTAATATTGATATAACAATGGTAGCAAACTCCCTGTTCAAAGGTGAAGTGTAAGAACATGAAGCAACTACTGCAATTGTGATCTTAAAATGCAAGAGTGAGGTTAGCTAAATAGCTGACAAATCAAAATATCTCTCAGATTTAACATACTGTGTAATTAATTCCTATGTAATTGGGTGCTCATGAGATGCAAATAAGCAGTCGAGCATGAAGAATAGAAAAATCCAAGGCACAGTATAGCCTTTGGGTTCATCATGGTGGACTGCCAGCTCAGTGCTTCCATAGCGGTCACGTTGGGGCCACTGGATTTGTTTCAAGAGGGAGCAAAGAGATTTCCTCCAAGGAGAGGTCTCTGTCCAAGTTTTTCCAAAGTGTTTTTCACCATTTTCCAACATAACTTCTCCTCCACATCCATTCTGGTGACACATATAGCTACCAGGAATAGTTGCTGAACATGGTGGAGGAACAAGTCAAGCACACATGGGAATGTTTGAAAAGCCAGTTGCTAGATGCACTGCAGATGTTGCTTGTTTGGAACACTGGTAGCTGTTCTGCTCACAATTATTTCCAAAAATACGCTAAACACTGACGTGAATAGCAAATTATTTTTTAATCAATACTTTCACTTTGGCATTGTTTTGTTCTATATTATAGATGTTTTAGAAAGAAAAGAAAGAGTGACTGCAAAGAGAAGCTAGAAAATCTCAGGCAAAAAAAAAAAAGGAAGACCAAGACAATGGGGAAGGCTAGTTTTTGTTCTTGGTTGAATGGTATTTTTAAAAACAAGTAGAGTTCAATATTTCTCACAGGACCTTGTCCTTAGTCTGGCATGCTTGTGAGAAAAGCAAAACAAGAACAGCATGCACGATATTGTCTATTGCAAATACTCTATGTCTTACAAATGGAAAAAAAATCTATCACTGTAGATGTTTTGGCCTCATAGTTTGGTTTTTTAACTCTTCCCTGAATTTCATTATTCCAAAATCAGTTTGTTTATGAACTAACAAACTTATATAACATGTAAAAAATTAAGATATAATGGTTTAATAGATAATGTATTAATTTAACAAACCTTTGTAACATTTGCCTAAATAAATATTAAATGTTTCAAACATTGACCCTATTTTTCAGAAATGGGGTTGTTTTTAAGCCATTAAGTTTAATGTCTTTTAAAAAATAGAACCAGTTGCAGATATAACCTGAACATCAGAATCAGAAATTAAATTCTTGTTTAAAAAAAATTTAGTGCCAACCTACATTTGCTTGAAAAGGGAGTGGTTTTGAACTGCATACCACTCACCTGCATGGAACAAAAAAATGGCAACCTCAACCTTTGAGAACTGTAGATTAAGGGAAATCCTAGACATTCAAGAGAAGTGGGCTGGACCCTCTGTATGTGTATTTCCCCATCACTAATTTACACCAAAGAAAAGTATTTTCCTTTCCCATCTCTTCATTCCACATGCACCTCAAAATTCAGAGTTGAGCCTGAAGGTGGAAGATGGCACCCTCCAACATAATATCTGTAACAGGTGAATGAAGCCATGAGGCTGCGGCAGATTTGGTGCTGCTGATCTCAGTCACCACCTATGCGAAAGGCTCTTTTCCTCTGCCAAACACCCCCAATGCCAGTGACTTCAGTGGGGTCTACAAGCACTTGGCTTGTCAGAAATACATACCAAAAAGTATCAGAATTAGCCAATTATAAAATCTGCTGCTACTACTATGTCTGTGGCTTTTGTAATTAGTTTCAAGACAGGCAGTTTCTGATGCTGAGTTGCTCCTGACAGTGTTCATGAGGCTGAGTGGGTAGCACCGATGTAAATCATCAACCCTGCTCTCAGCAGGGAAGCTGTTAGCGTTCCTCACTGGAATTTGCACTGGAGCTGTGTGCTGTGAACAGCAGCAGCCTGTATCTGTACTTCTCAAGAAGAGGCAAGAAATGGCTTTGTGGAAGAAACTTCCGCATTGCAGGCATTCCAGTTGTTCCTTTGAGCCACAGCCATAACTCTCTCCAGATGTAACCCTTCACTTCTCCCTCTTTACAAGTTTATTTTCCTTGTAAGGAAGAAAAACATGGAAAAGATTTTTGGTGGGTATAAACCAAACTGAGAAGTACTGAATGTAAAGAATGAAGAGGGTTTTATACAACGCTTGACAACAGCCAGTGAGCTGAGTCACAGACACAAAGCCATGGAAGAGCTAAACCCCATCAGATGTTTCGGTCTAGATGAAATTCATCTTCTTGCCTAACATTGCATGGGAGAGGAGTATGTGGGTGCAGGTGCAAATGCAGGAAGAGAAATCTTTGCCTAAATGGCTTGAGCAAGGAACTCTGGACTCTGTAGCTCCTGCTACAAACTCTGGGCCAGTCTGAAATCTGGAGGTTCTGTAGAACACATCCTGCCTGGGAGGGTTCTACCATAGCAAACATGTATGTACAAGGCTATGGCAACTCTACAGCTCTTATGCTTCTCTGTAGGTGGTCTCTAGAGCAGGAAGAAGGTACACAGTGAAAGCACTTAATTTTCATGTTTTTAAAATGTTCTCCTGCTGAGAGTATGGTTTTCAGTTTAAGTTTTGGGCATAAGCACATGCCCTTCCAGTCTTTGTATGAAGAAGAATACTTCCTACTTTTCAAGGCTGGACAGTCCCTGCAGCTAAACCTATGTCCAGGCACCTGTAAAACACCTTTAGTCCCCCGTCCTGGGAACCCTATTGGACACTATGACTAAGGGCAGGGGTGAGGGGACCACAATCATGTGTGCTGTTTTGGCCTTTTGGTGAGTAACAACATCGTGGTAAAAGCTGAAGTGCTGACTGAGATTCGCTGCCTTTTAACAGAAATCCCCAAACTCTGCTCTCCTCCCAGAGGGGCTGTGGATGGACCTGCCCAAGCATGTTCACAGCTGTACTGTTCTCCAGAGAACCAACTGAGCAGAGAGAGAAGTTGCAAGAAGAAAGTGTAGACCCCAGAAGAACTTTGGGTTTTTTTGGACTTCAGTCTACTGGACAAAGAAATCACAGCAGCAGTCTCAAAACAGTCATTGTATTGACTCTGCTGATGTACAGTTGTTCTGTCTGGCAACATTAATGAAAGAAAAAATGTGGGCTTATTTTCCCTGCAAGCATAAGCACAGCTTGTTGAGGGACCTTCAAGAAGATACTTAGTTTTTCCTGAGGTTGCAGGTAAGGTGGTGGGCCTATCATATTTGTACCTTTAAAAACAAGCCCCATTGACAAATTGTAAATTTAAAAACAGGCCAAGTAATTTCTGATGCCGGCAGCCCTGGGCATCTCCTAGATGCTGCCAAATGTGGCCTCATACCATTAACTTTTTCTTCACCCGGAAGCCCTCCTGAGGTTGTCAGTTTGCAGAGTGGGCCTGATGCCCAGAGATGGAGTCTGAGGGCAGAGGTCAGCTAAGACAACAGCACAAGAACAGAAAATGTGAAAACCTTTACTCATCAGTGACACCGAAATTCATTTTTGAGAGGGCCCAGGAAATGAATGGGAGCAAACGAAGACCTTCTGATGAGGCATGGTGGGCACCTGAATTCCACTGCAAAACATCTCAGTGTGGAGCCTGCTGTTCTGGTATGTGTGAGATACAGTAGTTCTCTTCCAAGGACAGGCTGAACTACTGATTCAATAATTCACATTTGAAAAAAAACTGCACACAAAGAGGGAGAAGGCTAGGTTTATTCCATATTTTATGTCAACACATAGATATCCTACAGAGCATTGTTTCTTTCCTTCCCCCTACTTCTTTGTTTTTTTGGCCTGGTTTATGTTTAGATTCTTATTAAAAACATGTGAGAATATCACAAACATGAATTTGGCTGCCAAGACTTAGGTCCCTAAAGCCATATGTATGTATCTAGACTGGCTGATTTTCAGAGATTAGAGTTCAGAGCATGGCAGAGCAAAGCATTGATTTAGGTGCCTACATAAAAATACAGGTGCTTGTTTTGAATGGTCAAGTCAGAAAAATATTTCCTAGTATATTCAGGAAATTGAACATGAAAACGATGAACCTTTGAGCATCTGACAAGTTAAATATTTAAATGATTAGCAGAACATGGCAAGGTTGTAAAGTTTTCAGGACATTCATTGGGGATCTCAAACAACATAGTTGGAATTCCAGGCTTCTTCAAGTTTGTTTATTGGCAAGGGATCACATTTAGACTGATTGTTAGCAAACCCAAGGCTGATTTAAGAGGAATTTAGGAGCCTTAGTTCAACAGAGTAATTTGGACCACATACTAGTTGGGGCAGCCAACCCACAGAGGTATCCAGCCTTAACAGTGCTGCTTCTACTGCTGCTGTCTGTAGATGGTCAAGCTTTAGTGCACAAACTCAGAAGTGTATCAGCATGAGCACGTCATTGCCGGAGTTTCTGCAACTGGTGCAGAATAACTCAAAGTCTGTGGGAGGCCCAAAGCCGCTGAGCCTGTTTAGATGGTGCCACACACTGATAGGCTCAAGAAAGGATCAGAGGAGAAAAGGGCACTACATGTGTAACAGCCTCTTGGCTACTGCACTCAGCCACAAAGCAGAGCAAGTGAATGCTAGAATTAATTGAACCTGTCAGGATCTGAACAACCATTTATTTCTCAAGAGAAGACCATAACTGGATGATGGACATGTCTGGGAAAAGATACGTGCATCGTCCTTCCCACACCACTAGTGCCATTGGTGCTGAAAAGGACACTGGACACCTGGGAACCACAGGACAGCAAGCATGGGCACTCAGAGAGAGGGGATATTCTTGGAGGGGATCTTGGAGTGCATAAAAGCCCACACTTTCAACATTTTGTAATACAGAAGATGCAACCCACTCACTCCTATGAGCAGAGACCACAACTTTCCAGCCCCAGAAGATCACTCTACTCAGTTGACTGCAACCAGACCCTCCCACTCTCTCTGTAGTCCCTCTGCACGGTGGGCACAGCACAGCACAGCCAGAGCAGAGTAGGCAACACAGGGCTGAAATGAGCTACTGGGCACAACCTCTGCCTGCTCATCTCCCCCTACATTGCACACCAGTGCTCTTCTGAAAAGTGGCCTTGGGACAGTACATCCCAGTGACACTCAGTCCCTCTGCCCCCAGAAAGGCAGGGAAAATAGCCCAAGTTGATGCCTGCTGTTTCTTCCTTGGCACCAGACTCAAACCAGATGGGCTCAAGGGAGTTGCTGGAGAGTAAACTCACAGCTGTCACTTCCAGGCTGTATAAGGCATTGGAGTAACTAAGAGAGACGCCCTGGGTTGCCTTGATGGGCTAGATGACTTCTGTTTAGGTATTATGATGCCCAATTTAGGCATCCAGAATAGGAAGTCTGCTTATGGCCCTGGCATGCTACGACCATTGCTTATTATGCTGCTCATAATTGTGTCATTTTTTCTGTATGTTTCTGTTTTATTACATCCATCTGCTGCTCCATATTTTATATTTGAAGTGCAGGCTTTCTGTGCCACAAATTTGCCCTATGCCTAGGACACAGTACAGGCATGCCAACACCCAAATCCTGTACCTTCCCCACTCATCCTGGTGGAAGCACTGAACAGTTGAATGAAATAGTTAAGACAGTAGATCGTGTGGAAAAATGCTTCATTTCTCCATAGCTCACCAGCATTTGAGGTATTTGTCTGCTGGTGCCTGATATCTAGTGAGGCAAAAAATTCAGGACTTAGAGGGCATATTAAGAGATTGATTCTCCTTTCAGCTTTTTGAGCTGTAGACATCATTGGAATTTGTGGAGAAGAGACAGTTTTTACAAAATCTTAACATGTCATCTTTACATCTGTGACACAAGCCAGCCTAACCAAGAAACTGCATTGTTAACACAGGCTCTACTGCAAGCATCTTCTACTCAATGCGGTTTTATGGCAGCTTTGGATGCTGATATGAAGTGATCCTGCTTGGTTTGACAAAAAGCCATGCCTAGGCTGAGACTGTCAAGTGTTACAATTTTTCTGACTGCTCAGCTTCAAGCAGGTCTGGTTTTGTGGAAGGCACTCAGGGATTCAATGCCCCAGTCACTTAATCTGTAACTGCTCGTTATTTGAGTCAACACACCAGCTTGGCTGTTGCTCAGGGACACACATTTTCATTCCTCAAAATCCTCTTCAGTGATCTGACTCATCATTGCTTATGTATCTGTACCCCCATTCAGGGCTGTGCATCTCTTCTGTTACAGAAACAAAAATGCAATAATCTGGTGTGCAGTAGAGCAAAGACAAGGCTCTACATTTCTATCTCGTTGCTGAAAATCTCCAGAGTAATTCTAGAGAAGCTCTAGATGTGATTCCTATATAATTCTATGTTCAAAAGAAATACAAGCTTGATCCTTTTAGCATTCATGGATCCAAAGTTGAAAAGGTAGGTACTTAATATTACATCTTCTTCCCACCTGAATTGTTCTACGCAGCAGCTTGGAAAACTATTATTTGTACAAATTCAGTAGGTTTATATATATTGGATTGATGAGAATGGAATAAGCAGACTTTTTTCTGCAAGACTGATGTGAATAAATAGCTCAAATCACAGTATCCATTACTACTTTTTTCATCAGCTTGGTTTTACTGTATTTTACCAGTTACAACTGGTAAAATACAGCAAGCATAAGCAGCTAAAAAATAACCCTATATGTTTTTTTGGGTCTGTGGGGAAAGAAAGGGAGCAGTCACATGCATCTCCAATACAGGCAGTTGAACTTGCAGCAGCTGGTCCATGGAGGCTGATGTTACTTAGCACTGATACAGCTTTTTAAGCTTGTTTCAGGTTTAGAGAAACAGGAAAGTCCTGGTTTCCACCTGAGGAGTTTATTATTTGCAACACATATCCAGCACTGTTATTTGGTGGCCCTGCTGCAGATGAGGAAGTGAGGGATCAAGTGCTTTCCCAAAATTAGATGAAGTTTGTAGGCAATCCCACTGCCCAAGTTCAGCCCAGCAGCCAAGCACAAGGCCATCCCTTCCCTCCCATGTCTCCAGTGTACACTGGGAGCAAGCTGAAGGGCCTGGGGTGGTGATGAGGAAGATATTACAAAGATCCAGGGTACATATTACATGGGCAGCTTTGGGGATTGGGACTGCCTTAGCAGCCAAGAGGAACAGGCAGAACTCAACTAGGAAAAGCTCACTGGGAGAGGTTGTTTTGAGAGGTGGTCCACAAGGAATGGGCCGGGACATTGTTCTGGGATGTGCGGGATCAGTCCAGAAACAAAATAGGGAAGAGATGGAGCAACATGGACAGACCAGAGAGATGGTTTATCTTTGTGGAGGCCTATGCGTGTGTGAAATAGTGGGATATGAGTGATTTGGGGATGCCATCCCATTCACCAGCCCCATGAGAAGTACACAGTTGCTGTATCCTCTCTGGCTGTACTGAGCTCTGCCCAAGCCTCCCTGGGAAGGAGGTAGGGGCAGCCATGGGGTGAGACCTGCCTTTGGGAGACCTGGGGAGCCCAGCTGGGGCCACATCACATCACATCACATCACAGGGCCAGGAAGCAGCTGGGGATGCCACAAGTGGGGAGCTAGAGCTGGGGAGCTGCTGCCACTGTGGTGCAGGGAGGCTGGGGGGAATTAACGGCTGGAAGCACAAGGAGGAACTGTGAGGGGCTGGAAGGCAGGCAAGCCACCCACTGCAGGAGTGAGCGAGGGAGGGAGCAAAGGGGCACAAAAGAAGAGAGTGCAGGAAGGAAAAAGGGAGGCCGAGCACAGAGCCCCTCTGTCCTGTGGCAGCCGAGGAAGCACCTCCTCATGCCAGGTCTGGGACAATGCTCCATGCTGGAGCCCATCTGCATCTTTGCAGGCACTGCTCCTCCTTGGTGGTGCTCACACCCCACGCTGCCACCTCCCCCTCTCCTGCAGACCTGCAGCCCCCCCTTTGAGGGGCTGGTAGTTAAAAGCTCACCAGCTCTGAGTGTGCTTGCAAAAGACAATTCACATTTTTTCCTGCACTTCATTCCCACTCTCCAGAGAAAGCATTTTTGAGATAATAAAATCTGGTAAGCATGATCTACATAAAATCAGTATGCACTTGACACAACAACTGTAGCGATGACACGGAGGAGTCCACAACATGTTTTACAAAAAGATTTCTGCTTAAAGACATTGCAGTGAGTCAATGGTTTCACACAGATGTTTGCTTAAAATGGCTGGAGGGCCAAGTTCAGGCTTACTTTGTTCTACTAAATTATAGAACAAAGACTTGGCTGGTTGCTTAGTGAAATAATCTGTAATAGATACTATAAAACTGAATTTTTGTGTATATATGGGCATTAGAAAAGTGGGGTGGAGACTAAATACCTCTTCCTCCCAATATCAAGTAGAATATATTGTCATCAGTCACATGGGAATTACTGAAAACTTGCAGACATGTTCATGAGACAGGAGATATCCCTCAGCATTTTAAACAAGAAGCAGATGCAGAGGAGATGACATTGATTTTGTACCATCCAGCTGAGTGTGGAGGAGCCAATGAAGCAAATAATATTAATCAAGCAGCACTCAACAGAGCAGAGCAAGATACTCCAGAAATCTTTGAGGCAAAGTGAATATGTCCGAAGGACTGAAAACTGTTATGGTATCAGCATTTTCTCCTCTCGTGAGAGTAACTACTCTGCCTGATTTGTTAGTGAGTATCTTGTTACATTAAACACAAATATCACTGTTAATAATGTCTAAGTGCTTCATTAGTACCCTAATATATTAAATGTAGAATTAAACAAGTAGTAAACTTTGAAAATATCAAGCAAACATTCATTATAGCCAAAATTAAATAGGTCTGTCATCTTTACTATGTCAATTAACTTTTCAATTCCATTGCTGACTTAGTTGTGCCTCCTTCAAACTGTTTGCAAAGAATTACTTTGGTTCAGCTATCTGAAACGGTATATAAGACCAAAGCTTTCTACGTGTATAGAGAATCTTCTTTAGTGCATGTAGCAACCCTTGATAAATAAAAACATCCCACTTAAACACCACTTTAGTCCTTAGGTCTCCTGGGTAAGCCAGGCATAGACAGAAAGTTTCCACAAAAAAATTGTTTTCTACTGGTTTGAAAGAAAAGTCTTTCTATTACCTTTGGATAACATAGTCTGTACCACTACAGTGAAAGATGTCACAGTGCCTCAGCAAATACTGAAGTCACTCTGAAACAGCAGTGAAGCCAGAAGTTGGAAAAAATTCAAGTGCTATGTCTTTATCACCTCCTTCCTTCTCTCAAAGTCAATGAATACAGCCTTTCATTTAGGAATGAGAGAGACTCACAGTTAACACAATAGGCCTGTTAGAACTGCAGATTTTTTTTCCTTTCATTATCTTAATACTAGGGAAACAGTCTTCCTCAAACTTTGCATGAGCAATGAATCAGTTGGCCATTGTGGAAAAAAAATCACTGTAGTAGGTCATTAATCTCATTATATTCTGGGGTCACAACTTCTCATCTGCTATAGCTGAGCCTTATTTCCAATCCATCAGTCTTTTACTAATCAACCTTTTTGTTGCTTCTGATCTGTGATAATATCTATGTGTTTAAAGGTTTGATTTCTCCTCTAGAGCCTCCTCCTCCTCTCTAAGTTGTTTATAGTTAATGTAGTATCCTGTAGCCTCCTTAACTGGTTGATAGCAAGGCCCTTGTGCCCAGCGACTTTGTGTTTATTCTTGTACCCATGATGCTTGAAGAGGAGAGCTTCTGTGGTGTCACATTCCCCTCAACAAAAACAAATCTTTCCTAATTTTGTAGGCACTGAGAAAATTTAGTCTTGGTCCTTCTCCACAAAAAAAGTTTCTTCTTGATGTACTGAGTCAAATTGTGAATGTCTCATTCTACCCCTAGTTTAATGGTGCCATTTACCCATGCTCTGCCTGTTCTCATATACAGGGCACATAGGAGGAGATGATAGACCTGGATCTTTAAAATAAAATCTTTTGGTTTTCACATTAGTTGGCATAGGAGTATTTGTTACAACAAAGCCATAACAATCTTAGAAATCTCAGCAGACACCTGAGATATCTCCTGATGTGTCTTCCAAGCCAAAAATGGAAAAAAAAAATAATCCAGATATAAGCCTGGGTCTTCTGTGAGACTTCATTGTTAGTTTAAATGTATTTTCTTTTTCAGATCTTACTGTGCTGACCTATCTTTTCCCAAATGCTATTAAAATACTAAAAACAAACAAAAAGTCAATTCAGGTTATTTGAAGAGCCAAGAACTATCATATATATTCATAATGTAAAATTTATACAAAGAATATGAAATCTGTAGAAACTTTTTGCGGCTTCAGAGATTGCTTTCTGGTGCTGCAGGTCTAACGTGATAAATGGGCAGAGTGCTTTTGCTGGGAAAATGTTAACCTTCATGACCAGGAGAACATCACAAGAGAGATGGTGTTTGTGGTCTTGCCATACACTTGGTTTGGTTGCTATTTGTCTTGTTCAGGTTTAAAGCATGCCCTCCTCCCCCAGCTTTGCTGTAAGAATTGCTTTGTTTTTGGCTTTTACAGCAATGCTAAAAGGGGCACACCCTGGCCCTCCTTGACAAGAGAAAGAAAATCTGAGGTTGATGTTTTGTTAATATGGCTCTGAATACGAACTTGGGTAAACTGCTGAACAGTTAGCTAGCCTCTGCAATGCACTGACCATTTCACACAGCATCCTGAATTCTGGTCTGCTGTTGTTATCCTGAGTGGCTTCTGGAAAAGCAATACTGTCTGATGCAGTCCAGTTTTGGAAAGAGTTCCTGTAATCTGCTTTACAAATGCTCACTGAAACAAAGAACAATATACAACCAAATGAAATGTACTGCATTGGTTAAGTAGAGTAACATGCTGAAAACAAATGAAACCATCTGAAAAGTGAGTTGAACAATTACTTCCATTCTTCTTTTCTAAAAATCACTGTGTATAACAGGGTAGCACCTTGAATAGCTAAGTGCCTCTCCAGTACAATACACAGAAAAAACAAGAACAGTCCTTCAATATTAAAAGCATTCCTGCTGTGTCACATCATGGTGCCTGCACGAGCTGAATTCAAGACTTTTTATTGTTAAGAGGCACTACCATTACACTACATTTTAATATGGATCTTTGCCAACAATCATAAATAAAACACTCACTCATAAACAATTCCTAAAGGCAGTGTGTCAGATGGTATTTCATTAAAAAAAAGGCTTGCTGCAATGGAGTGGAGTACCACAGGCCATGGCTGCCTGGGGCTTTCTTTCCCCTGTGTATCGCTAGGTGTTTTGTTGGTTCCCAAAAGGCTTTTTATTTAATGTAAGCTTTGCCTACCAGAAGATCCTTTATGCTAATGGATGGAAAGTACACAGCTAAAATGCAGAGAAAGTCAGTGCCCTTTTTGAGAGCTGTGGGAAACCTGTAAAAGCTGTGGGAAGATAGAAAAAACTCAAAATGAGTTACAGAATGGTGACAAGAAAAGAAATTAACCTGTGGTAAAATTAAAATTAAAATTGTATCTGCTAAATATCTTTAAAGATTAAATCTGTAAGTGAAAACGTATTCAAATATACTGATCCCTGTTATGCAAATTCTGAAATTTTCATGAAAGAGAAAATAAGATACAGTCTGCTGCATGGATAAAATAACTGGACAGCCTTTCTCAAATTCAGCAAGAAGCATGTGAAGTAAATGATGAATGTCTCTCTGTTTACTAGACTGCTGTGGTGGTCAAAGCAATAAAGAGTTTTTAAGGACTTAATTTTTAAGGTAATTTTTGTTTTTCCTGCTCTCTTGACTACTCCGATGCTCTTTGCAATTAGCAGCGCACCACATACACTGGGAAGCATAAGGCTGAATTACTTTTACAGAAAGCTGCATTTAGTAACTCATTACAAAGCTGACATCACTGAAACAAAAGTTCAGTCATGTAAGGATGTGGCAGAGGTTATCGTGCAGCACATTACTAATATACTGGGGGGAAAGATTATGTCAACTGCCTGCTAGTGTCCACATCCAGGATGCAATCTCTCCAGGGAAAAAACACTCCTGGCAAGCACTGAAACCCAGAAATCTTCACAAAGCTGTTTGCAATTTGCAGCCAAAACTATCCACAAATGCTGGGAATAGACTACAGTCCTTGACAGCACACAACACCAGACATTTCCATGGGGGAAGTTTAATCTACAAGGATGTAGAAATATAAAACAAAGTATTGCTCAAAGTAACTGTTTGTCAGATCATGTGCCTCTAATTTGGTTTCAAGTGACATTACGCAGCTGCAGCCAATGGATTTCAGCCAGGCCAAACAGTCACTGAAGATCTTTCTTGTTTAAATTTAGTATCTGAACATGTTTTGCCCATCATTAAAATGGAGAGTAAGTGCTCAAAAGTGAACTGTAGAAGTTACAACTGCAAAGAACTCATTAGGTCACTTAGTCCCATCCTCAGAGCAACGTAGGATTGAAAACACATTGCAAGAAATACTGAACAGCACTGTGTTTGTTCTCCTTTTTTTTCCCCTGTTCCTTTTTTTCCTTTATTGTAATCATATCAGTATATTCAAAAGTTTAAAAAACAACCACAAATACCAGTGTAAACATGCTTCAGGTATATAGGTAATATAAAGTATTGCACATACAAAAGTCCTATGTTCAGTATCTCCTTACAGTGCTATTTCATCAGAGTTGTGCAGATGATGTGATTACAATGAGCTGCTGATATTATTTCTGAAGCTGCTACACACAAGTAAATATTTACAAAAGCTAGAAGCTCACTTTTTTTTTTCATGGAAGGATGATTTTGCCTAGAATGTATGGGATACAGAGGAGTGCAAATCTGGGACAGGCTTGCTTTGTGGTGGTATTTATCAGCTGATCTCTCTAATCTGCAAGGGATCAGCTCAAAATCATTTGGGGGAAGGAGTCTCTTAATGGTTTTCTGGTTTTCTGGGGGATCAGGAAGCTGTCAGGCCTCCCCATCCCAAGGAAACTGAGGTGCCTGCTTGTGTGAAGCACACAGGTGCTTCACCTCCGTGTTCAGAGGCACGTTTCTCCTCATCTCAGTAAGTCTTGTGGGCACACTACATCTGATAAGCTAAAGACTCCACAGAGGTCTTCTTGAAAATTTGCCTTAGATATGAAGATGTAATGCAGCTCCTGCTTGGATTTCCCAGGTCAGTTTGCATGCAAGAAATTATAAAACTGTAAAATCTCATGTCAGACTGGCAGAACTGACAACGCCTCCTGACGACTTCTATCTTGATGTATTAGGATGCAGAAGGGCAGTTGTTTAAAAGGAGCCCATGATGGTCGCTTGCTCTCCTGCTTCTCAGCATGTTTCCACCTTTGATGAGCTGAGCACCTAGGATCCTATTAAACCGAGGTAAATTCCCTTTTCCCTTTATTGCTGTGTCTGCTTCATATTTTTACAAGTGGATAAGGCATCACCCAAAAGTGGCAGAATGGCTGAGGCCATTTAACAGTTGAGAAGCTGAGATGGATTGGAAAGAAAAGGAACTCGGGAGAAGGCAAGTGGTATGTTTCATAAAATGAACAATCCCTACTGAAATTTACACAATATAGCTAATTACACACTCATGGGCAGCACTGGAAGACTCAAGCTTTCACATACAAATTTGCACAGATCAGCTGAGTTAAAGACCATTTACTGATAGAAGGGAAAGAATGAAACATCCCCTCTTTGGAATCCTAAACCCAGAAAAAAAAAATACTAAGTGTATATTTTTACTCTTTACCTAGAATATATTTCCTTTTTGTTCATGCTTGGCTGGCTGGCATCCTATTTTTCTGCATAAATACAAATCCTGCCACCCGTTCCTGCAAGACTTTGCTTAAAAATAATTATATTAAGCCCTAAACTTTGCCAAAAGCAACACTTTTAAGATGCTGCCAGCTTGTAGATTGAAAAATAAAAAAGGCAAAGATTTCTTTAGGTGAACAATTATGGCAGTAGCTGTTCCATTTTAAGAGGGAATTTCAACAAAGTAACAGGGCAGTGGCCAAGAAAATTTAGCCCAGCGCCAAACCCCCTAAGCCTTTTCAATATCACCAGTGTGGCTGTGATAATTTAAAACAGTGTTTCAGAAACGACTGTGTCAGTGTACAGCTGCCAGCCTTCAGCAAAGCAAGGACAGTGTAACTCATCCCTCCTCTATACTGTGCATGGATTTAGTTAGCTGGGTGTGATACTGCTAGCTCTAGGCTGAAAGAGACACAACGTGTACTTGCTTATCATATGTCTCATCTTGTAAAGTGTTCCATAAATCTTCTGTTTTGCAAAACACCTTGTAGCCAAGGAAGTTGTGTTCTGGCTGTACAATGGGTTTACTCTTCTATTTACATGCAAAGTACATGATTTCTATTATCTTTCTTCTCTCAAAATCTATGTTGATGATTATATCAGAAACTTATTCCAAAAAGGTGGAAAAATAAATAATTGTGCCCCATCTATAAAGTTATTTATAGACTACCTTTGTGTGTCAGAAGTACTTTCACAGTACTGACATATTGCTTGTCTCCCTGAGCCATAATTTTATAAAAGTTCTTATTCTTAGGGAGGTTTCAAAGGCATTCTGCATGATACAGTAGGATTCAGAAGGTTTGTCCTGGTTCATCTAGACAATACAGCAATGAAGGCATTCTCTTCTTGAGAGATTTCAGCATGTTCTGGAAGCATCTGAGTATACCACATGTGCTCAAAAGCATCTGCTGAAATGTAGACTGCAATATGGGATAAACATTCTGTTCAGTGGTGAATATGTTTATAAGGCAGTGATAAAGTTGCTTTCTTTGGCAAGGATGGCCATCATGTGGCATGTTCTCAGAACACTGCATAGATCAGATTACGACACCATGTCACTTGAAGGTACAAAGGAAGACTGGTGGAAGGAATCCTTAATTTAATCCTCATCGTGTTTCAGGCAGGATTCTGACTTGAACTGTCACTCTCTTCCTTTATGCATCAGTAGTCTTGTTATTTGTCAGCTGTTGCCTGTCAGCCATGTCATCTTGAGGAGGTCTAGCTCTGTCAAAGAAGCCACACTGCAGAAAACAATCAACGGAAACAAAGATGTCATGGTTAAGACAACCACAGGAAGATTCAACTGCAGTTTGATTCTTCACTCAGGAAACCTGAAACATTGGACACAATGTATGGCAGGCTGATAGACTGTGAAGATATTTTATTTCTATCCGAATAATTCCCTACGAAAGTTTCAGGTGCAAGGCACTGAGTTCCAAAGCATAGCTTTAAAAATCCAAATTATATGAAAGATGCCTTTGCAGGAGATATAAAGTTGGTCTGAATGCCGATATGGACTGATGCTAATGAGAAATCTGCTCATCTCAATTCAGCAAGGTGCTCATTCAGAAAACAGATTTAGAGTGACAAGCAGTAATAATAAGAGAGGTGTAATATGTGCTTAAAAATGTCCACAGAACAGAGTTGTGACCTAGTCTAAAGATCACTAAAGGTGAGATTCCTGTCACCTTACTTTAACTGCCTAGAAGTCACTCTTTTAGTTGAAAGGTTGAAAGTTCACAAGATGTTAAAGGAAGGTACCACCAAAAGGTAATTTCTCTCATCCTTTCATGTTTAGCCATAGCTTTTTGCTGCTGTTGTTACCTGATTAGGTGAATTTGGGAAGTTAGCATAGACTGTACACCTAACCATAACCTTTAGGCAGCTAAAGACATATCCTAACTTAAGGATATTAGCCATATCCTAACTTAAGGAATTATTTTAATCTTATTTTTAATGTGAACTGAGAGGACAGGAAAAAAGCTACACTGGCTCCCTGTAATACAGCAGTTTCCAGTAATTTGTCTTAAAACTTGTGAAGGGAGTGTAACAACCAACACAGAAATAGAAAACTTTAAAAAACAAAATATATAGTATGTTAATATAAAAGGAAATCTTCTAAAAATTAATTCTCAGAACTGGGGGTGTTGTTCCATGCTGACAAAAACTGGAAATTCCTGAATTATTCAGAGAAAACAAAGTAAGAGTAACTTATTTTTGAACCTAAACATCCTGAAATAGAGGATCATAGGTCTTGGGAAACAGAGCCAAACTCTGTATGCCCATTTATAACCAGACTTCAATAATAAAGAGGACTTTGAAAACAAGTTCCCCGCAAAAAGGTCAATGACACCAGCATGTCAGAAATGCCAAAACAAAAAAGACACGTGTATTGTGCTTTTGCTCTAAACCGTTAAAGATCACAAAGTTCTAGCCTCTTTTTTTTCTGTTACTATCTTCCAGTATCTTTCTGGGGTTTTTTTTAAGGCAACAGTAAAAGAAATAATGCAACATACCTTCCATAAAGCTAGGGTCAGCAGAGTTAGTACTAGTAGTCCAAGAAGTATGGCCAGTATTATAACCCATAAAGGGATCTCAAAGGAGACATTTGGGGTGGACCAAATGACAGATGTTCTGATCTGCAATGAAAGGAATACATTTAATGAACAAAGATGAAGCAAGTAAAGCACATCTGACAGTAGAATACAGAGGTTAGAAGCACTGACTTCAACAGCATTTTGCAGATTAGAAATACACATTGATTGAAATTCTCCCATGCTGGCTTCATTTTTTGTTATTTTCCTTTCCTCTTGTTCATCATAATTATTAGAAATGGAATCCACACATACATAAAAGTCTTGTAGTATCAGACATACGAATAATTTTCCCATAATGCAGGACAAAAAAGATGCCCTTCTATGCAGATGCTTCAAGAACCTTCAAGGAGCAAAGTTCTGCTCATGCATGCTGGCACATCTTAGGCCACTACACTGACTTGCACTGAATTATTCTGAAACAATGGTTGACTTCGGCCCAAACTCTTAATTCAAACCACAGTAGATACCAGCTACATTTTTCTTATTTTAATTTCTGCTGACATACCAGTATACATTTTTTTCCAATGATTTGCATTTCAGCTAAGCAGTCCAAAATTGAAACAAAAGCAGCATGTATTGTCCTTGTGATAAAGCCTAATGCACAGTATGATATTATCATCTTTAAAAGAAGCTGAGCATAGAGACTATTACTGAAACGGGAAACAAGCATAAAACACACTCTCTCATTGTCTGAGGCTCTACAAAGCAGCAGACGTTAACATCGGTTATCAAAGGTGTTAATTGACTTGACAAACTTCTCTCTTTAGATCTTCATGTGGATAAAATAATAATAACCCTTCTGTATTCCTCCTTTTGGGCACATCCACACTCTCCTCCTCACTCTCCTTTCCATACCTTGCATAAAATTTATTATATGCTCTCAGACTCTGCTTGGAAGGCTTCTCATCAGTCTCACTGAATATTTGCTCTGTCCCTGCTGCTCCCAAGTGGGAAGGAATGAGTTTGAGCTTTCCTTAGCTCTTCTGCAACAGTTATGTCCCTTCAGTCTTAGTATGTTTTCTCAAACTTTTCTCTTTTTCGTTAGCCTAGGAATTGATTTTTCTCTGGGGTTTTCTCTTGGATCTCTCTCATCTACTCTTTGTCTCCCTTAAACAGGATAAGTATGTGACAGATGGAAGTTATTTGCTTTATGAGATGGTGAAATCAGTTTGCAAAGCAACTGATGACACAAACTCTCAAATGATACTCCTCTTCTGTGCTCAAGGTACAGCTAGGAAATCTACTCTTTTTAGTAAGTTTCTTGGCTATCACCCAGTCCCTGAGCCGCACTCATTGTAAATTGTCTTTCTACGTTTGCTTTTTTCCCCGCTATTAGCTTAGTGATTGATGCACTTGAAATCTAACACAGCACTAATTTTTAATTTGTTCATTGAAGGAACAGCAGCCTAAATTTTAATAATGGACACAACTCTGTTTTTCAGCTCAAAACTGTTTTCATTCCTGTGCCTCTCACTTCTCTCCTTGAAGATGGCAAATTTAATAATTTAATCCTTTCTGCAACATCCAGTCCTTTCCTCTCTCACTTTTTCTTGTGACCAGCATTCTTTCATAGACTTTTCATTCTGAAAACACCAGCAGATCTGTCTTCCAGCTACTGTCAGGCTTAATTGGAAGACACTTTTAAGCAGTCTTTTCCACTTACTTCATCTGTGCAGCCAGCTGCTCCCTACTCTGACACAGTGCTTACAGAGTTGGCAGTCTGGTGAGCTCTACTGATGCACATATTTTTTATAGTATCCCACACCAGGAAACAAAAAGTAGGAACAAACTTTCTATAAGGATACCACCAGCTTTCTACCAAAGCTTACACTGAGGGATACACAGAAAATTCCAAGACACTGCCCAGTCATGGTGTTTTCACTTTAACATTGGCCTGTACTCTGAAGATGAAGTACTTGCAGTGCTGGCCATACCATAGTTGATCTAACAAACACAGCTGATACACATCTTCGGAGCAGCTTTAAATAGTCATAATTCTAAAATATTTCAAAAACATAACATCTATGAAGAACAAATAAATACATTACCTAATTACAGCAAGAAAAAATTATTTTAAGGCAAGCACCATTAATAAAACAACTCATGAAATCTCACCCCTATGTCCCAACAGATATCCTGATGGTGTGATCAAGTGATCAACCATGCCAGTGCAGGAATACAATTCCCTTCCCCAGCCTCCTCTTTGGGTTGCTTCTTAACAACTGCAAAATTCTGAAGGCTCTCTGCATCATTAGATTTAGCAAGAACAGAGCTCATTTAGTAAGGATAAAACGTTTCTGAATGGCTCTGCTTGTGTCACAGAGCGGCATTAAAATGCAAGGGCAGAGAAAATGAGAGAAGGGTCATCTGAACTGTCTGCAGAGATTCTTCCTGAGAAAAGCCAATTAAGAAAAAAGATTAATTCAAGTAAAAGGTTAACTGACTAGGGAAAACAGAAAGGATGCAGTTGCAAGGGGTTGCATGAAGCTTGTAGAAAACAATGAGCTCAGCTGTCCAAGAAAGAAAACAACTCCCTTCTACTGCTTGAAAATCATGAATGCTGCCTTGAAGCAAGCCTGATCACATACAGCACAAGAGTTGGGAAGTGCTGATGAAAATTCATGGGCCCCAAGACAGCAAAACCAGATTGATTAAAAAAACCCAACTCATTCACAATGTTCACTTCCTCTGTTGGCAAACTGAGGTACAGAGGTAACAGGAAGTTACACATTTTAATTATTTGGAAAGGACCTGACACTGTCAGCATACAGACTGCATATCTTAATCTTCTAAGATTTGAGCTTCGCTATGGTTTCTGTTCTTAACACTATCACTTGCCTGAGCAAGTTGCTGTGAAGCTGGAGTGCTAAAGTGAAAGACCACTTACCAAAACCATCTTAAAAAATGTTTGTAAAACAGCAGCAAAAATAAAAGGCAAGCAGTGCTTCCTGTTGTCTCAAGTTTAACAAAATGACTCACTCCTTTTTACAGCAAGATCGAACCACAGGGAAGACCCATTTGCATGCAAAGACTTTATTTCACCATTTCTGCTACTGATAGCTTCAGCCAAATTCCTAGGTGGCATACTGTGACTGAGATAAACACAAGAGGAAATAGGAGTCAGCATTGCTGCATTGGGGTGGATTGTAGAACAACAACAAAACAGAAAAAAATATTCTGACAAGCTGCTGGCCAGGTATGGATGGCTTAGTACATGGACAGTTGTCCTGGTTCCGGCCAGGAAAGGATTAATTTTTGGAGTAGCCTGGTGGGCGCTTGGCCAGGAGCTGAAGGTTGCTCTGTACCACCTCACACTATTGCTGGAGGTGGGGAGAAGGGAGTCTCTTCCTAAGTTCCTCCCAGTCGAGTAAGCATGGCAGAGGGAGCTGTTGGGTATTGTCTATTGTCAGCGAGTTTCTGTGAATCTTTCCTTTCCTGTACCCTCTGCCATCAGTATTGTTGCTGTTACTGTTCAATTTCTTATCTCATTGTTTTTTGTAAATTGTTCTTATTTCAACCTGATCTTTATGTTTTGTGCATCCAATTCTCCTCTCCATCTTCTTGCGGTGTGAGAGGGAGGGGAAGGTGAGGAAGCGAGCAAGAGATGTATGGTTTGGAGAGTCACAGTGGGAGAACTAAACTGGGGAGTACCATTTCTAAACCATGACAACAGTCTACAGAAATTGTACATTCTGAATATGGAAATTATCTGAGTGGGCAAGTACTTCTATAAGAAGAATTTGTTGTTTACAGATTTCTTCAGATAGTATTTGACTGAACATCTGGTTCCTTGGGCACTAAGTCCACTTTAGCCCAATCTAAGGTAACTACTTCAGCACCACTGGTGCTCTCAGACAGTGGTGAAGTGAGCTGCTGCCTGGTGTTTGAGTCTGAATAGCTCATAGGGGTGCCTATGATTGCACAGGAGCAGAGCAACTACTAGACTCTTAATGTGTGCCAGTTCACTGTTAAAAATCGGGTAGGGTCAATTCAGACTTTGAAGCAAGTTTGAGATCCTCCAGAAATCAGTGGAAACAGACTATTTCATTAGGAATGGTAGATTTCATTAGGCTTGGGATAAAGCTGATAGCAATGTATGCAACTATGAGTACCTATGTTGCCTTTCCACACCTTCTTTTATGTGCCACTTCCTAGATGTTTGCTTTATTTGTGTGTTATGTTTTCTTCCCTCTTAGGCTATTAAAATAATAAAACAAGCAAGCTCTTCTTCTGGTATCTATAGAGCAATTATCAGCATGGATCCAGATAAGGACATGTAGATTTTCCTAAGGATGCTATATAATTATGAGTGGTGTAGCAGCACTCAGCCTTGCTTGTGCTGAGTTGAGAATCCTTTCTCCCTTCCTACTTCTGTCATTCTGCTTTTACAGAGAGTTGAGTGCAACTTGTGGTTTAATTTCAGTAGCTCAGCTGGAGCTTGACAAATGTTGAAACATAAACAAGAAACTGTAATCTTATAGAAGAGCAGGGTATCATACTTGTAATCCTTAGATTATCAGCAGTGGGCAAAACAGGCAGCAGAAATTAGGTCTATCCTGTATAGAGCAGAATGCTGCTGCAAAGCTGGCCTACATCTCTTCATTTTTAGCCTGAGTGCAGCCAATGCTAATGAAATATTTGTCTTGAAACCATCCTGTCGCACCCACACCCTTTTCCCATGAATCCTTCTTTGCCTTAGGTTTTGAAAGCAAGGGAATGGTTGTGCTAAGTACTTGAGATTCATTTCCTGAGCAGGGAATTATTTGTAGGCATCAGTCTCACTCCTGCCTGTGGTCCATTACCAGTAGAATATAGTGCCCCTGGGCTGCCACTCTTTACACAAAGACTTGCAAGGCTACTAATGCAATTGCTGGTGAACAGTTTGACAGCTGCAAGTTCTGAACACCCACAGAGTTGAGGCAGAAGCTGGAGGGGAAGAAGGAAACAATACATCCCTTCAGTTTTGTCTGCCTTTTTTTGCTATTTTCACAGAGGACTGTCCCTCCTTCACCCCATGCTGTCCACAAGAGTTTTACATATGATTTTGATTTAAGACAAGTTTGTATTTTCAGCTTGGATTTCTGTTCCTCTCCATGTGATAGGTTTAGTACTGCAGGATCAGAGCCAGGGAATGTTTCCATCTTAGGTGGCCACTATGAAGAAATGGAATTTTTACACAAGTGTTGCATGTTGACACTGTACTTTAGATGTGTGTTGGCTTTCCACTCCGTTCAGGACAAGACTTTAGGCTGAACACTGAAAACAGTGCTTGCTTCTCTGTCAGGTGGGTGAAATGCACAGCTCACAGACTTGAGAGGAGCCTTCTGACTTCTGATGCTGCTGAAGGTCTCACACCTTTAGTATGCAAAGGGTGCCAAAGAATGCCATCTGTCTCAGGCACTGAGATGAGAGTGAAGTCAAGCCAAGAGTTAAGGACAGAGCCTTTGTTCACTACTGGAAATAAAATCCATGCTGGTTTTAGCACAAATGCTGTCTGATAGTTTTTAACCCCTCATGTGGTTCCATTAAAGTCACTTGTTTATCAAAATGTTCTTCTGGGGAGGATTGTTTTTTCCATTTTAAAAATGTGCCACAGTTAAGCCCATTTTAAGTGGATAAAATAATTAGGTTTTTAAAAAATAATTAGGATAACAAGGTTTTTTGCAACTTTTTTTGTAGAGCTTGGATTTTGCTTCTGATTTTGGTGTTACTCAGTGTTGTCTTCAAAATAGTCTTTGATTTCTCTGGAAGGGAGCACGAAGCAGAGACAAGCACATGTAGTAAGCTGCCGGTTCACTGGCAGTTCCTTCTGTATTGATGGGAATTAGGTTTGACTGGTGGAAACTTCCAGCATCTGTAGACAGAATTCAGTGCATGCTAGTGGGATTCTCACGAAGTTATTTGTTTTCTCCCTGGTCCTTTAAAAGACACACTTTAAAAAATAAAAATAGCTTCTCCATAGTTTATCCTGCTACTTTAAGAAACAGTAGATAAATTGAGTGTTACTACTTTTACTGCAAATGATGACCTTCCTTTTAGTCTTCAGCAATTTTGTTCACAGAGGCTGGGAAACAGGAATTCTTGTGTACTCCTACATGTCCCGGTCCAACCTTTGCAGCATGATGTTCTTAAATGTTCTGAAAAAATGCTCAGAAGAGAATGTAAAAGTTCCCTTGAGCTTGAAGTCACACTTATGTTGACACTTTACAAATGTTTATGGAAATATATTTCATGAGGAATAGAAGCTTGTCTAAAACAAAAGTACTATCACTGTGTAATTGCTAAAAAGAATTATAAGCCTTAGTCTGAAACCAGTTTTACACACTGTAGGACACTGGTCAAACAGTTTAGTCTAAAGGCATCCGCAGTGAAAATCCCATCAAACGTTTAAGAAAAGCAATCATATTTTATTAAACTCCAAACAGGCTCAAGAACCATAAATTACAATAGAGGAAATTTCTGCTTATTTTAACTTTATACTTTTTGTAATAAAAAATACTTTCATGTTGCACATGAAATTCACCAAGACAGTATTATTTACCACAATAATACTTGTAACAAAAAAATGAAAATTTTCTCTTGAATGATATAGCTGTTAGCAAGGAAATCCAACCAGTTGTATAATATACGGTTGCAATTCTAAGCCTACCAAAATTAATAGAAATACTAAATACTATTATTGATGTCAGTGGATTCTGGTTTAAATTCCACTTTAATTTTCTGTTTGATGCATTTTAACTCTAATGTTTTACTGTATCCATTCTGACATTTACGTAACATTTCACACACCTTTGTATTAGGACCCTGTGTTCAAGATCCATGCTTCCAAGACCTATATTCCACGATGACGGAAATAAAATCCTCATTGCTACAAATAAGACTACATGACTCTGTAGGTTACTGATGTGTATGCGATTATTCATGCCATTAAAACTAAATATAAATATCAGCCTGCATAATTGCAATCCAGCACTATATGAATTAAATGAAGGACATATGTTCTATTCTTTTAAATATATTACCTTCTCTATATAAACTTTGAAGTGTTAGCTGATTATTAGATATATACTTTTGAAAATTAATTTAAAAAATAGTTAAATCTTTCTTCCACTTCCACCCTTTCATTGTCTGAAAGAAAACCATAAGCCTTGAAAGAAATCTTTGTAAGCTTTTAAAACACAACTAGTGATCTTTTTCAGAAGGAGCAAAAATATTAAGCATTGCCCAACTTCAAGGAAATATTTCTTCTTGCAAGTGGAACATCAAAGAACTGGTGCATATAACACATCAAGCTGTAGAGCTGGCAAGCATCCACTGCCATGTCCAGATATGAAACGACATAAAAGCATTATCATTTTTCAACATTTTACAGTTGCCATTACAGGCATTTTGCTGTAAATCATCCACTGCAAATAACAAGCATTATACTGGCTTGAGTAAGAGAATGAAATGCTTATCTGATCATTTGGTAGATCATCTGACACTTGTGGAGAACAGCAGGCTATCACCTGGGGTAAAGCACTTCAGTCCAGATGAAGGCCCCACTATCAACAGAATTCTGCACATGTGTTTCTAGTATGGAACACATGCTGCAAGAAAATAAAAAGAGCCCAAGTATATCTGTCAGCTTGGTGCCTTTGAACCTTTCTGGATGAATACTGCATTAAGCACCAATTCTCTCTAGCGAAATTGTGGTTCTTCTGATGGTGGAGGCTGAAGTCTCTGTACACAGAACCAAGATTTTACCTTGTTTCTTCCCAGACCAAGTATCAATCAACCATTCAATCTGAGTGTGTACAAAACAAATCTTTATAGTCTGTATTCTCTAAAATATACTCAAAGTAAGCTATAAAGTGTATTATTCTGTTGGTTTTCTAGGTATGAAAATATTCTGTCCCAATTATTACATCTCAACAGACTATATGATGTATTTTCCCCACAATTCAACTTGGCAAAGTTTGAACTGAGCTTACCTTTTAAAAGAAGGACTGTAACTGATAAATCTTTATAATGATGTGAACATAAGTCTTAAAATTTCAGATTACTCTTATACTAGAATCCATTTCTGCACTCATATTTTACTTATTTCTCTTAGTAATGACAAAATAGAGTGAATTTTAACCACAGTATTAGACACCATAAGAAGTAAATTACTTTAAAGTGCTCCTCAAACCCAATGCTTTGGCAACAGCAAACAATTAAATCAAACTTATGCCTCCAAAATTAATTTTTCACATAGTACTCCAGGGCCATACAAATATTGGTCTGCACATAAGGCAAGTACTTTAGCATCTATCTATCTATCTATCTATCTATCTATCTATCTATCTATCTATCTATCACTTCTGTATGGATTACCAAGTAAATTTGTGTCTTGCGCTTGATATTCTATGAGGTGGAAACCCTAAAGAGGCATACAGACCTTCCTGAAAATCAGGGTATCAAAGAAGCTTAATATAGATAAGAGAGAAATTGCTGTAGACAATACACAAGCTTGTGTGAGAGAACGACTGACTGGAAGAAGAGTGAGATCTCTAAACTTGACAGAAACCTGATTTTGGATTTTGCATTAAAAATTTCCTCCAGGTATTTTTTTTACCCCAAATGGAATAACTGGACACTTGCTTTCACAGTTGTTTTCTTTTGGGTGAAAGATCCATCCTAATTGCAATAAAGTAGTCTGTACATCAGTGCAGCAAGAAATTATTTTAAAATATAATTAGAATCATGTATCATCAACTTCCACAGAAAGCAATGAAGTTATTTCCTTTAGGTACTACTTCAGGAATTTACACTAGAAACACAGGAAAGACCAATCTCAATATTTTCATCTATAAAAACTTTCACAGCTATGATCAGAGTGACATGTGCTTCACATGAAGATATAATTTTCAGTTACTTACTGCTATGCTTCCCTTGGGGAGCTTTGCTGGTTGCACTTTATATGGCACACTCTTAACTTCAAAGGACACATTGGAAGAAAGACTATAGAGATCATTCTTTCTCTGAAATTATAGAAAAAAACTATTAAAACCCATGTTTATATTTTAAAACATTATGAAAAATAGTCAGACAAAAAAACCCCCAGAGTACTGATTTCATAAGTCAAAGATCATTTCTTTAAGGTAAGAATGCAGGAATACTGAGACCTGTATGTGTCCATGAGATAAATGCATCATAAAGCTGCAATAAAAAGGCCACATGTTCAAAATGGGGAAGAAGGGTTAGATATGCAGAAAGATATATACAGTTGTTTCTCATATTTCTCGCTGAAATAGGTGAGTTAGAAACATGGACGATGTTTATGCGGTGTCTATGTTTTAAACCCTCACCTCTGCTCACCAAGCTCAACAACCAACATGGGTAAACAGAGAACATTTACAGGCCTATGTTGAGACCAGGCTGGTAGAGCTTCTGGTTAACATCAAAGGAATGACTGTGCCTTCCCACCAAAGAACAAGAGTAGGAACAAGCATCTTTGAACTTCACTTACACAGAATCACAGAATAGTTTGGGTTGGACGGGTCCTCTAGAGATCAACTACTCCAACTCCTCTGCCAAGGCAGAGTCACCTAGACCAGGCTACACTTAGAATGTGATTGATTTCCTATTGCAGTAGAGCTCAAAAATCCCACTCACCTTGCTTGTTTACTAAGTTGTGTCAATGTTAGAGGAATGTATAACAGCCATTATTTAACTGGCCATCTAGTAAAATATTTTTACAGCTGTCAATAAGCATTTCAACAAACCCAAAGATGTGCAGACAAAACGTGCAACTGATTTTTTGGGTGACACTACATGCAACTCATGTTGTATATCCCTTCCCCTGTAAACTTCAGGTAGTGATATGGATCTCCTTTGAAAATCCCTTGATATTCTGTGGAAAGCATTACATAGTTAAGTGCTAATATGGTCAATGGAATCCAGAGGGCTAGGAGTTATGACTGTTATATCCTTTTTCTATATTATTATTATTATATCCTATTTTTGCTATCTGCCTTAATCCTTTATAAAATACAATGACCAGATTTCAACACAGTATTTGACTGATGATTTACAGACAGACAGAGCCTTGTAAGTAAAGTGGTCTTTCCTTTTGTCACCAGCATTTTGAAGTCCAGTGTATTTGTAACATTGCTATCACTTCCTAAATCCCCTTCTGCAAAACCTTCTCCTTCCATTTCTCACGCATTTAGGAGTTCTGCTCCATTGACCAGATTTGGGTCCTATGTGATTGTTCAACATCATTTCTTCCATTTCCCCCTGTAGTTTCCTGTTGCATCAAAGACATAAACTCCCTCTAAGAACTGCTTTTCCTCTTTCATCTGTTTTGTTGACCAAAGACTGAGGCAAGAAGACCCCTTGATAATTTGGGCTACTATTTTTTTCCTTCACTGATGGAGAAAGGTTTGTAAAAGTGACCTGAAATAAGCATAACATAAACCTGGGAGCCAACTTGTATGCATTCGAATGACCATGGCCCAAATCAAAGTTCTCACAGAACTGCTTTTGTTAGGAGAGCATATCTGGAGTTTGCTTCAAGCACAGGCTCAGAATAGTCAATTAGAGCAGTATGCTCAGGACCACATCCAGTTGGGGTTTGAATATCTCCAAGAATGGAAACTCCACAATCTCAAGGAGCAACCCATTCCAGTTTTTGACTACCTTCTAAGTAAAAAAGGTTTTTTTCTTATGTTTAAATGGAATTTCCTGTATTTCAATTTGTGCTTCTTCCCTGCTCCTGGATATCGAGAAGACCCTGCAGTGTCTTCTTTCCTCCCTCCTATCAGATGTTTATACACACTGATGAGATCCCTCCTGAGGTTTTTCTTCTCCAGACTGAACACCACCATCTCTCTCAGCCTTTCCTGGTATATTGAATGTTCCACGCCCTTAATCATCATTGTGGCTCTTAGCTGGACTTGCTCCAGTATGTCCATGTTTCACTTGTCTCAGGGATCCCAGGACTGAGCTCCCGACCTGTTTCTGTGAGTAGAGAGGAAGAATCAATTCCCTTGGCCTGCAGGCAACAGTCTTCCTAATGCAGCCCAAGAGGCTGTTGACTTTCTTTTCTGCAAGGGCACACAGAGTGCGCTCATGTTCAACTTTGTGCCCCACAGGAGTCCAAGATCCTTTACTAGAACACTGCCTGTCAGTTAGTTGGTCCCCACCCTGTACTGGTGCATAGGATTATTGCTCCTGTGGTACAGCACTTTGTATTTCCCTTTGTCACACTTATGAAATTCCTGCCAACTCACTTCTCCAGCCTGTTGAGGTTCCTCTGAAGGGCAGTATAAACAACTGGTGTATCAACCATTCCATCCACTTCACTACCATCTGCAAACTGTCAGGCTACCAGGTTGGTAAGCATGATATCCCTTTTGTAAATCCACGATGACAGCTTCCAATCATCTTCCTGTCCTTGAGATGTTCACAAATAGCTTCCACATTTTTTCTCCATCACCTTTACTTCTCAGTGATTGAAATAAGGCTGACTGACCTATAGATCTCTGAATCCTCCCTGAAGACAGGTGTTATAATTTGCTTTCTTGCAGTCTTCAGGAACTCCCCCAGTCACAGTGAATTTTCAAAGATAATTGAGAAAGGTCTCACACTGTCATTGCCCCCCTCAGGACTTATATATATATTCTGTCAGGTTCCTTGGACTTTCATACGTCCAATTTGTTTAAATGTTCCCCTACCCTGATACTCCTCTGCTGAAAGTAAACGTTGATAGCTGAAAGTTTTCCTGTCTAGTTGCAGAGGCCTTGGATTACTGTATGCAGATTTTACCAGTGAAGACAAAAGCGATGGAGGCATTGAGTAACTCAGCCTTTTCATTGGTCCATTCAGCAGAAGACCCCTATTTTCCTCAATCTTCCTTTGGCTGCTGATACAGAAGCCTCCTTAATGCCCTTTAAGACCCTTGCTAGGCTTAGGCCCTGGTGGGCTTCTACTTTCCTAACTCTGTCCCTGCATTCTCATACACTCTATATTCCTTATCCAGCCCCTGCACTGGGTCAACTGACTCTGCTTCCACCTCTTTTACGTTTCACAGAATCACACAATCATAAAGATTGGAAAAGACCTCCAAGATGATTGAGTCCTACCTTTAACCTATCACCATGTTTGTATGTCTGACTTGTACCAGGATGGTAAAACTCCATTTGTCAGGATGGACAGTTCTTGCGCTTAAAGGAGTTAATGATGATCCTGGAGAATCAGTAGTTCTTCTGGACTTCTCTTTTTTCCAGGATCATGTCCCATGGACTTCTTCCAAACAGATCCTTGTAAAGGCTGCTCTCCTGAGCTCCAGGACTGCAGTTCTGGTATTTGCCTTGTCCATTCAGTCTCCTTTTCCAAAACGGATTTTCTCTGCAAATATGTGAGGCTTTACTGGTGATAAAAAGCCAACATATTTATTGCCTTCTGGAACTCATTTGGCTATGCCATAATTTTGTTCTTTTCAAATATTGAGAGCAGCTGAATAGTTATTATCAGAAAATTCAACCACTCCTTAGGGCTTATACTAGGAAAGAGCAATACTAAAAAATGTTTCAAACAACCACACAGGGATAGTCAAATCAGCTCCTTAACACAGATGGCATCAAATGAAAGGGAACTACCTTTTCTGTCAGTAGTGGTTGAAATGAAACATTAGACTTGGTAAATAAGTATTTTTATACACTTTCATGATGCTGATCATCTATGAGGTGATATTCAGAAATATAATTTTTCCTTATCACATTGATTATTTTCCATTTTCACTCACGCCATTTTTCATGTTTTATTCTTCAGCACTAGATTCCTCCTCACAAAAAAATCTCAGCATGTTTCTGTGGCTATACATTTAGAAAAAAGTCTGAAAAAAGCCTTATATTCTCAAGCCTAAGCAATTCATATTAAGCAGGATTCTGGATATGATTGATATAATTTATAAAAGTAATCTCCAATGGAGAGAGCAGAATATTTTATATTATTGAAGAAGTAGACATTAGACATTCAGCCTGATTGCCTAAGGTACAATAAAGACATTAACTCTCTTGAAACCTCCTATAAAGGAAACATAGCATTAATGGAAAATAAAGCCTTTCACCTAGTATACTTGGCTTATTTAATTTTCAGCTTATACCAGCAACAAGGACATCACAGGAGGGTACTTCCTGTGCATTAATGCTTGGCTTGGGTTACTAAACTTGGGTTGTGACCACAGCTATCAACTTGCCTCAGCCCTTGATTAGGCTCCTGGAAATGCTGGAATACAGGAATGGAGAGTATAAAAGACTAGAAAGTATTATCCTGCATTTACAGAATTATGTGTTTGTGGCAAAGGACTTGAAAACAATGACTGTGGTCAACACTGGCTGCAAGAAGGATCCTTACTTGTACTAACACCTTTAAGATACAGACAGCTGTCTTTCCTTTTATAATTCTCAAGCCAATTGTAAGAAACAGCATTTCTTTACCATATCATTTTTAAAATAGTGTATGTTTAAATATTTAGTATTTACTGGAAGCCGCAGGACTTGTGGTTTGAAATTCAAGCTGAGGACTTAGTCACGGCTCAAAGGAAGGGGAAGAAAGTA
Organism: Pardalotus punctatus; assembly: GCA_013400915.1. Classification (NCBI taxonomy): domain Eukaryota; kingdom Metazoa; phylum Chordata; class Aves; order Passeriformes; family Pardalotidae; genus Pardalotus; species Pardalotus punctatus. The sequence continues at coordinate 149,060 of VZTX01013972.1, read as the reverse complement.
TTTGGTATTTGTGTCAGTGCTTAATGACCAACAGTAGAGAGCCCAGCCCTAACTACACTGGCCTTTTGTGGTTCCCCTTATGTTAGAACAAGCAGAACCTGATCTTGTGCTCCTTGCTGAGACAGCCATTTGCAATATTCTGGGAAGCAGGCAAAACATGGCCATCCTCTGTGTTGCCTGGGTGGTAGACCCTGCTGATGTATTTACTAAAGCTTCTCTCTCTCTACATGCTTTTTTTTACAAATAGATTTTTGAACTGAATCCTTGTTTTCTTTAAACGTTGTGAGAAAAAAAGCAGCCAGAAATGAAAGAGTGTTCCCCATAAATATTCAGTGCAGTGTTTTCCGAAGTACAATTGAGACTGAAATAATGTGAGAAGTGCTGGAAAATCTTTGACAATTTGAAGGACAGTTCTCCAGGCTCCAGTGGAATGCTGGTGCTTTCTGCAGGAAGCTCAAGCACAGATCTGCTGATGCCCCCAGGCATCTCTAAGGCATGTGGGCATCCTGGGCAGAGAGCAGACTGAAATGCAGGGACAAATTTGACTCCCAGGGAGCCAGACTGAGGATGGAAGGAACAAAACCTTTAGCAGCTTAAAGACTGGCAGATCATTGCTGTTCTGCAGGTCTGAAGAGTGCAGCTACGGGAGAAAACTCCCCAGAATGACTCCGCTCCATTTTCTCTACAGAGAATTGTTCAGACTCTTGGAAATACATTTTTTTTCTGCCTAGGTGTAGCCCAGCAAAGTCTCCCCAGCTCCCATATTTTCCCTATGGCAAGCTGCATGCTGTGATGGAATTTTCGCCCCAAGAACTTATGACTATTGCGCGTGGAGTTCAGTGCTGTTACAACAATATTGGTGCTGCTTGATTAAAACTTGTTTCCCTTCTTGTCTGCTGGAGTCTGGCACAGTTTAAAGATGAGAGGGTAAGCAATACCTTTTAAATACATGCTTTGGGAATTCATTAGTTTGCCTTCTTTGACCAATACCTCCCAAAACCTGAACTGCTGCCAACAGAGTAGCTTATATAAAGCTGAGAGTAGAGCTTGCACAACCACTTGTTCTTGTATTAATTTGCTTAAAAATGTATGTATGACTCTGTACATGGTCAAAAAGTATTTGTGCTATTTGTAGCAAGAGGATATATCTACCCAAATATATCTGTGACCAAAGACAATACTCTGAAAATCAACACATCCTTGTCTCTGTCATTATATTCTTACATTTCACATATTGTATTTTTTACATTCATTGTAACAGCCTATTTTAAGTTACAGTAGAGGCAATTATTTTGTTCTGATTCCAGAAGATTTCAATATACAGATTATAATGATTATCAACTTAAGATATTTATTTTTTCATATACCTAACATTACCTATATTGTAGCACATCTAGCAAGTCTCATGTTCTGCTCCTGTTAACACTGAAAATATTTGAAATAAAAATGAATGAAAACAAAACTAGCCCACACCCAAAAAACCTCCAGTTAGTTCAGCCCCATGCAAAAGTCTCTTTCTTTTTAGCCTTCATTCCACATAAACAATCAAATCCAGTATAATATAGTATTTTAGGCCACAATGAAAGTTTTGGTTTTTACTTATTTTGTTTTTTAAAATAACAAGTTTTTTCATCAAACTGAAAATTTTGTTGATGACTTCCTCCTTTTGTTATTTTATGTGGCTTGAAGGGCAGTACATAAAATTTTTGGCTTTTCATTCTCAGTCTGAATTAAAATAACCTACTTAAACCTCTATACATGGCTTATATATGGCAATGAATGAGGGCACAAGATGTCTCTCTCACTAATTTTTCTGCTTCTCCACTTCCATTCACAGATGTGGAATTTAGGTTGGCTGCAGAATTATTGTTTGAAAATACTAAGCAACCTTCCCTTGACTGAGATGATTTTCACTAGAAAGAGTTTCTGTGCTAGTGGATGCTGATGATAGAAATTATTGTTCCTTGGGCTCATATTGCACTTACAGATCAAATAATTACTCCCATAATAAAGACTAGAGAAAGAAAAGGGAAGAAATGAAGGATCTTATATAAGAGCTGGATCTCTCACCTGTCTCACATCAACTCCCCCAGTTCACCTCTGTTCTGAGCTCCAAGTCTCTGCCAACACACGTGCTGCACAGTCTGTGTGGCCCCACTGCACGGGCTATCTGCACTCTTCCTCCAACAGCCTTTGTGCAGCTAAACTGAATCCTTACTACAAGAGCATTACCTGGCCTAGAGAATTTCTACTACACTAAAGAGGCTCTGAGTTCACCAGTAATAAAACACGGAGATTCTCAACAAAATTTCTCATCGTGGAAATACAGTTAGAGCATGCACTCTAACAGTGCAGACAGCTCCAGGTTCCAGGCAATGAAGGCAAAGGTGGATGACAGGGAGGACTTGTAGTTGATGGTCCAAACCAACAAGGTGCTACATCCAGGCTCTTCCTCGTTTTCTATACCCTTCCAGACATCTCAGTTTCTTTTTATATCCTTGGTGCAGCTTCAGCAGAAGGGAACACCATCATTTTATAAAGCAGGAGTGTGGAGCCTCTCAAGCTGAGTTCGAATGGAATTTGTGTCTTCCAGTCCTGAATTCTCTAATCATTAGACTGCCAGCTCTTGCTTCTGGCAATGAGTAAGGAATACATCAAGTCCTCTGAAAGTCTTTCAGCTAATTCTATAGGTACCTCCTAAGCAATTTTTAGATTCTGTGTTCAGTGAGGGTGGATATATTCCCAGTTAATCCTGATTTGGGTGCCCATCCTTCTGATAAGGGATAGCCCTCATGTGCCACCCTGATGGTGCAAGTCAATTTGTCTGAGGTACCTAATTTTCCCCATGTGCTGAACAGGGAGCCTAGGTTTTTAGTTTCAGGTTTTGGATAGCAGTCTGGGCCAGGCACTTAAGATATTGGTGTTGCAGCACACACCACTGTTAATATGTCAAGCATACATTTCCATTTTTAGGCATCTAAAAAGAAACAGGATCAGTGCATGTTCAGAAACATTGAAATAATGAGGACTTAAAAGAGAAACCAAAATATGACTTTGGGTACCAAGAGAGCACCCAAATGCAGTGGTGCTTCTCTTGCGTTTCAACTTTTTCTGATTAAAACTCGATTTTTCTCCCTTCTAACTATCAAAGTTCATGCAATCAGGAGTGCCAAATTCACATATCTGTAACTGTCAAGAAGTCAAGAGAGAAACAATATAATTATATTCAATAACATTAAAAGAAAAGAAAATAAACTTCAAACTTCTTGGGAACATCACACACCCTTTGTGGTTTTTTTTTTACATTAGTGCCTCCCCTGGTTCTCCCAGAAGGAGATTTGTATCATTGTGAGGAGTTTTCAGTACAGGCTGAAATAATAGCTAAGAATGAGCCGAGTTCCACATCCCACAATGTTATAAGCTCCAAAGAGCTTGGAGACTGAAGGTTGTCACATATCAGACAGATGGTACAGATTCATCACTTAGAAATGCATTTCCAAAACAGATGTTTTACTAGACAACTCCCAAGTCTTATATTTAAAAGTACCCATCCATGTAAAGAATACTGGACAAGATTCCCTTGGGTCTCCCTCAGATGACTTAGAAATATGATTAGACAAACAGGGACATAATGGAGCCCCATCAGAACACAACGTAACATAACCATGTAAGGTTGTTTCTGTTTTGCACAAATCAGACCATTATTTGCCTGATCAGCATGTCTGAATCCAAAAGTCAGCTTTATTAGAAGGTTCATATTTACAGCCAGACTTTGAAGTTAATCCAAAAAAGTCTGTGATTCTTCTTGGCCTTTGCACAATGTCTGCCTCTATCTCTGTTGGCTGGTTGGGAAATTTGTGCTGCTTTATTTACTCAAACCTGTCTAATCATTGCACATCATTTAACTGTTATTTGTTATGGGAGTTTGGGTTTCACGGTGACAGATCATAATTGTCAAGAGACAAAAGGGTCAGCTGTTGTCAGTTAAACTAAGTGGAAGAGGAAGGAGTTACTCAGTACATGACAGATCTTTTATGGCAACAAAATATACAGGCTGACCCATATAACTTTGATGAAAAACATTAATTATTTCATCCTAGCATAAATCAATAATTTCCAATAAAATCTTTCTCAGGTTTGCATTAGCATATCTGTAAGAAGAAAACACATCATGACACTGTGTTCTCAGCTTTAGAGAGCACAAAGAATTTCCTCTGCAAATCATCATGCCTTCATGTAGATTGTAACATGAGGAATGTTGTGTGTCACCAATATTTTGCTTTCTTTGGCATATGAAAATTTTTACATTAACTGAATGTGGTAAAGAGGTTGCCACGTTGCTCTAGAGACTTTCCCCCTAAGTTTCTTTACAAAACCATGACTGTGGGGTTCAGTGCTGGCCCTTGAACAGTCCTTCCTGGCTCACAATCACCTCATCCTGATTATTTTGACTGCATTTTAATCCCCAGTTTGAATCTGCAGATTTTAGCCTAGTTAACAACAGTTGCAGACTTACTAAGAGCACATTATGACCTTTTTAGGAAACTAATTATGTTCTACTGTCTTTTATGGTGATGGCTGTATAACTGTTAATTTTAAAAGGGGCTGTGAAAAAGGGAACTGTTTTGAGATGAGTGGAAGGAAGACAACCAGACCCTAGGACACTATTTACTGTCTCTCTCCAAGTTTGCATGTGAAGTAGGGATCATGTTATTCTGGCAGCTATTTAGACATAAATAGCGGGATGCAACAGTTCTCAGGGGATTACTCTCTTCTGCTTAGGAAAAAATTCTTTTGCTTTGAGTGGAGTTTTTCAGAGTCTTAACAAGGCCTGCAAGTTACTATACAAAGGACACAGAAATGTTTACAGGGAAAAGGCAAAATCACAGCCCATAAGAAGTCTTGTTTGATAGTAAAGGTATGTAAAACCAGTGGAGTAAGCAGAAGATGTTCTGGTAGGAGTGTTTCCCATGAGGTCTCTCCATCCAGGAAATCTACTGAGTGGTTCATCCTTATCCCTGCCCACAAGCTGGTGTAACATTCCATGTTTGCCTGGAGCTCACCAAGTGAAGGGAGGTGCAGGCAAAGCAAGCAGGATTTATTAAGGAGCAAGGCAGAGCTAAAGGGACTGCAGCAGTGGCACTGCCTGATGTGTTTGCACACACTCATGTCCCAAGGTCCAGCTTTGACCCTTTTCCCCACCCAGATCAGAAGGACAGAAGACAAAATGTTTCAAATCAGCTGGATAATGCATCCTATAAAGATATCTTGTCACTGTCTACAGAATCAGGCAACCAATTTGGCATCTAACTTTCAGATTTCTAAAATTACGTAAGTTTCACTACTCTTGCATTAAACATACCACTGAATTTCATGCAGTTGTCCTTGTTCTGAACCTAAGTCAGGCTAACTAAGGTTACATCCTAGAAAAAGATTCTGTTTTTACTAAGAGAGAGATCTAAAAAAGGAGATTTCGTGTGTTCTGTAGCTATTTTATTCCAATTGTTACACATCCTCTGTCATAGCCAAAACCTCAGAGAAACTCTGTATCTCATTAATTTTGTTTAATCTCTTACAGATATTTCTTGTTATATACTAAACTAGACGTAGAAAAATTTTTATGAGGCTAATTCCCACTGAAATAGCTATAAACAGCCTAGAAATTTCATCTAAGGTTCTGTGCACAGGGTTTTTTCACAAGACCTTGGTTTTGGCCCTTATAGAGTTAATTAAATTTCACCAGCAAAATGATGAGGAGAAAGACTTGACTGGATCTGGAATACATCAGGCTCAGCTCCCAGTAAGGAAAATAGCTAGGAGAGCTAAGTTTTATCTTTGGTTAGTGAAAATGATGAAGGTTCTCTGTGTTATTGCTTGCCCACTGCAGTGCTCAAAATTGTCACACATTGTTCCAGTCAAGGATAATACCTCTGCCTCTCTGCCTGTCTCTGTGTGTTAGGAACAGAGAACTAGTGCAGTGAAGTTCTTACCTGAAGTTAACAGTGACTAACTAGTGTGAGATTGTCAAGCAGTCTCTTAATGGAATTAGAAAAAACTGGAATCAAATCCCATCCTATTTGCCAACAGATATGTTTTTTCTATAGCTGTAGAGATGCTTACATAGGGGTATTTTCTGTCCTTTGCAAAAGCTTGCACCAGACAATGTCCATCCCAGTCCCCAAAATTCGAAAGGACAGAGAGACATCCAAGCTGTCATGCTTTTGGGCTGAACCCAAGCCTTCCTTTTTTTTTTGCACTAGCAGATGACTCACTCAGCAAACCTAAATGAAGTACATCCAGTCTAGAGTATCAAACACTTTTGTTAAACATGCCTCCTCTTAAAAGTATTTTATTTGTGTTAATGGAACTGAAGAAAGGATATGAAAGTTTCTTGGGATTGATTGTTCATAGAAAAAAAAGCACCGACAAATCAGGAATTAGTTCACTGGTATCCGAAAGGATAACCTTTGTTACTCAGCTAGACAGAAATCTCTTTTTTTTCAAAGCAAGACCAGACAGAGAGGACAGAACTTAAGTACTCTTCAGTCATAATGGTCCTATAACAGCTTTTGGAGAAGAAACACAGAATGTGACCTGACATCTTGACAGATAGGTAGAAAAACCTTTCAAGTCATCCTTTTAAGTAACCACTGCCATAGTCCTGTACACCAAGAGAGACCAATGACCCCCCAAAGTTTGCACCTGTTATGGATTTGGAGCAAAGGTGGTTAGCTACTGGCCTTGAACTTTTGGAAATACTATCCTATCCGCTCTCATTTCTCCAGGAAAGCAAGCGAGGATGAATTTGTCTACTTTCATATTTGAGGGAAGGAAGAAATTAACTTAAAGGTGTGAGGAGCTTCATTTAAACCTGTAAACTGAAGATCCTTAATTCTTCTCTTGCTAGGCTAAGAGGTAACTGGCGTATAAAGAATTCTTCTCCCACAGCTATAGGGAACACAGTAAAGTTCTTGCATTCCAGACAGAAAGACTGGAGAATTCTAAATTCCTTGTGAAAGAAGTTGATAATAAATCAGTTTGATCAAGACAGGAACTGCAGTTATTTCCTAATAACAGCAAACTGAATTATAAATTTCTCAGTGTACTGCCCAGTGTTAAAGATATAACAACTACACAGTAAATACAGACACATGGCCAGCTGTGAGGTAACAGCTCACAGGGCAATCCCTCTGCATTACAGAATTATAGAATAGTTTGGGTTGGAAGGGACCTGTAAAAGTCATCTGACATAAGCCTGGACATCTTCAGTTAGTCCAGGCTGCTCAGAGACCTGTGCAACCTGATCTTGAATGGTTCCAGGAATGGGGCATCCACCACCTCTCTGGGCAACCTGTTCCAGCGTTTCACCACCCTCATTGCAAAAAAATTCTTTCTTACATCTAATCTAAATAGATCCTCTTTTAGATAAAAACTATTCCCCCTTGCCCTATCACAACAAGCCCTGCTAAAACACTTGTTCCCATCTTTCTAATAAGACCCTTTTAGGTACTGGAAGGTGCTATAAGCTCTCCCTGTAGCCTTCTCTTCTCCAGGCTGAACAACCCCAACTCTCTCAGCCTTTCCTCACAAGAGAAGTGTTTTATTCTTCCAGTCACCTCTGTGGCCCTCCTTTGGGCTCACTCCAACAGGTCCCTTTATGCAGCGTGAGTATAATCCTGAGAGCAGATGTTGTAAATGCAAGAATTTGCCAAGAGAAGTTTATTTTTATCATGGTCTACACTGTCCCTTCTTTCAGTAGTAAGGCTGATTGTCAATATATGAGTGTCATGTATCATATGAGCTTGAGACATATTACTCTTCCCTAGATTAACACAGAATGAAAAACAATGAATTTTGAAATTGGACATACTGTACATGATACACTGTTTGGCTCCAAGAAAAACCTTCCATTGGGAAAGAGGTTATGAATGCAGACACATCATTGAAACCTAAGGTATTATTGATTTGGGCTAGTCCAGGAAAGCAGAAACAAAACCAGGAAAGGTATTTAAAAACATTATTGGAATTTCCAGGTGGAATTCAGGACATAAATTTCAGAAGGAGCGACAGCAGGAAAAAGAGAAAAGTAAGCAGCATCCAAACAACCTGGACAGGAACCAGTGAGATGTTATCTTCAAATAAAGTGATAACAAAAAGTATTTGCATGTGACCCATTTAATTTAATAATTTATGTTTTAAATATCTGGTCAAATAAAATATATTTGTATATATGTGTAGAAAGAGATGTTTGTGTGCTTTACCTCCAGGAATGTTTGCGCCCAGAGCCGGGACCTGATTTTTAGTGCGGCACTCTTTCCTCTTTCCAGCTGTCCCACAGTGCATGAAATTAGGACACACTTCACATTTGTACAGTTCTGGGCACAAAATAAAAGGAAGTCATACTGATGCTTTGAAAATGTATAAAATAATTTTCAAATGCTACAAATAAGCAAAACAAGATCAACTTTCCCTTAAAGAGCTAAACAGTCTGAAATCAGTAATTTCATCTAATATACATGAGATACCTCATGAATCATTGTGAGAACTATAAACCAAGGAGCAGATTCTTTTTGCATCACCAATGAATACAAACACCTACCTGTAGTAAAGAAAATAAAAGTAATGATTTTCAACAATATCTGCTCCGGAGAACTCTTAAAATGTCCAGGCACTTACCAATCCTTTGAACAATGTGCTTTTTCTTCGCCTATCAATCATTTTATGATTTCAACACATTTTTTTTTCTGTTCTCTATGCATGAAGTGTTTATTTATACTCCTAAATCTTTCCCCTTTTCTAACTCTCCTGGTTTTCCCACTGATATTTACATTATAGCAGCCAGAACATTTGCTGAGATTCATTAGTTGCTTTGCTTGAAACTTATTGTCCATGAAACATTCCTGATGAACAGTGATTCTGGCTCATACACAAGGCTGAAGGCAAAAGCCAAGCATTGCAACTTAAAACTATATACTCTTAAAGTCTGCCAGAAGAATGTCACAAGAAAAGGTTAAAAGCTGACTGGAAGCTGACTGAAGAGAACGAGCTGAGTCTCATGGGTTAACCACAGAAATTATGTGGTTGTTTAGGGCATAAAAATGAAAAAAAGATCTCATAAAAAATGATTAAATGTCTGTGTAAAAAATAAAAAAGTTTTGTATATACAAATGGGTTTTATCTGAAAAGTTTTGTTTGATTCAGGGGAAGGTTGAGGTTTTAATTGATTCCTATTTTTGTAACAAAGAAGAGAATCCCTCCCATGACAGAAGGCCTTGTGACCTCAATAGCAAAGCTAAGTTTTCACAAGTAAGTATATTCCCTAGTGAGAGTGAGATTGCTCTACCAATGCCCATACTTCAGGAAATGAAATGATGATGCATGGAACAGATCTGAAAATACCCTTGAGGAGTTCTGTATCTTTACAGACAGCTTTCCCCACAAATCCCTATCTTATCAGAGGATAAGCTGAACTTGCATGCTTAATTACTGCTTTCTGTATTTGCCTGAAAAGGAAACTGTAAACCCTGGCACTTGCAACTATAAAGTTTCTTTTAAAAATGAATATTTTAGAGTGTATGTTTATTTGGCTTTAAACATCATCGAAACAGATTTATTTATTTTGCAGGAAGGAGAAGAGTTGTTTTCATTAATCATAGTGGCCAAAAACACACATTAGCAAAATAAATCATTAGTATGCAAAAAAGTCTACTTTTGGCTGACATTTTAGGACCTGAACACATATTTCTGTTTTTCTTAGCAATGCATTTAGCCTGTAGTGATTTTCAGAACAATGTAACATTGGAACTAATGGAAGAGAAACCAAATATTTAATAAGCAGTATAAATAAAATAAGAGGTTCTCAGAACATTTTGTCTCTCTGTGAAAATGCTTTGATGAAAATGAAAATAACTTAAAAGTTTCTAAAAAAAAATTGTGATTTTTAAGAAAGCATTATCTTTGGCCAATCAGTCTTTTTCCAGAGCAACATTCTTTTTCCATGTATACTTCCAATGTGTCAAATAAAAAAAAAAAATTATGCATCAGCAGTAACTAATGCTGAAGGCACACAGAACTGGGACACCTTCTAACTGAACTAATGACACTGCTTTTCTATGCTCATCCTGGAAAAGTCTTGCTATATATCCAGTGGTAAGCACTGCACCCAATCCTATCCGAATTTTTGCTGATCAAAAGCATATTGTTCTAGAAGATTGCTCATCAAAGTGCCAATTTCATATAATGTACTCCATTAAATATATTTCGTCCATCTACATCAAGAAGCTGAAAATTCTCTGCTTCATATTTTAAGTTGCAGACATAGAGCATACCTCAGAACTTTGTTAACCATTTCCAGTTGCTGCAGCCATTTTTATGTTGGCAGGCTATGAGCCTAGCCACTGAGAAAGGTAACTGAATATTAAGCTATCAGTGAAGAATGGATTAAGTGGTCTGTGATATTGACTGGTATGTCTCCAAAAACCCTGGCATTTTTCCTTCAGACCGAGTGGAATTGGATTCTTTCTGGGGTATTGGGTTGATGGAAGAATGGCACAGTAATCAACAGTGATTATTGTTTAAAATGGGTTAATCTGTGATTTTGTTCTTAACATTATAGTTTTCATTACTTTTGGATTCTATCTTCTCCCTCTTACAAAAATTGCCAAATTAACTTCCAGAAGCTGTAATTACTCTATTACTCCAGAAAACTTAGGTCTGGGAGGTTCTTGCTTCCTACAAAATTCTAGTCAGGTCAAAGAATTCAAGCACGAGTTTGCAGTAAACAGCTTAATAAGAGACTGGACAGCATGAAAGAAACTCTGCCAAAGGTTCATAAAAATAGATGGAAAGCATTGACTGTGTGAATCCCCCGACTGATTTCAAGGTCACCAAGTTTGAACACAGTCTTTAAGCAATGGCAGCTGAAACCTGCAGTGCTGAAGTATGCTAAGGATGGCACTTTGAATGCAGGAGTGGAAAAAAAGCTTCTAAAAATACACCCAAGTCCAAATACTGAGGTAGCAGACTGCCTAATCAGAACTATTTTCTTATGAGAGCATTGTTATTGCTTCAGTATTGTCTGGATTGTTAAAAATGCAGTGACCTGTCCCATTTGCCTTGCTTGTGGTACTGTAGCGAGTCTCACCATTCAGTGCACAGTCCCACTATACAGCTTTTAGATAGCTCACCAGTATTTTTGCAGTGTTTTTCCTGTGAGGTTCTGCCACTGCAACATCCCTTCTCCTGATGTAATGAGAAATTGTGGAATTATATAAAAAAGCAGCAAGTTCTGGAGTCTCTTGTGGCAAAGCAAACTGCAAAGAAAAAAATGGGAATGGTAACAACATACTCATAGAATGATGTTAACAGATTTGTTCCCATCTCAGAGGTTTTGAAATTTGGTTTAACACTGTTTTTTCCATTTACCAGCACAATCATGAGAATATGCTGTCTTCAAACAGGCATATGATGAGTAATAGCACAGTAAGATACTGCCCAGTTATAGCAATTACAGTAGATAACATTTTTCCCACTTTTTATTGGTGTCAATTTTGTTGCTTTACTTAATTTTGTTAGACTGTTGGGGGCAGATTCTGATATATGTAACATGATAAATTCAGTTGAACAGAAATCTAGCCATTAGTTCAGATCAGAATCTGCTTAATGAAATATAATGATTTTACCAGTTTTAGAAAAAAAAGGAAGTCTGACTTCAAACAACAAAATTTTTGATCATATAACAAATATGTTACAGATTCTTTTTGGTAACAGCTCAACTTCGTATAAAACAACAGTTTCTTTGTTTCTAATCTCACATTAAAATGCATTCTTTTCAGCTTTATATTTACAGATTTTTGTTCTCCAATTGAAACCTGCTTTTTTTGTTGGCAGTTTGTCTTTAATTTCTACACAGGGAATTTATGGCTTCTTTTATAAGCCTCAAAGAACTCCTGCAGCCAATTGCTACAGAAGGAAAGATAAATTTTAATTCATGACAATCCCATCATGTAAAATCACAATAAAATATACATAGAAGTTTACAATAAGAACTCAACAGGAATTCAACTAAACATGGCCAAAGCTATTCCTTAAGGACCTCAGATTGTTGAGTTACATCAGATCCCTCTTACCAGTTCCTTTAACATCTGAACACAAAATATCTTAAACAAATTCCTAAAGAAAATGTTTGTAATTGTAATAAATGTTATAGCACTAAAGGGAAGAGATCAGCTATAAACACACAAACCCTTCCATACACTAATGCTATGTAGTACTAGATTTGGAAAATGTGCATCATTTATCTGATTAGAATTATAATTCTGTAAACAGAACATAAATATCTGACATTGTCTGAGATCTTCAGTCAAAAGCATCCTACAAAGTGAAAGTGAAATTCATTAACAGATGAAAACCCATTAAAAAAAGAATCCTCTTTTTTCTGTTGCTTAATGAGGTTAACATTATCTATTTGCAATAAGGGAACACTTAAGTAGCTAGTAAATCTCTCCTTCTCAATGTGATAACATGTGCGAACTCTCCTTCCAGAATTCTTTCACCAGCATGTTGACTTCTTTAATGATGACAAATTTAAAAAAGCCCACAATATAATAATATGCCTGTGAAGAAGCCCTCAATATATGATCACAATAGATAGATATGTAGATCCATTTGAATACTAGAGGATTTTCATATTTACATTTTTCTTTTTTCATAGGACCTGGAGTGTTAGCATTTTCAGTAGTGGATTGTTAGAGCAAAGGTTTGAAAACAGCCCTCTAGGGTTAAGAGAAAACACATGTGTCTCCTGCAATTTAAAAGCAGAATTTCTTCAGTGGCCTAGATGTCCACATTAAAGATATTATTTTATCCTTCTTGAGCTGGTCACATAAAATTGCACAACTGTACAAGCTGCCACTGTAGCTAATTTATATGCCACATATTTAGCTCACTGTATCCTAAACAGATTATCACTCCCTCCCTTTAACTACAGTGGACTGTCTCAGTTTCCCCACCACAGAAAACTGTACTGCTTTCTTCTCCTGAGCCTTATTATTGAGCAGGTTTCCAGACCTCTCCAGTTCTCCAGACTTCTCATTTCAAAATCCTGCTTAGCTTTTCTCATTTTCTAGCCAGGCAGTAGCCTCTGCTGCATTGTGTAACTCCATCAGAAATCATCTGGAGGAGGACTTTGTGTAAAAGCTATTACACAAGAGGGGTCAGTGACCATTCAAAGCAACACATTGGATGGTATTTTGTCTTGAGACCAAGACTTAAACACTGTAGTAACAGTTTTGCAGCATGAAGAGACAGTGCTTCTGGAAGGGGTTAGCTCCTGCCACTCATGTTGGTGGATGTACCTCATGCATGTGGTGGATTTTTGCTGTTATTTCACTGCTTCCCTGACAGATGCCTCACTTGTGGTACTACAGTGCTGAGCTATTGAGAATGGGCCGTGTGTGTTACCCTGTAGAAGCGGTATTTATAGGTAAAGGTTTCATAAAAATGCTTTTTGGAGAAAAGAAACAACTCATCAGGAATACTGTCTCAAGCCGAAAGTCCATCTAACTGAACCCTTTTCTCATCACAGCTGCCTTTAGGAAGAGTAAGAAGGAAGTAAGAATGGGGCATGCATACACAATACTCTCCTAGTAACTTTCAGCTTCCAAATGTTTTCAGATCACGGACTTCCTTATCTGTATGAAGTTTTTTTGTTCATTTACTAATCTTCACTGGACTTCTCTTTTGCGAATTTGTTCACTTTCCTCTTAAAATAATGTAAACTTTTAACCCTGACTACTTCCCTTTGACCACAAATTTCAGACACCTAAGACCTGTCACCATGAACCACCACTTTCTTTTGCTTGTTCTGAATCTGACTCTCCAAGCTTCATTAGATGCTCCAGTTCCTGTGCAGGAATAGGCAGAGAAGAGTCAATCCACACCCGCACTCTTCCTGCCACTACTCATTTTGAGGATCATATTGTGCATAGTCACCTCTTTCCTAGATTGAAGCGTCCTAGTGTACTGACTTCTTCCGCAATGTATCTTTGGTAAGATTCTTTATCTTTGGTAAATAATTTTGCTCCTTTTTACATCTTTTTCAAGATTCATAGTTTTATTATCCTTTCACATCCCTCACTGCCTTCATAGAAAGAAAAGCTACAGAAAAGTCCTTAAACAAAAGTCTTCCCATGTGTGCACAGGTGTGATTTTTCTTTGTGGACTAGACACCAAAGCCCAAAGAAAACCTTTTTACAAGACAAGAAATTCAGCAATGGGGAGGAATATAGTGCTTTGATTGAAACTGAACAATCTGAGTAATTCCAGAAGGGAAATGCCTGAGTGCCCTATGAGAGCTAGGTTCAGATATCCAAGAGAAGTCAGGCTTTTAATGTCCTTAGCCTTATTTGGAAATTTGAGCTAAGCATCCTGCTGTTTATACAAAACTTGAAGGAACCTGTCTTTGTGTCCTCTTCCCACCTGAAGCAATAGATAAGTATTACATATTTGAAACCTGATTTGTGTATTCATGCTGTTCAATGCTTTGAAAAACTGAAATAAGGAAAGGATGTTTAAATTCTTACAATAATGATTGTGCATCTAAAGCCATATTCTGCCACAAGAGATGGACCATTATTACAGGAAAATTTTTCACAACCTTCACAAGAATTTAGTCTTGTTTATATAATAGATGAAATTGCTACTAAGTAGGAGGAGGAAGAGCAAAAAAAAAACCCAAAAACCAACCAACCAAAAAAAAAATATATACACATTGCCTGAAAATGTCAAGATTCTTAATTCAACTATAAAAAAGAACACAGTGGCTATGGAGGAAGGATGCTGAACTCCTTTTCACATACTTGTAACCTGATCTGAACAGTGTGTTTGAGATGTTAGGCTTGCAAGTACAAATGCAGCACCTCAGCTTCTTCTCCTTGCCACTTTTGAAAAAGAAATGAAAATTAGGTAGAAAAGATATCTAAAAGGTATCAGAAAAAATTCCCTGTCTCCAATATTCCTGTGCTTTAGGTATAAAAGGGACAGACATTTTCTCTCTTGTTTCCTATCATTCATTTGCTTTTTCTTCTGCTAAAGAAACTAAATAAAAGGGTGGAATTTTAACCCCTCTCTGGTTTCCTGGGTGAAACACAAAATTTTACCCATAATGCATTTGGTAGACATCAAGTTCTCCTTACACTTTTATGTATGTATTGTATGTCTGCTTAGGCTAAAAACTTGATTTGTAGCTCCTGAGGTTGTGAGCACACCTCATCACTAGAAAGATGTATTCACTTTCATCGAATATATGAAACTCAAACCCCTTCTGGTATGCAAAAGATGTATAGCACTGTTAGTACTTATAATGCAGCTCTCCCTGAAAGATGTTTAACAGGCTACTGGTTAAACTTGAGAAGTGTTGTTGTTTACTCCAGAAATGTCTGGAATCAGTTATACTTAATAAACTGGATACCTTGTTTTTGATGGGATAATATGTAGAGCTGTGTTTTGCTTAATCTTCTGACTTTGAGCCAAACCAAGCTCTTTTCGGGGGGATCTGCCATCACAAACATAGATCTTAAAACAGGAAATTGTCCAAGCAGCCAGGGATCAGGTTAGGAAAGCTAAAGTCCTGACACAATTACATATGGCCAAGGATGTCAAAGACAATACGAAAAGCTTCTATGGATATTCAAAGGAAGATGAGGGAAAATACAAGTCCTCTCCAGAAGGAAACAGGAGACCTGGTTACCCAGGATGTTGAGAAGGCTGAGGTACTCAGTGACTTTTTTGCCTCAATATTCACTGGCAAATGCTCCAGGCACACTGCCCAAATCACAGAAGGGAGAATGAAGGACTGCCCACTATAGGAGAAGGTCAGATTTGAGAACATCTAAAGGCTCTGGAGGTGCAAGTCCATGAGACCTGATGAGTTGCATCCATGGGTCCTGAGGGAACTGGTGGATGAACTGACTAAGCCACTGTCCATACCTGAGAAGTTGTGGCAGTCTGGTAAAATTCTCACTGACTGCAAAAGGGGAGACAGAACCCCCATTTCTAAAAGGGAAAAAAAAGGAAAACCTGCAGAATTACAGGCCAGTCAGTCTCACTTCTGTGCCCAGCCCAATCATGGAGTAGATCTTCCTGAAAACTGTGCTAAGGCACAAGAAAAGTGGGGCGATTGGTGACAGCCAATATGGCTTCACTGAAGGCAAATTGTGCCTGACAGATTTGGTGGCCTTCTACAGCAGGGTCACAGTGTTGGTGGATAAGGGAAGAACAACTGACATCATCTACCTGCGCCTAGACAAAGCATTTGCCACCATCCCAGATGACATCCTGGTCTCTATGCTGGAAGGACATGGATCTGACGGAGCACTCAGATGAGTGGGCAGAATCGGCTGTGTGATCACATTCAAGGAATTGCAGTCAATGGCTTGATGCCCTATTCGAGACCAGTACCACGTGGTTGGTATTGGGGCAGGGCGCTTTTTAACATCTCTGCTGGCAGCATCCACAGTGGGATTGAGTGCACCCTTCTCCTCATAAAAAGAGTACAGAAACCAAATATGTACCATGCAACACAACTGCCACATTAGAAACATTATAGACTATTTATATCTTGCCTCTTACCCAGGAAAATGATCTAGGGTTGTTAAAAATTCCCAAAAAGTTCCATCCCACTGTGAAGTGTAGGCAAAAAATCCCTATCATAATGCAGAAAGGGATGGAAATAAAATGCTTACCTTTATTTGCATTGTATTAATAGGAGAGCTTGTTTGACAGTGCAATGGTCCATGTGTCTGAATGTGAAGAATATAAAGAAGAAATTCTTCTCTACTGGACATAGGCCAACCAACATGGAGAACTGTATTGTTGATGGCACTTGGTCCTATATTGTGCAGCTGTCAAAGAAATATCATCAGTACTTTCCAAGGCAGTAAACAGCAACAAAAAACACTGCAAAAAACACTCAGATATTTTCAAACTCTTAGTGGCCACAGCCTTGAAGTATTTAGGGAAGGATGTATAGATTATTAATATCACTTTATTGATAGAAAATCTGTGGCAGGTAGGAGAAAAGAACCTCTCCATGTTAATCACAAAGCTGATGACAAATCTGGGAGAATGGTCTTTTCTGTCTGAGCCTGTGTTCAAGAAATCCATCACCTTTCCCATTTCTTTCCTACATATGAAGAGTTTAAATTATCTAAAAAAATATCAAAAGAACCCAACCCAAAACACACAAGCAAATAAACCCTATAGAAATATGAACAATGAACCTTAACAGATCATAGTTGAGAATAATAGCCAAAACTTCAGAATACAAAAAAATCACTTCAGGGCACAAGAATAGAAGGTAGAGCAGAACTTAAACTCCCTTCTTTGATAAAGAACTGTATTTTCAACACCTTCAATCTAAATTTTCTCAAAAGAACTAAAGGAACTGGTTTTCCTAAATTAACATTCTAGGACATTATTTTTTTCAGAGGAAAATGAGCAAAGATAGGAAAAATAAAAATTTAGAAATCTAAGCTATTAAGACAGTTTCCTTATATTAGTTTACAGTTTGAAAATAACTGATGGCAACAGGAGGTCTGGACATATGTTAACACTGGGCATGAAGAGCTAAAGAAGCTGAACACCATGGACTTTTACACAAAGTTTCTAGAGATGTGAGAACCTCCTTTTATTAAATTTGTGAATTTTTGTGACTGATGACTTTTAGTTAGAACTAAATAAAAAACACTTTCAATCTTACATCTTCTGGGAGAGTGTTTGGTCTTCTTAGTGCTTTGCTGATATAAACCATGAAAGTGGTTTTCTAAATAACTGTAACTAATCACTGTAATTATTTTAATACATTTGAAGTCACATATATAGTTTCACAAACAACCCAAATGCATGAGACAGGAAGATTCATTACATATTTTTCAGTTTAGAGAAATGCGTTAAGATGAGGAATTCACAAACGATACTTTGTTTTTTACAGTTGTACTCACTACACTTTAGTATGTCATGCAAATTGTAACCTTACACTGCTGATTAAGCTCAGTTGCTTATATTTTCTTGAGTGCTGGCTTGTGAATTATAACCATATGTGAAGCCCTCTGTTTTACCCTCTAGAATAAAGGCCATCCATCAGATTCTGTGGATGGCTTCTATTCTGTGTAGTTTACTCAATGTCTTTTTACTAAGCTGAACTCTTCTCATTTAATTGACAAATCATCCATAGAAAAAAACCACCAACAATACAACTAAAAATATGTGTACTTCAAACATTAAGAGTTATTTTCAATGGGACATTTTTTGAGGTAACAAGTTTCATGTATGTCTACGTTATTTTTTTTCAGTTAGCTAAATGTCAAAGAGAATATTTTTTCCTGTGCACAGAACACACAGCTTCATGAGAAGATATTCGAAATTGATTATAAGGAACTTTTAAGGACTGTTTTTAATTCTTGTCAAACACCCAAAATGTTTATCTATCCCTTAAATATCAAAGACAGACTCCTAGCATAAACTAGTATCTCCTCCACTCACATGAACAGATAACGGGGTTGCGAAATCCCAGATTACATTTGGGTCATGTGCTGAAGTCAGAGTATTTACATTTGTGGCTTTATCTAGCTACAGATAAAGACAATAAACCAAATTCATCAGGAATTCAGTGGGGGCAGCATGAGGTCCTGTGGCAAAATACATGATTTTTACCTCATAGATGTGTTCTACTAAAGGACCAACTTCTTCTTCTTTTGTAGGTTCATCTTTGGGCTCCCAGTTGTGAAGTGGCAAAATAATTGTTGGGGGGTGAGACACTCTGTAATGTACAAAACAGGTTAAAACAGTAACTGTCACCAGTGACTGAGAGCATTACTTTTAGAAAGAAATGAAGACCACTATAGAAAACTGAGCCCTCAAAGGTTTGTTATTTGGGCACATTAATTAGAATTAGGTGAGGTGAATGCTACAATGCCTCCATAAAATACTACCCAACCCTTGCAAATGACTGAGGGTGTGCATTTAGTTTCACACTTTCTCTGACGGACTGTCCTTTCCAGATAAGGGAATAGCTCTATTTGGAGAGAGGAATCCAGTCTGTTGGGCATTTATATCATTCTCACTGATGAGATATCTAAACACATTATCCACAAAAGTGGAGTAAATAAATGTATTTTCCCATTTCCATTTAAAACCTGTAGGTGTTTAAAGCTATGCATCGTTCTTCCCTAGAATACATTTTTAGATATTTATTTAACTGTTCTAACTGTAAATTTTTATAACTTCTGTTACTATTTCTTTAAAAAACCTTGCAAAGTAGCCTACCTCACTTTACAGATGGGAAACAGAGACACTGTGACTTCCATAAAGTCAGTGGAAATTGGTGTATTGAGAAACAGAATTCAGAACTAGAGCCTAAAAGAGTGCTTCAGGCTTTCCAATTGCTTTGCAAATGAAGTGGCAGCTAAAGCATTCCCTGAAATACTGTTGCAACTTGCAACACATAAATTAAACAAAGAAAACTGTGACTTAGTATAGACATCTTTCTTCCCATTTGCTATTTTATTTTCCCTTTCCTTCTCTATCAGACCTTAAGAAAGTAGTCGTCTGCTAGCATTTTAATTTGAATTACAAACATTTTATTTCCCATAAAGATTAGAAGTTCATTGTGCCAGTCCCATTCAGATGCCAACTTAACTCAAGTGTTCAGAATTTGGGAAATCAGATCCCAAGAATTTCTTTTAGTATGGTAGGTGAGTTCTGGCACAGACATCTGTCATCTACAAGTACAGCATGTAGCTAAAATGGTATTACCCTTTCTTTGCAAGGGTCAACTCTCACTCAGTTTCACTAGTTTATGGAGTCTTTAGCTGAAAGAAAATCCATAAAATTTCAGTGCTGGTTCTGCCAAAGCTGGAATTTTGCTGACAGAAAACTGTTAAAAAACAATCTTTTTTTTTACAATGTAACATTTGAATAAGATGATGGACTTTTAGGCACTGATGTTAATCACTTTGCAGTGGCTGTGCTGCAGATTGCTCCTTGAAGAAAAGACTGGATGGATTTGTTGCAACTGCTGAAAAAATACTATTGGAAGAAACAAATTTGATTACAGCTCTTATGTCATATATAACGAATGAAAGGTCTGAAAGAAAATTTTCTACAGTATACAGCTTCTCAGAGCAGCAAGAAATCCCAGAGAAGAACAACTTAATACCATCCAGCTAAAGTACAACTATTTGTGAATTTTGGTGTATTCTGGAGTATCCTGCAAACTCTTAATACTTCTTCAGGCTTCAAAAGACCAGCAGTTTGTACTAATAGGTATGCCAGAGGACAAATTCATAAGCCAGCCCTAACAATAAAAGAAACTAAACACTTCGATTTAAAAAATAATTTCTGATTAAGTACTTAACCTCAGTTTCATAAATCATCTTGCTTCCAATTTGAATTTAATTATTGATTGCAGCTGAAGAATAGGAATTTTAGGGCATTGTTACAAAAGCTAAGACACATAAGATGCATAAGCTACCACAAAAAATTGCAAATCAGAAACTGTACAAAGACAAAAAGAAGAACGCATGAAGTTTCAAAACTCAGTGTTTCCTATTGCACTGCCAGAGAAGTATTATTCTTATCCACAGCATTACAAAATGCAAATTATAAATTTAGGCATCAAATTAAAATTATTCTAAAGTCTATAAAAACATTTATTTTAACAGAATTTACAGTTATTTTGAGGAATTCTGCTATTGACATGAAAGTAGCAAAATTAAGTCAAATGAAAAACAAAATCAGCCTTTTCACTATTTTGTTTTGCATTTAACTGAGAATATTTTTAACATCTGCATGATTAGCCAAAGATTTTTCCTAGACTTTTAGGTGAAAATTATGGTCAAACAAGGGCACTGAAATAGAAGATCAACGAAGTATGGTCCACAGAAAAGGCTTATGAGGGATATACAATAAAAATTCTGCCAGCTGCAAATCCTCTCAATCCAAATTAATTCCTTCCTGAATCCCTCATTCCTCTAGTGCTCTTTCAGCAGTGGGACATAATAATGCCAATGCTAAAATGCCTACATTTTTATAGAAGAAAAAATGCAGAATAATCAAATCCTGGTTATCAAAGCAACTGCTTATTGAACTATCTAAGGAGCTATGTTAATTTTCTTTTGAAAAGGATATTGAAGAAGATTTCTTCCTTTCTCACAGAGGAAGCATTTGCATGGTTCCACTGTGCAAGTATATATGCATGTGTGCATATGCACAATTTCATAACTACTTACTTTTCCTCAGTAAAATGTACAATGCATCCAGTTCCACTTTGTGCAGCTCTGTGAAGAGCAGTAGAGAAACTAATGCAAGATATTTTCCAGGCCAAATGTGGACATAGTCTCTCTTTTATTTTTATCTGGGAAATACTGAGCAATGGAACTGCATGTTTTAGTGTCTCTGAGTAATTAGCAAAATCTGTCAATAAAGCAGTTGGGAATGTTTCCTTTGGGCACAGATGATATAGTTAATAAGAAAACTAAAATACTTAAGAGGAAAGAAACTGGAAGTGACTCAATTAAGTAATTACTCTGTATTTGATAACCTGTTTCTTTGCACTGCAGGCAGCAATTCAAGCAATTTTTTCCACTCGTCACCAAGCTCATAAAAGCTGAGGATTTTTTGGTCATTTTCTGGTCTATCTATTTACCTGTTACAGAACTTTTCATTAAAAAGAACACACTGTGGCACAGAAAGAACATGATGGAGGGAAGTTTCCAAAAAGTTTGCAAAGAATAAAAAGGTTGCAAGATTTTTTAATGAAAGTGAGGAGAAACTGCACTAAAAAAAAAAAAAAATGGAATCCACATCACTGAAAGCAACCTTTCTCGAGAATTCTTGTGCATGTAGCCATAACTGTTCCAGTCTGAAACCCCACTGTCCTTAGCCCCGGTGTTCACCCATGGCAACACTTAGCAGCTGCTGGCTCCCAACATCTTCTCACACATCTGTAGCCCATTAAACAACACCTTTGGTTCTTACTTCCTCAGCCTCTACTTCTCCTTCTGTGTTGCACTTTTTGTATTTTTCACCTCTCTTCCTATCCAGCTCATTTCCTTAGATCACCACTAGCTACAGAAAATTAAATAATATTCTCACTTTCATTCTTATTAAACATGTTGTCTTTAAACTGCTCCTTTTCAGAAATAAAGTCATAAACATGTATCTACACAGTCTTTGAGTGCCAGCCTTTTTTTTATCATCTGACTAGTTTTAGGGTTGGTCTTAACCTGGAATAAACTTACAAAATATGATGAGAAACCCTTTAAAAATCTCTTTGATTTAGACTGAATATTAGAGCAGAAAACATGTTCCCTGTGATCTGCAAAATTATTTGACTTATTGCTGGCGCTAGGTAGTCATATTGTCTCAGAAGTGACAACAACAAATACATTTTTATAAATTTAAAAACCAATAAATAGATACATTTTTATTTGTTTACATCAAAGGCAGCCCCTCAAGGTGTAATCACATAAAATATATCTACCCCTCTTGCATCAGCCAAGCCTCATGGTCTGACTGTGGAAGTGAATCTGGGCCTTGTAGCTCTTGTTCAACCCTTGCAGAGCTGATAACAGTTAAGGTCTTGAGCTGTAGTTTCATAAAGGAGATGCAGGAAATCTAATATCCCAGACAAAAAGCATTGGTGACAATTATTTGCTTGAAAAAGACATCCTTCTGACTTCCTCCAGGATGCCAGGATAGGAGCCTAGTTCCAAGACTTTACAGGGTAGTCTGATATTCTTATAAAATCTTAGAATCATTTAGGTTGGAAAAAACCTTAAAGATCATCAAATCCAACCATAAAACCAGTACTGTCAAGTTCACTACTAAATCATGTCACTCAGTGCCACATCTACATGTCTTTTCATTATCTCCAGGGATGGTGATCCTACCACTTCCCTGAGGAGCCTCTTCGGATGCTTGACAACTCCTTCTGTGAAGAAAATTTTCCTAATATCTAAATTGAACCTCCCCTGGTGCTACAAGAGGCCATTTCATCTTGTTCTGTCACTTGGTACCTGAGAGAGAAGACTGATCTGCACCACGCTACAACCTTCTTCCAGTTAATTGTAGAGAGCAATAAGGTCTTCCTGATTCTCCTTTTCTCCAGGCTAACCACCCCCAGCTCCCTCAGCTGCTCCTCATCAGACTTGTGCTCCAGGCCCTTCAACAGCTTCATTGCTCTTCGCTGGACTTGCTCCAGCACCTCAATGTCCTTCTTGCAGTGAGCCCAGAAATGATCCCAGTATTCGAGGCACGGCCTTACCAGTGCCAAATACAGTGGAATGATCAATGGCTGCTGGCCACACCATGTCTGATACAAGCCAGGATGCCATTGGCCTTGGCCACCTAGGCACAGTGCTGACTCATGTTCAGCTGGCAATTATCACCTAATTGCATTTTATAGTTTCCAAAACCAAGCTGTATGTGAAAATAGAGATAGAAATCATCTTTGATTATATACCATGCTTGTTTAGTTTTGGTATACTTTGTGTCAGTGAACAGGCACTTGCTTCTGTAAAAATCTAAGAATCCTACAGCAGTAGCTGGTTGACATTTTATCATAACTCATTCCTTACGCTTCCCTTCTCCAAAGGCTTCACTTTGCTCTCTATTATTATATGCCTTGCCATAGTGTGTTTCACATTTTCAGCCATAAAAGCAGTAGATTCTGTTTGGTATTCAGCATTAAGTGTCCAAGCAGTTGCACAAGAAGGCCTACACATATGAACATATTTTATATTAGTAATATCCATGTCCAATTTGAATGCCCAAATAAAATGTGGGCTCTGACTGGTGTTACTACAATGTCAGATTCTACAGGTTGCCGTCTTTGCACAGACACTCAGTAAGTCTGTAGTAGCTCCATTCTGCAAGGCTTGCAGGGGTGAGACCCAGGTGTCCTAGATGGATAAAGCATTTGGGTTTATAATCTGCCAAAAGATTCACTACATGGAATTATCATACGCAGAAAGATTCCATAGAAAGTTAGTTATCATAATGAGTGGAAATAGTTGAACACTTACCCTCTGATCTGTACTTGAGCCACAGCACTGATGTTGATATTGAGGTTCACTAAGTTGCTGGTGGGATTTATCTTGTTAGAACTGGAAAAAAGATGTACAAGTGTCAATAAAGGTTGTCAGAACTCTAGATTATTATAGTACTCAATACACAAGGCCCACAATTAAGACGTGATGCCACTGAACATATTACAAAATTGGATTCCTATTGCTACTCTTCAGTCTTGTAGGACATTGGTATTTAAGTTTGATATTATTTGAGCTCATCACATGTTTAATAATATAATCAACTCAAGCTTCCTTTAAAGAATCCTATGATAATGAATAAGATGATACAAATTTATTTGGCTCAGTATATCATGTAAATTCCTTGTACAATGTGGCTATCTGTGTAGATAGAAGTATCTTAACAGAATACAAGTTTGTTTCATGCACTGGAGGAAGGCAGTGTTAATGAACAAGACAGGCTTTGTTGTAATAAAATTTATTTTTATGACTCTTCAAACTTGTGACTTTTGCATGACAGAGTCTTTGGGGAAAAAGAACCAAGATCAACTGTTTCTTTACTTTTCTTATTTTCTTCCCTCCCCTATGCAGAGAGTGCTCACACTCTTAAAACCACTTAGCAGTGAAAACAATTCCCTATGTTTAAAATCTAGTGCTCCCACTCATCTTGTTGTCTTTTCTTATTGCCAATCCTTAGTAATAAAGGTAGTTTCTCTAACTTCAAAAGGCCATTCCTATGATTATTGCCCATTCATATAAAGAAAGGTTTGCAGATTCAAATTCATTAAGATTGTGAAGTAATTACAGACTTAGAATTTATTTAATTATGGGATTAATGGCACTAAATTTGGATTTTTTTTCCAAGCAAGTGTGGGCTTCCTTGCTTCATGAACATGAAGTTTCTATTGCTGTCACAGTTTGCTGTTATCACATCTGCGTAGCATCAGTCAAATGGAAACATTCAGAGGAGGTCAGCATTCCCAGTGACTGACTCCTGAGGAGTAAAGAGCAATACTGCTTTGATCCAGGCGTTCTGGTTACAGATTGCTAAAATTAAGAGCAGCTCTAATTTGTTTGTAAACTAATGCAGATTCCCATCAAACATTATTTGAACTTTTATGTAATCGTCTATGGCCATTGTTTTGAGTATAAAAGTACAAAAATTGCTTAAAGTATAAAAATTATTATACCACTACTTTGTTAGAATGAGCTGCTCTTCAATTTGTATATTGGTCCTACTTTCCATAAAGCTAAAATACAGATTTTGATCATATATATCTGGTATTCAAACCCTGTTTGTGCTTCATGGCATTTTTTTAGAGAAGAAAATAGTTTAAATAAAAGTGCCAGGACATCTCTCTCTCTAAGGAGTACATAATTGCATAGCAAAATCCACATCAGAAAAGGAATCAGATTTCAAGACACTACTCAGCCTCTTGCTTGCTTCTTATTGGTAATGATCTTCAGTCTTGCAAACCAAAATATTTATTTTCCACTTGATGTTTTGAAGTAAATCAAAGCTCTCTCTTTTGAATAAATTAAAGTAGGACTCAAATTCAGATGTATTCTTCCCTTTCCTTCCACTTAGGCAATTTCCTCTTTTAGCCTCATGGAGGTCTGTTTCCTTTTTATTTTAGGATTGTTTTACCTGTTCACTAAGAACACAGAAATGCACAAACTGTTCTGCTGCTTGTAAATGAATGTACAAGGCAGTGAATTTTAACTCTAGGGTACATTCCCTATGCAAGAAGTTCTACTCTTTCCTTTTTATTTTTTTTGTGTTTGGTTTTTTGTGTTTTTCTGTTGTTTGTTTTTTGTTTTTGTTTTTTTTGGGGGGGGTTTGTTTTGGTTTTGGTTTTTTTTGTTGTTTTTTAAATAGCTGTCTGCTCTTCAGCATTTTCATACCAGTTTGTAGCCCAACACATTTCCTTCCTTTACATTTTAGTGAGTCACTTTCAGGGAGGAAGCATGAGATGTTGTCTCCCTCCTGAAGTTCAGACTTACTCCTCAGTAAATTCTTGTCACTTTTTAAAAACAGTGACCTACCTTCAACTCTTATTACCTAGAAAGATTTGACTATCCAGAAAGCTCTGAACCTCCCCAGTTTCACAGCATGAAAAGGGTGGTGACATGAGCCTCAGACTCTCATTTAAAACTATTGCTTGCATTAAGAAATGGACAGTGGCATGGACAGGTGACCTCCAAGTTAAATGTTCTATCTCTCTCCAGAGGAGCCCATGTCCAGGTTTGCACGATCCCCAGCTTGCCAGCCAGATCCCAGGGAGAGGGCTGAAGCCTGACCTAATGGACTTCTGCGGCATTGCTCTGCCCTTCCTGAGTTTCTGCATGTCCTTTCCTTCAGGGGTTACATTATGGAGACATGACTTAAACATTTTAAATGTCTCAGTTATTTACCGTTATGAACATGATCAAGGCCCTCATTAAAGGCCAGACATTAGCAATTAAGTCTCTGCATGTGGGGCAGGGAGGGCCCCATCAGGAACTCCAGTGTGTATTTGATGAGGACAGATGGAGCAGAAGCCCTGCCACCTACTGAAAAAGTCCCAGGTTTGATTTTGCTGTTATGCTAACCCAGCCTGCTCTGTGCTTTTTTGCCCCTGTGGAACAAGTACTGCTCCGTATAAAATACAAGGTTCTACTGTATTAATATGTGAGGCCCAGAAATGGGGAGGAAACTAATGGAAAAATTTCAAAGGTTCACCTGCATCAAACTGAAATAGTTCTCTCTTCACGCCAGTAAATCTGTTGAGCAGATTTTAACTGCTTTCATTTTCTGAATTTTTGTGAAGAAGAGGCATATCTGGTTTAATTCAGAGCATGATATGTTCGTACATATTTACCTTTGTTACAAAGTGATCACTGTTTATAAATTCTGAAGTAGAAAATAAAGTTCAAATTTGGCAAATCTGTAGAATATCCTTGGATCATTGACCTGAATTTTAAAGAAATAAGACTGATTTTGCTAAAAGCTAAAAAGGCTCCAACTCCAAAAATCCTCCTGAAGTGAGCTACCATTGGAAAGCCCATGAAATAATTACTGACACTCAAGAGGGACCTTATTACATAATAAACTTCATATGTCAATAGGAATTCATAATTTTAAAAAACATGTTCTTGATAAAATATCCAACCTTTTTATTTGCAGCTCAAAATTGATGCTGAAATCTGCATTTTCAAAATGTTGAACAGAAAATCGAATGCCTGCAGAGAACTGAGAAACAAAACAGAAGGTTACTAAAAACAGTGGATGTCTCCAGATCAATAAAGCAGTACTGTTCAACACCGCATTTCACAGACTTAAAAATGGATACTGTTGCTTTTTAAAATTAGTATGAAATAACATCATCTAGTTGTTCTCAGGAAAAAATACCATCCTGCCTGTGTATGTCACCAGATGGAAAACTTGGCTGGACAGAGGAAAGATCAGAGGAACAGAGAAGCACACTCCCAAGAACACAGCGGAGGGCCCTTCTTCATCCAGACAGTCTTTGCTTTGCTTTGCCAAGCCAAAAGAAAATAATAGTTGTCTGGCAGCTCTCATCCCTGCCTCCATCCATGCATGCCTTTGTCCAGGTCTGCAGGCCTTCCTGGTCCCTGCATTGTCTCTGCACCTGTGAGCTCTACGCTGCATGATTTAGGTGTAGTGGGGCTGACTGAGCACCTGAGGCTAAATTAGCAGCAGTTTTAATTTACTTCTAGTTTGATTCTTTCCACTGCAGTTCTGTTAAGAGGAATAACAGCTTCAAAGTTGTATTTGCAGTTCAGTTTGCCACAACTTGGAGTAAGTGACCAGAGGAGATAGTAAAACACACAGCTCCCAAAACTGAAGGCAGTAAGTGCTTCCACTGGTGCTCCTTTGCATTAACGCAGACCTGGCTTCCTCCCTTTGACAATTTCCATTTGCTTTGCAAGAAGAGCAGGGATAAGCAGAACAAGTTAATTCAGAAGAGAGAAGCAATAACTAGAGAAGGGATATTAAATAGCCTATGGTGGGGTCGCTGTAAGCCTCTTGTTGGACATATTTACAGCCCCAGTGTGTAAATGGAAGGTGAGTAAGGGGAGATGCCATCTGCCCTCAATGTTAAATGAATAAAATTCTACTGCAATGTTTAAATTATTGTTTTCAATTGTTTCAGCTGCACATTTTAAATCTGTTAATTTTTGAAATGTGACTTTTGCAACTCCTACAACTTCTCACTCCCCCTCTACCTTCCATCTGGCCTGATGGTAGAATTTTTTGCAGGATAACATGAACATTGTGCTTTCATTTCTTTAAAAGGATGGTTACGTACAGATGTACCCTCCATATGGAGAAACAATCTTCCTGAGAAACTAACCCAAAGACATTAGGAAATGAGGACATCATTCCTTCATTTCTGCCAGTATCTGAGGAGATTATGGGGCAGGGGGGAGGATAAAAAAAATTGTCTGCTTGGCATAATTTCCTTAGAATACTTGAGAAGACCTTGTCAGCAGGATAGGACACATGTTTGGGACTTACAGTCAACACCACTGAAGAGGAGCAATATTCCTCCATTGATGTAATTTCATATGTTTAAAGCAATTCCTTTTTCCCACCAATCTTTTTTCGTTCAATTCTCCATCTTCACTTGCAGTGGTGCAACACAGTCTTAATCCATCTCCAGAACAAGATTTACCTAACGTGTTTCAAGTACGTTCAGCTGGCCCATGCTGAAACAATATTGCCATCATAAATGGAATGGCAAGTTCAAATCTTTGAATTCTGATTATTTGAATGTCATAGTTACAGTTGATCTCTCCTTTTGGAAGTGAAATCTTTCAGATGAAAAGACCGTGTTCATTAAATTACTCAGAAGTTGAAAAGCTGATTTGGAATAGAGATGTAAGCTCTTGTTAAGCTCACTTTTTGGAGATGATATTAACAACTATATTGATATTCCATTCACCCTTAAAAATACAATGACTTTATTTAGTCTTTTAGACAAAAAATTCCAAATATTGAATTCACCATTTCTCTTACTGTTTTTACTAACCAGTCTAAATAAATTTGGTTCCACTTATAGCAGAAAAACGATTTGATGAACCAAAGAAAATTTTTGCCAGACAGAGCAGACATGAACTGCAGTTTTGATGATCTCTTACACCCCTGAGGCTCAATCCCCTATTTAATAGTGAAACACACTCCTACTGTACAACTCTAATTAACGTTGCAGACATTGTATTTGTATAGTCGTATGACTTTGTTAATGTCAAGTAACCCTTGACACTGGTATTAATAACGGGGCAAAGATTCTCACATGCCCTTGCTGAAAATTCACTGAGGCCAAGGGAGTTTAACTTGCTTCAACCTGACACTTAGCAATCACTCAGCATCCTTATTTTAGCAGGACATAAATTTTACCAGAATAGTTTAATTTTACTTAGTATTTTCCAAGTGGAGTTAGCGTCATTAAAATTGCATTATTTGCATATTAATTACATAAAATTGCATATGTTTGTGACATTAAGTATCTTTGAAATTCATGGCATTTCTGCTATTATTGATAAGTTTTAATCTATTATGTTTGACAGGATTTAGGAGTATGCTGGGAGACAGAGGTACAGCTTTTTTTGAAGTGTCTTGCAGTGCATAAGAAAGATAAAACCTGGTGCTCTTGAAGAATTAGTTTGGTACTTACCAAGAAATAGGCAAGATTTTCCAAGCCTCCAGTCTTCTAACCTTATTTCTATTAACTTCCAAATTTTTCTACCAGAATTTTTAACAAAACCTACATCTCACTTGCGGATGCCACTGAACAGGCTTTAGAAAGCTTGTCAGTCTGATCATTTCAGTGTCATAAAAAAGTATGTTGAACAATCTTTGCCAGTGAGATGCTATTGGAAATTTAGTTTGCATTCTGGGCCATGCGGTATTGAGGTTTTCTCTACCACGTCTTTTTATCTTCTTTTTTACTGTTTTTTTGTTGCTGGGGTTTTTTTTTACTTTAAAGATATTACAAAAAAGGTTACGTATTTTTTTGTGGCCAGTAAACAATTTTAAGGATACCGATGACAATAATGCATTTTGAAGATGTGAAGTGTCAGACAACCCTCTAGTCTGCTGCAGTAATATCCCATGGGTTATATTGTAAAATCCCGACATAACCCTCATACTCAGAAGTTGATCTTCAAGGGCTCAAGTATTCTAGGATTTCAGGGTGCTGGAAAGTCATTAAGGTGACTCAATAGTTAAGAGTTTTAGGAATGCTCGATTTTGACCTAACCTTTCCTTCCCACTCACAACTTCCACAAAGAGTCCCTTTCTGACTGAGTATTTT
Organism: Pardalotus punctatus; assembly: GCA_013400915.1. Taxonomy (NCBI): domain Eukaryota; kingdom Metazoa; phylum Chordata; class Aves; order Passeriformes; family Pardalotidae; genus Pardalotus; species Pardalotus punctatus. The sequence goes on along the minus strand of VZTX01013972.1, from coordinate 118,654 downwards.
GAGAATAACTGATCTCCTGCCAGAGCAGAATTGTTTTGCAAAACTGGAAGTGGATCAGAGTAACCTTGTGAGATTTATGCAATTTGTACAAAGGGCTGGTATTTTGCTTTTGAAAGTACATTTGCCATCATAAATATGTTTGGACCGAAAAAACACAAGTCCTTTCACCTTTACTGAGCCTCCAGGAGAGCTGGCTTCAAAGACAAACTTAGGATTTAAGATTTCATTCACTCTAATAAAACAATTTTGCCATCTGGCTTTGTAATGCTCTATCTTCGTATGCCTCAGTTTTAGGGGGTTGGATTATTTTGTTATAAACTAGAAAATCCTTAAATATATTGTGAACCCTGCAGTTTTATTCTGCTACTTCTAAGTCTCTGTGGAGTAGTTTGCTTGAGAATATCTGGTAATAGCACTTATGGAAGTGCTAGAGTTGATTCTGAAGAAAAGAAGGATTAGTTATGCTGTGAAAATTCATAAGGAGACATGTGAGAGTAGTACTGCTTTAGTGGCCACCAAATAGCATTCCTGAAGTCTTCACACTGCTAGATTTTGGGTCAAGGATGATGTAGAAACAGGGCTTTGGATTCAAAGAGAGGAGCATGAGACATCTCCACACTCAGACCTTTCTATTTCTTATGCTTATGACAATATGCAAATCACAAAGATTTCCTCTTTGGTATACAAGCTAGTGTCTCTTGTGTTTAGTCTTCCTTTTCTCTCCAAACCCAAAGGGTTTTATGCTCTCCTGCTCCTCCCCACTGCACCCCAATCACCCACAAGATTCTTGTCCACTTCTGTTTGTATATTGAGAATTTGCTTCTGCCTTGAGAGTAACTAGGAAACTAGTAAACAGGTAAGTAAAATTTCTGTTTTCTCAATACAAGAAATTATTTGCCTGGACTTGAAATTTGTCTCGTGCTTTGTCCATTGCATCTCATCATCCCACTATGAAGATTCCACTCCTCAGAAATGTTTTCAATTACTCTTACTTTTGAGGCATTTCATTAAGTAGAATAAAACAAAACTTACAAAATCTTTTTGCATTCTTATCTATGTCCTTCCCAGAAAATGTTTATAGTATTATCTTCAGACTTCCAGTTCACAGTAGTTTTATGGAGAAGAATCTTCCCAGGAAGATTCCTCTTCCCAGGAGGTCCATCACCTAGCGTTCAATTTTCAATGGTTCCCACCTCCTTGTAGTCCCAAAGGGTCCCTAGGACTGCTTGTGACCATGCAAGCAGATTACTGTATGAGACACCTGCCCTTATTCACTTTCAAAAGTTCTGTGGCTGATCTGAGGCTATCCCTAGGATCCAAAGATTTTATTCTAGTCCCAATCTCCTATGATATGACCCATTTGGTTCTACTGAGGGTCAGGTATGAACAGCTTCAAGATCGTAAGAGGCCAGGGAAGCCCCCATCTACAGAGAGGCTGAAGAGTGAAATATTGATCTTCCATAGGACAAACCTTAACTTAAATTTTGGGATTTTGAAAACACTAAAGAAATTTGCTTTGATTTCTTTGCAAAGCCATAGGTCCAATATGAAATTCAAACAATTGTAGTTTTCAATTAAAAGCTGTTATTTATTTCTGATATATGTTCATGCTGTTGATTGCTTCATCTTTATTAGGAGAGTTTTATTTTTTATCTAGGTATCAATGTTTGGATTATTTTCTTTTAGTTAAGTATTTACAGCACTTTTGAATTTATGAGAAACACTAAATTCCTCTGCAAGAGCATCCATGGCTGAACATTCCTGGATTTAACACTTCTGGGATTTCCTGGACTGTTTTATCATGAAATAGGGACAAAGGATGACAATTATGGAGTTTTTTATCTCCAAACCTATTTTTAATTATTATCTAGTGCTCATCATCAGTTATTAATTCAGTTCTGCTTTTGTCCTAAAACAAGGCTACCATCATCCCATCTAATGTGCAGTATGATTTATGAGAGACTGCCTTAGGAAAATCTTTAGAATTGCAATAATAACTTAAAGCAAAACTTCATTTCAACCACATCTTCCTGGATATAAATTGTGATATAAACTGATAAGACAACCCTTATGGACTCAAGATGAGAATCAGGCTGAAGAAGTTGTCATTTACTATACATATATATGTATCTATATATTTTAAGCAGAGGGAATACCAAAAGGGAGAAATAAACAGATCACATTATGGATTGGAATTCTCATTATATTACTGCACCTTCTGTGATAAATTGAGTCACTCTCACTTTCCTGAAGTGACATAAAACCTAAGTTTTAGCATAACTAATATTTTATAAAAAAATTGTTAATTTTTCAGAAGCACAATTCTGCCTCTTATTATACCAACAAATTCCTGTCCAAATAAATAATTTGGTTTATGTGCTGCTTATTTGGACACATTCTGGTAATTGAGTAAATTTCCATTTGTTCCCCTTTAAAATTCAATTAGATAAAAATCAGTAAATGAATCTGGTTTTCCCTTACATTTGCGCCAGCCACCATGGGGTTCCCAAGATCACAAATCACCATTCTAGTTTCATTTTCCATCTTGTAATCACAGCTTAATACACGCAGTGCCTGCAACAAAAGGACACCAATACAGAGGTCAGAGATCACAGTGAAATGTATCCAGTTGGGAAAGTGATGCCTTTTTGACTGTGACCTTTCTTTTGATTTTGGACACCTGCTCAGTGCACTATCAAAACATGTACTTAGTTATTGTCAGACAACGGGGGAAAACTGATGCCAGGGAAAAACAAACAGGATAGTTTCCCAGTACCTTAAGAATCATGATGAGATCACTCTATGTCTAGTTTTACCATACAGCTTTGTTGTTGTGAATCATTCCTATAGCCATAATGACTCAACTGAGAAAAAAAAGAGTAGGCAAAACTAGGTGAGGAGAATAGGTCTCACATTGGTTACAATGGCTGTGTTATCCATCAACAGAAGCCTCTATAATGAATTCTTGGCATTGGCAAAACTTGATTATGAATCTAGATCTTTATTTTTTAATCTGTGGTAAAATACTCAGAACATTAAATATTTCTGTAAAAACATAAATTGTTAAGTGTGTTTATAAATTAGTATTAAAGGAGATTGGCTTTCACATTATCAGATACAAAGGTTTTTATTGTTTATAGCAATCTTTATCATTAGTAATATTACCTGTAAACAAAATGAACTGTGTAAGAGGAGAAACAGCTATAACATACTGCAAGTTAGGAAGTATAGAATAAGATGAAGCAATAAAACGTGGTTTGGTTTTTTTCTGTTTTTCTCTCTGACATCTTCAATAATTGAAGGCATTTCCATATATGTGCAGTAGTAGGCCAGCTTTGTGAAAGCAGGATGCAGCAAGCTGCATTACCCTTCTGCTCATTTGTGATTCTCACACATGAAGCAGTGTGAACAAGTTCATGCTCTTCATATAAAAAGACCTGGGAAGTCTCCAGACCAATTCATCCTATCTGTAAAAGCCAGCATGGACATGCTGTCCTCAGTATTTCCTGAGATTAAAAGAAAAGACAGGGCATGTCCTAAACAGAGCCCATGTGAAGCATGCCCTCAGCACACACCTCATTGTACACTGACATTTTTACAGTTTGCTAGGAGGAAACAAAGTTTGTTACACAGCATGTCCAGAGCACTAATAGCCTTCCCAAACCTCTCTAGGGTTGGGAGGGAAGGATTTTTATGCTCTTTCCAGCTGGTTAATTAGAGATGGGAAGCAACACATGGGGGAAAAGAGGGTGTTAACACAGTTGAAATCAAACTTGTCTGGAAAATTGTCCATTTGATCTTGATGTGTGGGTTTATAGTTTTGCTTTTGTTGGGGGAGGGGGTTGGAAACTGAGGTCTAAAAGTTAGAAATAAATACTCATTTATATTAGATATTTGGCAGTTTCTTTGAAAATGCTGTATCACAGACCAGCACAGAATAAATCAGCCCTCATCACACATTTTTTTGTCTCTCAAAGGCTGAGAAAATAGAGGAGTTTTTCAAGTAGTTATTTTGCAATTTGGAAGCTATGTTCCTAGATTGAAAACTATTAATGGTACAGAATTTATATGACCAGCATCACAAAAACTAATTTGTGCAGTATAAAGATGTGACAAAGGGTCAACTGTGGTAGAATTCCTTCAATAATGAGATTTACTGCCTTTGTTTTTGCACTGATCACCTTTTTGAGGCGGTTAAGTATAAAGAACAAAAATTAAAACCAGGCAGGAAGCAAGCAAGAGCTGAGACTTACACACCTACTATCGTCAGTATCAGTGCATTCACATGTAACTCAGCCAGATGGACGGGTTTGCCACAAAGCCCTTCTACCTGACTGGCAGCAATTTATATTTCTGTAGCAACACATGCTCTTTTTGGCAGTCTCGAGCAGAAGTAAAACCCCAACAATTAACACGTGTGGTCACAGGGTGCATTTTAACTAGAAAGCGATTGGATGCTTTAAGTAAACCAGGCAGTCTACCAACTTGAAACTCTTTTCGTGGTCATAGTGATGAATTACTAATTGATGTCAGAGTAGTTAAGCACAGCAGGCTGGTGAGTAAAACACTTCCTCTTTCCTTTACCATCACCTTCCAATTTTATTTTCTGAGAAAAAGGGAATGGATTAGGTACCATCTTTTAGTTGATGTGTTTATCTAGTTGATGTATGAAGAACTAGTCTTTGTCTTCACCAGGCTCAAATCACCTCTCATCCAGCCAGCCACAATGTACTTAGTCAAAGAATTTTCATGTAAGACAAGGATGTTTCAAGGTTTTTCTTATTTTAAGAGTACCATGTTTTAATTCAGAAAGGCATGGGGGAAATGGCTCAGTTTATTCATTGCAATACATATTGGGATGTGATCTGCACCACTCTGCAGTTTCCAGCCTGAGCAGAGAGAGTTCTGCCAAAATACAAAATGTTTTTGGTGTGTAACAAGTACCTGTTAGTGCTTTGTATTTGCCTCATTTACTTCTACTAATTATTCTGTAAGAATTTGGGTCCCAGCTTTTGATACTAAGGCAGGATTGAGCTGTTTGATATGGGCAGCTCTGTCATGGAGCAAAGGATTAGTGCACAGGACTCAGGCAATGGCTGGCAGTTGAAACACATAGTCACACTAGTGACTGTTGCAGTGTAAGAATCTACCACATAGCAGTATATGTTGTGTCTGGATCTACTGCTGGAAATACGAGGTAATATAATGTGGTTATACTTTCTTCATAGCAGCTAATTCCAGTAAATTCACACCTACTGCATATGAACAGTTATTGCAAGCCAATGAGTTTCCAGTAACTAGTGAAGCTGTGGCAATTTTATTTACCTGGCCTCTGGACCTTCTAGGTGTTTCCACAATACAACTTATGAAAAACACACTTGATTGATTTAATTTTAACTCATTCTATGTCAATCATCAGCTTTTGACTGAAGGAAGTGTCAGCATTTGCAGGAATCAATTAAGCTCCAAAATCATGTCCTTGACCTCAAACTTTAAGATCACACACATTCACTTGCCTCTCCACTTGCATACGATCACATTTCTGCAAAATGTTTGTTTTTTATGCAGGTGCACAGTCTGTGTGCAATACTCTGCAGAATCAGGTCTGAGATAAGAAGATAATGCCAAGTGAGGCAGGTCAAACACTGTTGCATAAAGCTGAAGGGAGGAGGTAGAAGGCAAGTGAATTTTCAGTTAAGTTTTTGACTTCAACAGCTTCCCAGTGTAATTAAAAAGGTATAGAATAACACAATACATTGTTAAAATTAAATAAAAAAAAAAGCAGGACAGGAGGCACTTATGATGTTTCTCTATTAAGCACTTAATGTGTGTTTCTCTATTAGATAGACTAAATCCAGAATAGCCCCACAATGAAGCAGACAAAATATCTTCTATGAGTATAGTTACTCTGAAATTATGAGAGTGTAATTGAATGATTTGATTCTACAGATGTTTCAGATTTTTCAGTTCCATCAGAAAATGTATCAAGTGATTTATTCAGCTGATTACATTTAATTTATTCTGGTCTCAGTCTACCTGTTTTGTTCGCTCTGAGGTGAATCTTATGTCTGCCTTAATATGAGGAATTCTGCAGTTTGGAGAAAAACAGCTATGCAGAGGAATGTAAACACATACAACCAAGAGTAAATGCAGTCCTAGAGGCAGAGCTTTAAGAACGTGATTGCAATGGGCTCTACCATAAATCCACCTGTCTGCTGAAAGTGCTCTGTATCAAATCATGCGTATTTCAGGAGCAGTCATAGATGTCCCATTGGCAGGATACAATACAAACACAAAAATAGGAATTGAAATCCTGACTCCTATGCAAGTGACATAAAAACTGTAATTTTCACCTATAATCCATGCCTCAAAAAGTGCCTGCAGACTGAGAGATCATTTTTCCATATACCTCAGCATTTACTGCATCCAGTGTGATTTCTTCCGTTATCTTGTCAGTTCAAATTGCTGTACTTTCTCAAAGCCCTGTAAGTTGAGTGAACTGAGTGTCTCTCATTTATACACATTAATACTATGACCCCTAGGAATTTGGTCATCCTGGCAACAGCATTGTTTACATTTAAAATATTTTATGAGAAATTTACAATATCCATTTATTTTCCAAATGCACTTAGAAGTTAATAGTTTGCTTAATGGAACCATAATATGGTTAAAAAAAAGTTTTTAAGAAATATATATTTACCATTTAAAAACAATAGAAAAAATAAATTTGCTTTCAGTGCCATTTGAAATCCTGGTAAAAAAGGTCCTTGCAATGCAGAAAGAAAGACACTAAAAATGATGCAGAAAGTAGGACTAATGTTTTGATCCTTCTCAGAAAGAACATTATGACATCTTTTTGAATGACATATGAAAAGCAACAGAATATTAAATAAATTACGTGTGGGAGTGAACTAGGTAAATGTGGGCAAAAGGAAGGCAGTTTTTAAAAAATCTACAGTGATTCAGAATTGGATTTGTCAGAAAGGTATTTTATCTTCCACAAAATCTGAAGAGAATGAAGAAGTTGTATTATGTTTCCTGGGTTTTTAAAATTTTGTCTTCAAAAGAAAAAGTACTCTAAATTTAAAACTCCTTCCCAACCCTTTCTAGCTTCTCTTTACTCTTCCCAAGCACCAGAATTTCCCATTTATCCTTTCTTTCCTTTCTCCATGAGTCTATTATGTTGGCACTACAAAATTCAATTTTTCTTAAAATCATAAAATTCCCTGAATGATTTCTCTCCAGTCCAAATCATAGAATGGCTTGGATTGGATCTTTGGACCTTAATGATCCAGTTCCAACCCCCCTGTTTTAGACAGGGACACCTTCCACTAGACCAGGTTGCTCCATCCAACCAGGCCTTAAACACTTCCAGGAATGGAGTATCCACAGCTTCCCTGGACAACCTATTCCAGTGTGTCACCACCAGCCAAGAAATTTTCTTATTATCTAATCTAAACCTACTCTCAGTTTGAATTCATTCTCCCTTGTCCTGTCACATGTCTGTGTAAGAAGTCCCTCTCTCTCTTTCTTTTAGGCTCCCTCGTTTCAGGTACTGGAAAGCCTGATTCAGCCCAGGACACATCTGGCTTTCTGGGCTGTGAGTCCAGACTCATGTCCAGCTTCTCGCCCACTCCCACCTCAGATCCTTCAAACAATAGATATGTGCTAATATGTGCTGTTGGTTTTGGAATAAGTGCCTCCTCTGACACCTTGGTAACACCCAAAAGAACAGTGAAAGATTTCTATAGAGGAATGAAGGAAAAAGGTAACCATGTGTAGTATATTAAAGAGAACTTTAGTTTTGTAGATTGCAGCCCAAAAAATCAGAGGCTTTACTAAAAGAACAAAAGGAACAGGCAATATAAAAAGGCTGGTGTCTTTAAGATATGCTTCTGAGATGTGAGGTTGCAGAGAATTTCTATCATCTTTGACGGTATCATTATTACTTCTTGTAATTCTTGTAATTTTTTTCAAACTAGGTTAGAAGTCCATTAATAAAGTCATTGACAGAAGGAGAATAAGGAAATACCTTGTAAGTTACTTTCAACTTCCTTAAAAACATTGGCCTTTAGAAAGGAAATTAACTTGCTTTCTCCCACTCTCACCCTTGAGGCCCTTTTGAACATTCCAGACACTAACAGAAAAAAGAAGGCTCATGTTGCAACAGCTTGGGAGATTTACGTGCAGATGAGGCGATTCAGACTTGCTGTCCAACAGAGAATACATGAACGCTCTGCTTGTTTGCAGGATAATGTTTCATCTTTGCTCTTAAAAAACAAACAGACCCAAAAAGGAAAAACACTGCATGTTCAGTACAGCTCAGCAGGACTTCGGTCAACATTAGTCCTTCTGTGAACACTGGCACATTTTACATTGTAATTGTATTTTTGGCCCATTCATAACATAAAAGAACAATGACAAGGGAAAACAACTCTGTCAAGTTTATACTGCAGTTCATGTCCAATTCAGGATATTGGAGTCTGGGACACCCTTAATAACGGTATAACACTGGTGTGCTGCAAGAACAGACAGCAGCATCCAAGTATCTGGGGGTCAGCAGGGCTCATTAACTCTGACTGGGAGCTGGTACCATGGGATCCCAGGTGGGAAGCACTCAGGGAATTTGGCAGTATTACTTTCTGCTACGGGTAGTGTTTACGGGTTCAAAATCTGAATGATGTGAATACCTCTATTCCTAGGAGAAATGTGACACTATTTGTGTACTATTATAAGTAAATTAACAGGAAGGAGCCGAACATGTGCTGGGTGGGTCTGAACAGAATGGTCCTGTCCTTCCCATCTTTTGGGGGCATGACTAATCTTTACCCTGGGCTTTGCAAGCAAGGATAGCTGAGAGTTGATGAAATCTCCCTTCCTGAAAGGAACCTTTCCACGTGCTGCTAAGTTACCTGCTTCATTATTGCTAACATTTTGATTTGCCTTTACCTTGTTGTTGCGTTCAACCCCCGTGTAATCTGCTTCAGGTGGAATCTTTATATGTAGCTCAGCTTCATAGGCTCCTTCCCCATCATTCCTTGGATTTATTATGAGCATGACACAGTTTTCTTCTCCTATTATTAGCTGATCAGCATCTCTGTATAGAACATATTACTTGTCAGGAGTTAAAACATGCACAATTAAGAATTACATATGAATAAAGCAGAAGGACGTTTTGCCCTCAAGCATCTGTTCTGGAAAATACTCTGTGAACACAAAATAAAACATTTCCCATAAAAAATGACGCCATGAGAAAGTATACCAGAACCCGGGTAGAAAAGATGTCAAGAGAGAACATCACCACGGCTTAAGTGGACTACCACAGAACTTGAAAGTTCCTGGTATAGAATTTCAAAGCCTGACTACTTTCTAAACAGCAAGAAGTATTTAGTGGAGGAACCACTAGCCACAGGGGTCTCATCAGCATTATTTTCTGGAGGACACAAAGGTGGTAGTTTTCTCCTCATGCCCATTGTAAAACAAACAATGACAGAAATTCTCCTGAGACCTGCAATGGCACTGTGCCCTTTTGTTTCACAACAATGGACTGATTTTGACTCTATGGCACAGAGCCAGCTGTCAGATGTTTCCCACTTGTCTTGCTTGGCATATTTCTCCCTCCACAGGAAAAATTGTTGCCATGTTTTGATTTTTTTTTATTTTTTATTTTGCGATTAATAGCTTCACCGTATATTGAGCTCAGGAGAATTGCATCCAAGTTCAAAGTCACCGGCACACTGAAATAAAAAGCTTCAAACTTCCTATGAACAATGATTTGTATTATGTCACGGTTTTCAGAGAACTAGGACTACTCCTAACAAAATCCTGCAAACTCTATTCTGTGATAATCATGAATGTTGCAAGTGTGTATTTCTCCATGTCTTAGTTTTGTAGACGAAGTGGATGCACAAATTAAAATCTGGAAATCAGGTAAGGATGATTAGCTACAGTAATCAACAGAACTGTGTTCTACATACTTCATTCTGTTGCAACAGTTAGCAGTGTTTGGACTCCTTTATACAAAGCATAATTTATTTTATTTAATAAATAATTTATTTAATTTTTCTTAACTTACGGCATAGCAGAAAGTTGCAAGTCAGGAATACATAAGTTGTCCTCCCCACAGTCAACCAGAATGTAAGCCTGTATTATTGCAAAGTAAAAAATTTTAATACAGTTAGTACATGCCTCGGAGTTCAAATCACTTCATTAAATATCTCTAACCTAAGTGTGTCAAATACCACTAGCACTGCCTTAAAGAATGAAATCTTTTTCTCCTCTCTGTAAGTTCCTTTTCACATGGTATTTTGAGACTATATAGATGGTGAAATATGTCCTTAGCAGAACAATATAATCTTCAGGCCCTTTCCCACACTAACTTGGCTTACATATTGTAGAATACAATCAAAACTATGAGCACAAGAAAGTTTTGGAAATGCTTCAAAGGCTTTTTGGTTCTACATTTATATTCAATCTACATTTTGAATTAATTAGAGCCCTGTTGTGTAATTTCTGGCCATGATACTCTCTTTTAAGGAAGGTGACACACGTAATATTTGTAAATTCTTTCATGTTTATATACAGAAAATGAGGCATGCAAAATTCATACCTGCTCTGCTAATGAGTTTTTCTGGTAATAGTTCAGTATTGGCTTCACAGTCAAACTATCTTCAAAACTGGACTCATCCAAACTATAATTGAAGTTTATATTGATGGGAGATAGTTTATCTCTAAATTCTGTTTCATCCTGTGAGTGACAATCACATAATAAAAACCAATGGTTTAACATGTTTATTTCAGTTAGCATGGTATGACAACAGATTCAGACTTCTGAAGGTAAAGATGTGTTCTTTATTGAAGGTAAAGACATGGTTCTTTGACAGCTGCTGCCCAAATTCTGGCTGCATGTGGTGTCATTAGGAAAGCAAAGTGACTCACCAGTAATTGGAATGCCCAGAACACATTGCCTCCACAGCCCCACATCTGGCAGAAGCTGGCTGAGCTGAGCAGACTCGGAAATTTTTCAAAGTATTAGCCTAAAATGAAGTTGCTTAAGAGAGGCATACAGAACCAACTCATACCAGCTACCGACCCCCTTCCTTTTGAAATGGAGGTAGGGCATGTGTGGATTTGTGGAGGTAATATTGCTGGCTTGTACCATAACCAATAATTTATATGAATTAGCAATGGTAAAACTCAACCATCTTTATTGTCTAGATATGTCCTTACATAGTGCTTGAAACTTCTCCATTTCACCTCCCACTGCATTTCCTGGACCAGGCTTGGAATCTACTTTAATTACATGAGGTAACTCCACCTGCAAGTGAGCAAGTGTTGACCCTTTCTCCTTTACAACTTCAATTTCACGGTTTTAGTTTTTCTAAAAACATTTTAAAATATCCTTAAAATGGTTTTTAAAATTTATGAATTTTAGGCCAATATTTCTGTTAAGACTCCTTTAAAATATATTTTGAACCTGAACTGGCATGATATTTAACATGATTAATTTACTACCACACTTTAAATACTAAAAAACTAAAGGGATACCAAAAAGGGAAAGCAATCTTGCATTTCTGTATCAGGAGATGCAATATTTGATCAGAATTTCCAGAAGAGTGTGAAATGAATGTAGAAACTCTATACTCTTCAGAAGAAGACTTTCTTTTATACTTATATTAACAAAAGATGAGCCAAAGATTTACAGAAGGAATTTTTTCAAGGTAGCAGAATGCTCTGGACATATTGAACATATAGATGAGGTCTATCCTATATCCCATTTCTACAATTTTGGAAATTATTCTTCCTTTTCCAGTGGCTCCTTTTTTATTATTATCTTTAAATCACTGGTACTACTCAAATGATGATAACGGTCCAAAATATTTTAAACAACTTACTCTGAGATAAACAAGGAAGTCCTGGCAATGCAGTTGTTTCTGTCTTTCTATCACAATGGAGAAGTAATGATGTGACTGATGGTAATCAAAGAAGAGAGTCCTCTTAACAGCTCCTTTCTGTTTCAATGAGTCTAATTGCAATTCACCTTTCAGCACTAAAGGATACAATTAAATAAATTACTTATTGATTTAACAGAAAGAAAATAGTAAATAATTCATTATGTATTATAATTAATTAATCTAACAAAGTCTTCCAAGAAAAACTAATCCATGCTTTAAGTGCCTGTCTGTTTAAAAGCCTACTAGTTCTTGATCCAAACTATTAAGGACATGTAATTTAAGCTTTCTGATTTCATCGACAGGTCATATGTGTACAGGACTTCTGTTGCTTTAATTTTTTTGTTTTCTGAAACAGAACATTCTCTAACAAGGTACATCCCTGGTTTTATTTAGAAAATTACTTAATCTGAAACAAATATACTTTAAGTGAGTAATAGAAGGTTTGTGTTATGTGTATACACGCACACAAATTCGCACACGCACACATTTTTTTAAACTGCATTTTCTTGCCTTAGGAGAATCTCACTCCTATTGTCTTCCCAAATGTACGAAAAAAATACATCTGAAATGGAGCAGTCCAGAGTAAATTATAGGAGTAGAAAATATTTCTTACCTATCTCATCTGAAATACTTTGACCTTCAAAATCTGCGCAGACCCTTACAGTAAAGCTACATATAAAAAAAGTAGAAGTAGTTAATGATTAGCAGAAAACAGACTGACCCAGGAATCAGCCGTTCCCAAGTCATATCCTTTAATTTTTATTTTCATTTTCTTAAAAAGATATTAATTGAGATCTGTATCTAGCTACCTATGATGTTCCCTAATTAAGTAAGCAAGTCTCCTAGGATTCCCTAATAATCACAAAAGACAGTCTCTGAATACTTCCTGGCAAAGGTATGGAGAAGATTCTCTGTTCCCAGTAGTTCTTGAGATACCCCATTGAGACGACCCTTCTAATACTATTGCCAAAGCTGCGTTCTTCATGCTGAGGTTCAGTAAACCACCTTTGGAAGAGACTGTGTGCAGAAATCCTTTCTGGTTCATCATGGTCAAATCGGAAAAATCTTAGACCATGTAGTCAACGTTCAAGCTGTTTTCTAGCAAATTAAAACACTCAGGATACCAATGTGTTCCACTGGCATTACTGTTAAGATTTTCCTTATTTCAAGAAGCTATAATTAATTCCAAACATAAACCTAAATGGTTTGATCTTTGTGGCATTAGACTAACCAAATTGTATTGAATTTAATTTGCTAAGTTTTGCAGAAAGTGGCATGTATATGGCCTAAATCACAGCACAGAGGAACTGGTGATTCATGTTCTTTATTTAGTATGCTAAAGCAATGCATTCTACAAAAAGCAACACAATATAAGTTGTTTTTAATTTGCCTGTTCAGAATGCATAGCAAGCTCTTTTGGGCCTAGAAATATTCACATCACAATTATAACTATTATACATACATCACCTCAGCCATAGGTGAGTCCCTTTCCATAGGAAATATTTATCTCCATTTCTCTTTAAGACTGGCAACAGATTTGCAGTTAAATGCAACAACTGACAAGAGAATCCTTTTATCGTTTTATTGGCTGATACCTTCTAACCAGAACTTTTAACTTACACAAAAATTAATTAAAAAACCCAAAAAGAGTAATGATTATAGAAAAGTTTCACTTTGCAAGGAATCTATGCAATAGATAGATTATTATGCAAATAATCTATCTATTTATTTATAAATATTTAACTGAATTACATTTTGAAAAACTTTTCATAAATGACTCTGGATGGCATGAGAAATAGGATCAGTTATGCCTGTTGATGCAATTAGCAGGGTGTACTTCCCTGACAAGGGGCAAACCAAGAAATCTGTCACTGGAAAGATATTCTTTATTTTGGATTTCTGCTGTCATCTGCCACAAAGACTTAGTTCTCCACACCATAATTCCTAATGAAATCCTGTATAATGTAACAAAATTGCTTAGGTGAAAAGATTCTTGCAAGTGTCCCTGGTTACCAATCACACTTAAAATTTTCACAGCTTCATAAAATGTTTTGGTTTGTATATGGATGATGAATTGTATGTCAGCACTAAAATTATCTGGAGTTTAAATAAAAAAATATTTGCATTACCCATTGATCTTGATCTCCTCAACTGCATACTAATATCCCCATGCAGTGGATACAAACCACTAACATAACCTTTAAAACAACCTGTAATTTCATTCTAATTGCATGTTTGTTTCCTCTGACAGATGTAATGAAACTGCCACATCTGGGATACGTGTCACTCTTGTGATCTTAATGAAAAAATCTTTTCTTGAAAAAAGCCATTACTTCTTGAGGAAAAAAAAAAGACATTATGCCATTAATCTCTACTAAATGGTAGCCTTCAAATGACATTCTATTCCACGCAGAAATTGCAAATTTATTCATATTCCTACTTCTTTGTAATTACGAGTTAACACATGAAGAACCAATTATTTCTGAATACACAAGGACAAAACAAGAAAAATGAGGAAATCTTCTGTAATTGTATAAATGCAATTTAGACACCAGGCTTCACAGGCCAGTCTCACATGTCAGAGTATAAGAGTGTATTTTCTCACATGTAAACTCAAGAGCTGTCATTCTATTAAACTCAGTTTTTTTGCTTTGGAGCACTCACATAAATTTTGCCCTATCATAATTGAAAAAAGGTTGAGTTCAAAAATGCAGCTTGGAATGCTTTACTTGTTAAACAGAACAATTTCAGTGAATGCTTTATTTACTGCAAAGAACAGAATAATTCATCATACGTATTTGATAACTGAAGTAATGTTCTAAATATTACTGTAGAGTCAAGACTTACTCTTTCCACTCCAGGCAGAGCATGTCAAAAACAGAATGGCAGAGCAAAAAAGCAAAAAATTTGGAGTGGATAATCTCCCACACTCTGGCCACACAAGAGGCAAGGCTATGGTTTTAGCAGAATTCTGCCACACATTTGTGATTTTATTATTTAGTTCAGAAATAGTTCTAAAGATATCAAAGACTTTAATTGCAAACCTAGATGAATTTAGATGTGCTCATCACTTCAACAAGAAGATGCTGTGGACATGTAGAGGGATGTTTTAGCTTGAAGAAAAAGAAAAGCAGAGGGAAAGACAGACCACAAAAGAGGACAGGAGTCTAAAGGATTTATAGAGATTTGAGATCTGACTCCTAGGCACAGTAAGAAATAAAATAGCTGAGCTTTTGAGCTCGCTTGTAGGAGCAATCAACCAAACAACACAATTAACAATGAAAGGAAGAAAACTTCAGCAGATAAGAAGCAAATGGGAAACAGTACATCATCCTAAAGCATATGAACTTTTTATGTGCTACCAATCTTTCCTCTCTGAAGAGATTCCCACATCATATTTATCCTGCTGTGTCTGTCATCACTATGAGATTGTGCTTTGAATAGTATTTGACTGTAGTTACAAAACAGAGGGAAAGCCTTAAAACTGAACACACTAACTTTTCCTGACAATCTTTGGATAACAAAGCAGTTTGTTTAAAACAATTTTATGTTCTTCAGGTAGACAGAAACATTTTTACAAGAACCTTGAAAATATTCCTTTCTTCAGAACTACTCTTGACACAGATGGGAGCAGACTCTTCAAAAGTCAAACCTAATAAAATTACGTGATATGACCAGAAGTGGTTATTAGAATATCAGAAAAATTAGTTATCCATGTATAGTATTTTCTAGACTGCACTTTGTACTAGAAAAAAATTAATTTTGGTCTGGCTACTCTAGAAGCTGAAAAAATAGAAAACTTACTTTGGGACTAAAAATCAAGGCATTAGCAGATCCTACCAGACATCATTTTCATTGTTAACAATTTCTTTAGCACACAGGTTTGCAGATGGAAAGAAAGAATGGATAATGCCTTAGGAGAAAGGCATTGTAAGCTTTAATGTTATGGACTTCCACTCTGTGTGAGGCTGATAACCAACCTGCAAGGTCACAAACCTCCACAGAAGAGAAGAAGCTGTTATTGTCTACTGAGCAATGACCTTTAAACAGTTTCCTCTTTGAAGTACGATATGTAAAAATAAGTCAATACACTTCTATTATGATGCTCTAATACTTGCCCTTAGATTCTGTCATGCTGAAGTCTAACCCAGTGACCAACATAGAGTTTTAATGCTGAAGGCATCTCATGGCTAAGCTACATCACATGTCCAGGCTGCAGTAGCACTAGGGCTGCTAGGTAAGTGCAGTGATTGCCCTTTGGATGTCTCCGGCATTGCTGAAGCTAAAACCTGGCACAGAGGTCTCCCGTACAGCAACGCAGCTGGGCTGGTAGCAACTGACACCACCTGCCTACCCCCTTTCACCAGGAGTGAGGTATCCATCCAGGGACTCGTGGCCATATGGCTTTGCTATCCATGGAGTCAGGCTGGCCAACAGCCTATGGAAAATCTCGCACAAATTCTTCTCAACAACGGCCCCTAGTCCATATCCATGGAGCATCAATCACATCCTCTTGCAAATAAGGTCAATGAGAAAAGAAAATACTAGTAGTAGAAAGGAGCAAAAATAGGAACATAGTCTAACCTATACAGCTAGGAAAGGCTGAAATAGTATTATTTTGGGGTTTTATATAATTGGTAGGAATTTTGTATTCAGCTTTTTTTCAGGTGTATGTAGAAATGTCTCATTTAGTGAATCTAGCTGACTCAAGATTATAAATATTTTATTACTATCTTAACAGTAACATATTTGGAGTTAAAGGAACAACATTTTTTTTTTCAAAGTATTTTTTGATAGTAGGAACTTGAAGATCAGAAATTTTCAGCAGTCTGCTTCCTGTTTTGGTGAGTTTACAGAAGGTGGATAGCCTACAAGGCCCATCTCAAATCAGACATCCAAACCTGAAAATCACTTAAAAACAAAAAATAAATTCTACAAATATAAAAACAGAACTATACAAATATATATACAAAATATATTCTATGATATATTCTACAAATTGACTTTTTATCATGATTGGACACTTCTATGCAACTTTTGGCAAGTCTGGTAACTCTTCTGACTAATTGCTCCTCTACAAAATGGAGTTAACAATATTTACCTTAAATTAATGAGAGGTGAGTAAATAAGTTTTGCAGGTGCAATTTAAGAAAAAAATCCACAACATAGCTGGCAGATAACCAGACCTCAAATGGTAATAAAAATATCAATGCACAGACAAATGAGATCTCCTGATAGCTAGAACCCAATCTTGAACATAATATATCACATGATGTTGAAACAACTTTTTAAAAATTAAAATACTTGATTTATTTACCTCTTTTTACAGATATTACCTTGCATCTTTCACATTTAAGAGAAAAAAAAAGGGTCTTTTTCCATATTCTTTAATAGTTTCAAAGCTGCAGAATTTGTTCTAGATTTGCTAGTTTTGGGAACTCAGAAATAGCCACACTACACACCGCAGAGAATTTCTAGAAGGTCAGGACAATTCTCTTTGGGCTGTGCAAAAAAATTACTTTCTGTGCATGTTTCCTCTGTTGCTTCAGCTTTGCAATTTATATCATGGCAGAAATAATATTTTCCTAATACTTGGAAATGTACAATAATCCCCATTATTCATGCACACACACTTCCTGAAACTTTTCTGGTAGGAGGTTTCCTTTCATTCTAATTTTGCTGTGTCAGTCAGTAGAGTTTTTATACAAGTTGCGCAGCTGGCTAAGAGATACAGAAATCTGTCCCATGGGACTGAGGAATTCTTTGCCTGTTGGAGTTTCCCTACTAATTGTTTTCATATGTACAATACAAGCTTATATCAACTAAGGAGAAAAATTACAGTGTGGAAAATAGCAGCTGCTCTTCAGTCATTTCGTAACATGAACTAAATCTTTAGGGAATAGTATTTTAGAATAAAGCAGATAGAAATTAAATTATGCTCCAATTAAAGTTCTTGTAGATACGAACCAAACATCTTCAGGCTTATTGTAGCAGAGAAATGAAAAGTAATAAAAAATACATGTTAAAGGAGTATGCATTTCTTCCCTCCTTTTCTAAACAATATCTCAGAACAAGAATATTTTTTTAAGAGAGAGGTTTTTCCTCTTGTTCAAAAAATCACCTTTTTTCTTTCAATACTCTGTTGGTAACTGTTACGGTTCCAACTTCTCTCCCATTATGACATTAAGCATTTTTTAAAAGTCTTAAAATCTGGACCTGTGAAACAACATAATTTAGATCAATGAACATGCTTCAGCCAAGGATCCGTATTTGAAATTCTCTTTTACATCAACCATTAAAACAAAGCCCACATATTTATTAGTTTAAGGGTATCAGAGTTTAGTTCCTTTATGGCTCTTAAATGAACTGCTTCTCATGATTATGTTTTACAGTTCATATTTATCAATTTATTCTAAAGACTCTTCTGCTGAATCTTACATTTGAGATGATTTTTAGAACTCATTTTACTCTCCAGTAAAGAATTCTCCAATGTAAGGAAATCCTCTGACCATCTTCGGTTTAAAAGCAGTGCAAAATTTCTGCAGTCATATTAACTTCTAGAGTCCTCCTTTACACCTTAATATTGTTTTTGTCCAGCCCACATCCTGGCAGGCTTCCTGCTTCTAATGTTTTTATGTCTTAGAAATCTGTTCCTCACAGTCTCTCTGGCAAGACTTACTAGTATTTTATATTCAACTTGCACGTGTTTATGTGCTGTTTTGATTTTAGTTTCCTCATTTGTTATGATTTCCACTTTTAAACAGTATCTTATTTATTTGTAATAGCCTCTTTTGTTAACTGTTCCTGGGGTCCTTCCTAAGTGACTTTTTTCTTGTGCAGTAAGCATGCCTTTATGTGCTGTTATGTGCTATTAGATAGCCTCCAACTGTCCTGCAAGCATTTTATACTTGTAACTGATCTTAAACTGTTGTAATTAGCTCCAAGGTTTTTAATGTTGATTTTTTTCTTTTCAAAGTTAAATGCTGCTGTGGTTAAGGGTTTCTCTTTTAAAGATAGTTGAAACATTGTCCTGTGTGATGTGCTAAAAAAAACTTTTGTCTGACCAAAGACAGCCAGAAACAATATCCTGTGAACTTCTCAGGATGGCCAGCCAGATAACATCTCTCACAAAGAACTGTCTTTCTCCAAAAGACAATGGTGGGCCCACCAGCTCTGCATCACTTTCACTGTTACATTTTGTCAACAAACAGAGTTTACATGTTTTGGCTGCTTTAGCTGTTTCATGTTTCATTCATCTAAACATTGTATATAACTTTACAGTTTGACTCTGGGAGACACTAAGCATCCTCCTATGCAGAAGGAGACCCAGTATATCAAAGGACTCAGCTTTTGGCTACCACCATTAGTTAGACAATCTGTGAAGTATTGGAAAATATCAAAAAGAACTCTATACAGGGGGATTTTGTTGTGCTCAGAGCATGTTTCAACATTTTGAACTTTGAATGTGTTCAACAATAAGTTGCAATAAAATTAAGGAACAAGAAGTTATTTGAGAAAGAGGACAAGGATATTTTTTGAGTAATCATGGACTTACCAGGCCACCAAAAGCTGAGAGCCGAGGAGCTGACAGGTTTTGTTGTCTGGATTCACAATCATGGGGTTCAGAATAAGATGAGCATTTACTGTCACAACAGGTCTGGCTCTGAAGGACAGAAATAAGGTTCACTGCACACACAAGGAGCAGATTAGTACCTAAGTTGCAGCAGAGAAAACACTTAACTGAGTTGGCCACAAAGAAGCCAGAGATGTAGGGTTACACGGGAGAACACAGTCTTATAATGCTGCTCATAGCCAAAAGAACTTTTTTTTTTGTGTTTTGTTTTGGTCAGAATCCTACTGAGATTCACAAAAACAAAATCACAGGTTAACACATCACGGAAACAGTATCCTATAGTTAAACAATAGATGTGTCCCAGGACTGAGACACATCAGACACCTTTTATCACACAGAGTTTTCTCAGAGAGACAGAGAAAACCTTTTTGGGTTTTACAGGGGTCCTCTGTCCATCTTGCAGATTTATTTTGTACTGCCTCCATTAATAATGATATATTCAGGCTTACTATGTCTGTTTTAAGACTCTTAAAAAATAAACATGATTTGGTTAAGGTAGAAGTTGGTGTACAGTATCTTGAGCCAATAATGAAGTAAACTCTGTCTGACATTCCTTGAGACAATTGACTTTGTAAACCAGGAATAATCATCTGTAAATTCTGCTGAGTACACGAATATATAGTTTTGGTGATGGAAACCATCCCTCTGAAGTTGTTATTAAGTAATGAGATAATCTATAACTGCAAGCAGTTTAGAAGACAAATGAAAAGAAGTATGTGCCCAGATTCTGTTTTTTTAAGACAGCAGTACTATTTTACAGTAACTTACATAATTCCAGCTAACCCAGTTTTCTAACTTTCCTTACATTTTAATCCACATCTAAGCTTTTATGATTACTTCTTTACATTACTTCAGCAAGACATTAAAAAATAAAATTACTCTCTTCACTTTTGTGCAACAAGGAAAACCTTTTATTTCCCAGCAAATTTCAGTAATAAAATTGTATTTCAACAATATGACAAGTTGCATATTTGATACATCCTGGCCAGGAAATGGCCTCTTGCTATTGACTTTCTTAAATTAAATAGAACACATTTTATTGTTAGAGAAAGTACACAGTGGATCTAATTCTTCAATGTTTCACATCTTGTGCAGTCACTCATGGCATTGCAAAGTGATGGATTGCAAAGTCTTTGCATGATTCTTTCATAGTGCCGTAGGAAAATCAGGTTTTCTCACTGTACTTACAGTGTTAGCTGGGATAAGCTAACATTCCTGTTTTACAAAATTCTTACAATTTCACAAACATTCAGTTAGGAAGTAGAACATGCTTTCTCTCATCAGGTGCTGTTGGAAATACAGACAACAAGAAGCCAGGCAGGAATCAGAAATATGACTACATTGTTGTAGCAATGGATGGTGAATATCTAAATGATACGAACTGTCAGCATGGCTGGACTAAGAGAGCATTAGCAGATTTTTGTTTATGTATTTGGTTGTTTTAAATTTTACATCTAATCAAAAAGCGCATTTAGTTAAACTCCATAGTCAGCAACAAATTTTTGTTTTGTAAAATGGGATTTTGTGCATTTTTTTAAACCGAGGTTAAAAGTAGCAGTCTTCATTTTCAAAAAATGGTTCATGTCTTAGCATACATGATCTCTGAAGAATCAGTCACTTTAAAATTTCTTACTGGCACCATTACCCCAGGAAAGAAATTAATTTTCAATGCCATCCCTTTTAAATTTCTTATTTAAAATTAACTAAAGAATCAAACATTCCAGAAGCTTCTTGACTATGTCTAAATATGAAAATTTTCATTGAAAATTACAGGTTTTGAGCATGGGAAAAAGGCATTTGTTTCTCACAAGATGTTTAAATCATCATTTCTAATGACCACCCTTTACACATTGCAACAGGGAAACAGGAATACAACTTTTTTAATTTGCAGATCTCCCACCAAAGCTGTAAAATATCAAATCCATTGTATTTATCACATACCTGTAAACAACTGCTTTTCCAGCTCCAAATGCACCCACAATTAAATCTGGAAAAAGCAAAATTGCTTCAGAATAGCTACAAAGAGTCTCTCACACATTTTTTTCCTGGCATAAATTAGATTATTTACATGAAAATTGCAGTAACATAAAACAAATATGGTAATTCCTTTCTAAACAATTTTTTTCACAAGTGTAAACCTGAGAGAAAACATTTTACATGTCAGAGATGGTCTCATAAATGCCTCAGTTGTATCCAGTAAGTGCCAATATATTTAACACAAGGTCACCCATGCCATAGTCTCACTTCTCTCCAACTTGCATCATTGGGGGGAAAATGTTATTAAACTCTATGCATTTTATTCCAAATCCTTAGTTGTCCATTACATGAAAAGCTGCAAAACAATTTCTGCCATTTTCATACAAGTCATATTGAAAATTTATGGTGTTCCTTCCTTACAATCCTCCCATTCTGCTTTGTATTTTAAGTAATTTGTTCATTAATTTAGGCATTACATCTCTGTGCAAATAAATACAATGCAAGGTCAGAGGATGCCTGATTTCACAGCTTCTAATGTTTCCAGCATTGTAGCAATATGTGCTAAGTCTTAAAACAGTTATGAATCTAAAGTTATCATTCTCCCTGACAGATGGAGTCAAACAACACAGGCGCTACACAGGGAGTTGGGCATGTTTTTGGTAATGGTCATTGGCCTGGGCTGGGGAATCTACAGGCCAGAATATTTCCTCTTTTTGCCTGTAGTCCCCACACAGGAGTCTCTGGAAAGATCTAGACTGGCTTGCTGGATCCATTCAGGCCTGCTGGAGAAAAACTGGAGCCAAGCCATGAGCAAAAAGGATCAACTTTCCTGCTGCCTCTACCTTTGGAAAGAGCTTTGTTTAATTTTCAAAGCCCCCAGAGCACATCTGGGCACAGATTTCACTCCACCATTGCTATCATTCAACATGACTGACATGTGTCCAATTCAGCAGACTGAGCCTTACAACAGACCTTGCAGTGGTACAGACTGGCAACCTAAATTGATCTAAGTAAGTTAATGAAACCAGTACTTGGGCTTGTAAACAAACCCTTACTTGCTGCTTCTATAGTTTGAGCACTGGTTTTCTTAAGAAGCCCTGAAGTCATCAAGCATGATGCAAATACAAAGCTTTGATGTTAATTAGCTGGATTGGTTTCGTCCAGGGCTGGCAGTGTGTTTTCTAGTGCTCCTCCATCTTTCAGACGGTCAGGATTTCAGAAATTTAAACAAATACTTCACATGGGCAACAGCCAATCCTTCACTGAATTCCATTGATTAATGTCCTAATAGGAGCTGACATGGACAGTTTATGGGTCTGATCCTCTTCTTGTACAACATTTACATTTTTCTAATTTCATCAGCCTTAGAGCACTATGTTTCAGGGTCAGGAACACTTTAAATAGCAGAAGAAAGTAAGTGTTTTTGTCTCCTTTTTGGGACATTTGTGAGTTGTTTTCATTAGTAGCTTTTACAGACAACTTGCACACAATACCAAAACCTAAAGATGTTTCCTCTTAAATCAATAACTGATTGAGACAAAGCCATCACCATAAAGGCTGCACCATGCACAAACAGAACTTTTCCTGGCAGCTCACTTATAGTGGCATGCATAGTAACCCCTCAAAAAGATGTAATATTTTGCTGATTTTTTTTTTTTGCTTGTTCGAGGTGTTTTTTGTGAGTTTTGTGTTTGGTGGGGTGTTCTTCTGTTTGTTGTTTTCTAAGAAAAAATAAACATTATGTTATGAACAGAAAGTGAAAGACAAGATGGAAAGGGTTTCCGTTCTGCTCTTCCCAGCTGGGCACTCAATGACTTCTAAAACAGACTTAGGATACGTACTGTTTCATACCAGACTTGATAACGCAAAAGGTTTCAGGGCTATAAGAGACTAAAGAGGTAGATACCCAAGACTTAATCAGAACTTGGCCTAGTGATGATTTCATAATACACTCTTTCATTAAATAATAAAGGTTAAACACCCAGCTTGGGTAACCTTAACATAATGCAGCCTGTTACAATCTGAAGGTGAGAAGAATGAGCCTGTCAGATACAGTTGGCCTCACTAGTGGGAGTGAATGCAATTTCAGTATGTACTGCTGTGCAGAGGTCCCGTCTACCTCAGCATCCCCACTTTAATATTGAAGAGGATTTTGTACATCTGCTTAAATCCTGGTTTTTTGGCACAGAGCCCAGCTTATTCGAAGACAGAGGGTGATGGGTCTAGAGGAGCATGGATAGGTAGATCTCAGCCACCAAAATACTGGTTTTCCATGAGCAGTCTTTCTGCATTGGCACTTCAGCCAGGCTTGGAGACAGAGCAGATGAGATGAAGATCCTCAATCATGGCACCACCACAAAAGCCCTATTTGAGGCTACCTTAAGGGCAGCCAGGATTGTGCTCATCCTGCTCTTGTTTGGAAGCTCTTTAGCCTGACATGTCATTTATTTTCTGGTCTAAGCCATGCTTATGCTTGATCCAAAGAGCTTGAATGAGTGAAATTACTCAGTAAAGAAAGTGGAATTAAGAATGAATATGCAAAATAATAAAACATATTTATACCCAGTAGTAACTTCTACAATCTCATGTAAGGACAAAGGGATTATATATTCAAGCAGAGCATTCACTGGAAGATTAATGAGTGATTTTTCTTTGCTTTGTCTTGTTCTGTCTCAAAGCAGTAGTTTCACTCTTCTTTCATTGCTTTGTGGAGCGCAATTCCTATGGCCATAATTGGAAAAAATGTTTTGATGTTGATACGAATGCATGAGATTTGAACACACATAATACACATCCAAGCAGAGCACTTTTATAAGAAGTTTAAAATTTGTTGTGTATTCTGCAGAAGAAAAGTTACTAATCATTTCTATCAAAGAAATGCATGAGATGTCTAAATTATCTGAATTTTGGCAACTTTCCCCCTCCTAAAAATAGAGAGAAGTTTTCTTTATTAGTTCTTCTTAATGCTAAGCATTCAATGTCACTGATGCAAAGGTCACTAGCTGAAAAACAAGGTTTTAACAAGCAATTGCACAGCAAAAATAGCCAGTTAAAAAAAACAAGCTTAACTCCTTATAACCTTTCCAAACAGAACCTGAAGAAAAGCATATGAAAACCTTTACTCCTTTGCATCAGTGAGGGTTTTTTTTCAAGCTTAGATTAAAATGTGTGATTAAAACATAAAAACAAGGACGGAGAAGTATGAGAATCACAAAATCTCCTTCAGTTCTTTTCTTGTATTTCATATTTCTGGGCTGATGAGGGACCTGACTGGTTTACTTAAATGACCACTTTGACTATGTTATCCATTTGAGAAGATTTTTCTATCAGCTGCTCCCCTTCAGAGAAGCAGAGATCTGTAAAGGAAGGGTTGGTGGCAGCACCCATGTGCTTCTGCCTCATTGCTGTTGAGGAATAAATGAGCTGTGGTGTCACAACCACACTGCAAAAACTAAGAAAACATGCATGGAGTGACTCCACAGGAATTTTTAGCTTCCATTTCAACACAGCTTGTGGGTTGTATGCATTAAAGTCCCTGCTGGTGGACTTCATAGAGCTTAATGCTGAAACAAGTGTCTTTGGCACACACTTAAATGACGTCAAAGGGCACTGCAAAAAGTTAAACAATCCTAATTCTTATTTCAAACCTTACTTTGCTCTGAAGAGAAGGGTTGCAAGATGCTGTCCGGTGCAGAAAGTTTATTTTCTGAGACAAAATTATCACAAGAAAAGTTAAGAAGATGGCACTGAAAGGGACACTGGTTTTTGTAAGCTTGTCTGTTCACCCTCACCTTCTGCAACGTGGCTGTGCCAAACCTGAAACACTGCATGACGAAGGGCAGAAACTTACCATGAAGCTCACTACACAACTTCAACTAAATGAAGGAAGTAGGAAGATAACAAAATCCTACTTCCAGTCTCAACAAGACATATTCATTTATTAACTTGAAAAAATTCTTTGATCCCTTGGTATTTTTAAAGGACATCTCCATTCTCTGTGAGAGATGCAGCCTCAGGGAGTCTGAGCAAGGAGGAACATGCATCATCTTCAGCACCCCACACTTGGTTGGAGCCTGTCCAGCAATCCCAAGAGAAATTGCCAAGACATGGTGTCTCATAATGGTACATGGGGGATAGTGGCCAAGAAAAACAACCAATGAACTACATAACTGGCAAACATCCCACTTGTCAGAAACCCAAAAATGAAACAACAGCTGAGTCACTTCCCTGCTGCAACTTTACCAGGACACAGGCAGAAAAATGTTAACTTTGGGGACTTAGAATGATTTGCTGACAGCTTTTAATGTAACTTTGTGCAGTCTGTCAGTTTCATTGTATAGTATAAAAAGGGACTGGAAAACAATTATATTCTATCTGAGTACAGGTGCTAATGGAAATTTTGCAAAAGTGAGTGAGAAAACCACCTAACAGTAAACCCTTTAAAAAAAATCTTTGCGAGCCTTTTTACTTTTTATTTTCCTCAGCAAACTAGGTGCCAAAAGGGCCCATGATCATATTATAGTTGTTTTCTAGGATTTCAGTGTGCATCACAACCCCAAATCTCACTACGAAAGGTCCAGAATAAAATTTTCTTTAAATGGCCATCACTTCAGTCTTGACCATAGTAAAGGACACAGGCCTGTCCAGTATAGCCAGCTTCTCTCAAGAATTTTAGCTAAATATGACAAACAGCCATCATACAAAGCAGAGTCACTTTCTTCCAGTCCTATCATTCTCAGCTGCCTTAATCCTTTGCTGCTTTTAAACCATTCTGGTAGCAGGTCTGTTATGGATAACACCTAAGGCTGATTTGTTTCAATGCTTCCCTTATGTCTGAATGAATCCCTTTCACAATACAACATTATTAGATATATCATTTAAAAAAACCCAAAGAAGACAGTTAACGTTTTATCACTTCAGTAAAACACTACTTACTTGGATCAATTGCTTTAACCTTATATTCTATTGGGCACAATACTGTGATTTCGTAAAATATGAAGAATTTTAGAAAAGCATACCTATAAATTACACAGACAATAATTTCCCATAAAATCAACATATTTGTATATATTTCTTGGTTTATCACTACATTTTTGACTGATTATTCATGTGAAAAAATAATTAGCTGGGAGAAGAACTTTAGCTTTTCTGCATTTGCTGGGAGAACCCAAGCCGTTGCTCTGGCTCTCACACACAGCAGCTTATACCAGAGCAGATGGAGCTTCTCATTGATTTAATTTGTTTGTCTTCCACAAATCTCCTGGACCAACTTCATAATTTAAACATCATTAGATTTCGATTTGTAATATCATTGGCACAATGCCTATTGTTCTCAAAAAAATTTATGAATCTGAAGAACCCTTGCCTCTCAGAAAGAAATTTGAGGATTTTCTTCCTACTGTTTGGATTAATGTACTCAGCAGATGGAGCTGTTAAATACTCCTATTTTCTTAAGATTAGGCAGGGTTATGGAAGTTCTGAGGAAATTTCGTGTTTTTGTCACACTTCTTAAATGTTTCTAGAGTAACTTCATATTAACTACATTATTTTCTTAAGATAATAACTGAGTCCAAACTAACAAGGCGTGAAGATGCCTTTATACATTACCCTGTGCTGAAAAAGGCATGACTATAAAGAACAACCAAAAGAACAGGCCAACAGCTGTGTTTGTGCCAAAGTAGGATGCCTTGAAGGTGAAGCTTCAGTAGTACTGATTCCAGAATGACTCTCTTAAGTTAATAAGAGAGACTTACACAAGCATCTAAACAGGCAGGGAGCAGAGTTAATAGTGCATAATTTATTTGAGCAATTAACTAATCAACAATCTGAATACTGAATTCATCCAAAGCACTGCTCTGAATTTCTGAATCTACCCACATTGTTAAAAGAAACTGGTTAAATCATCCTGATTCACAAACAAATTTGAAGAAACCACAGTCTTTGGGAGGATATGCCACAAGAAGAAAGGAAGTTCAATGAGTTGACTAAGTTATTAATTATAAACTATTTGCTCAGCTATAACCAGCCATCAAGTGACTGAACATATGCTGACATGTGAGGGTGGAAACCTTGCAGCCTCCAAATGCCTGAGCCCTGTACAGATAGATGAACCAGCTGGAAGTGCAGCACTGTCACCTACATAATCACAGACTCCAGGCACTCAGTGGGGCTAGCTTTGAATGGATGCCCAGAAGCCAAAAGAAACAAATTTCTTTCCCATTAGACAGATTAATGGATTTCTTTTGTTCCTATGAAAATTGAACTATACTAACAGAAAAATAAAAATAAAATTTTAAATAAAATAAATTGTAATTCAAAATGCCTGCCTTTGCTTTGTTCCCTGCCCCAGGCCTTGATGACATACATAAAGCTCAGGATGATGCAAAGGGGCCCTAAAAGCCTCAGATTTACAGGACAGTGGAGCTGCCTTGAAAGTTACCATTATGCATCCCAGATGACCCAGCACAGTAACAGGCAGGAAAATTGTGCTGAAGCAGGTATTTCAGAATATCTTTATGCAAACCTTCAGAGCTGCTGTTACAGAGAACCCCATGGTTGTATAAATTGTTATAGCCCTCACCAGTATGGCCTCAGACACAGCATGATGCTGCTTTGCTTCATCCTCATCTTGGCACAGAATCTTGCACAGAATTCCAGCTACCACTGTATTTGCTTTTAAAACTGAAGGGAAAAGACAATCTTTTATATTTTTTCAATCCCATCACCTCCTTTATTATTTTAATCCTATTTACTTTCTTTTACCACTGTCAATCCAGAAAAATGGCATTAAGCGAGTATTTACTATTGCAGCAGAAGTGAGATCAGATCTTCTTTTTTGAATATGACCTTAGAACATGAGTTGCCAGAAAACGGTGAAATGGATCTTCTGTTGAAAGA
This sequence comes from Pardalotus punctatus, assembly GCA_013400915.1. Lineage (NCBI taxonomy): Eukaryota > Metazoa > Chordata > Aves > Passeriformes > Pardalotidae > Pardalotus > Pardalotus punctatus. Next base: position 90,193 of record VZTX01013972.1, on the reverse strand, counting down.
TATTACAATTATGACAGTGTTAGTAAATTAGTGGAAGAGAACGTGCCTGTGTGCTGTATCTGTACTGTCTGCAGTGGTATCATTAATATAGCCCTAAAGCAGTTCACCCATGCTAGTTATCAGACTCCAGAAGTGAGCATGCAACAACCCTGTTTTGGCAAAAAAGTGAATTTGATGGTGTGGACAAGGAGTGTTCAGTGATAGATCAAAACCAGCATACTTCATTTACTAGTGTAGATGGGCCTTAGGAGGATAAATTGGTCTTTTCGTTCAAATACAGGGTAAATGTTGTATACTGGAAAGATACTGAGTATTTCTTGTAAGTGTGGTACTAAGCTTGTCAGTGTCATGCTAAGAAGACAGGGAAAGCTGCACATTGTTTGTTGCCCTGAAGAGTCACATCAAAAAGCACAGAACTGGCTTGGCACAATCTATCTGACTGATATGCTTAACCTGCTTCCTTTTATTAGTCTTATCTGACTATAAAGTTTAATCAGGTCCTGACTCTTACATGACTACAGAGAAAGGAGCATCCATCCATTCATTGCCACCATCGCCACTGTTTGGCAGTGCAATCCTGCTAGTTGAGGAAGAGCCCTCTCTGTTTGGGGCTAAAGGTGATGAACACCAGCATAGAGAAGGCAGCTGCATGAGCGACATAGCTGTTAAGGATGATCAGCACCGTTTTCTGCCTCTGCTGCTTCCCAGGGTTGAAAGTTTCCCACTGCCTCCAAGCCTGCAAAGCAGAGACTGCCAAATTATCACCCCTGTCTCTGCTGATAAAGGAACAGTTCTGGGTACACAACATCTGAAGTGTCAGTAACTATGACACAATTTACAGAAGACCTTCCCTGGAAAGCTGTGGAGATGTAAACCAAAGGTTGTGCTTAGTAACAAAAACAGTCTTCCCTGTTGAAAAAATCTCTCTATTTTCACAATGCTGAGAGTAGAGGTCTGTTACTGTTACAGTGATAACATCTGGGCCAGGAGAGCTGAAGACAGATGGTCATTACACTGACAGGACTGCTAACAAGAAGGAAAAACAGTTCTGTCTGCATGCTGACCCTACCAGAGAAAGTTCCATTTTTAGGTATGATGTTGACTGGTTAGTCATTAAGATGTCTGCATCCTGTGCTTGTGCAATCAAGGCAGGGCATGAGCTTGAACACTGTGTGTGACAATATTTTTGTATCGTTAGCACAGATTAGCTGTGATTTCAGTGTGTGCAAGTTAGTACTCTCCCAGACAGTAGCTAGGAAAGGTCTGGGGAATCGCCTGGGCCAAAGACCTTTCCCAAAAGGCAGTTTGGGTATGGCCATCCTGTTTCAGTGGTTTCATCTATGTGATGATAGTGAGCTGTGCTGTGCCATGTAGTCTCAAGGCCAGATCACAGTTCCCACTTTATTTTCTTGCACAAACATAATTACTGACACCAATGAAAAACATTTGGGATTATTGTTTAGTGAAGTACTAATTCTGATTTTCTTCTCAGTAGAGAAGATACAGCTCTTTTTTTATGTTGGTTAAGTATGAAACCCAGGTCAATGATAACATCTTTATTAGAAGCAATACTTTACCCAGACACAAGTCATAAATTATGAGCTGCTCTTTACATAAAAATATATGAAGAAGAGGAGAAGAGGAAGCAGTGGTGGCAAGACTGAACAATCATTTGGTACAGCAGAACTGGTGTGCCATTCTCCACTGCACAAGGAACAATTAAACATATTAGAAACAATTAAACATATAAGAGCTCCTTCCAGGAATCCTTCCACAGGATTGCTAAAACACATGTCTGAGGGAGGAAATATGTCAGAAGTCTATAAAATAACAGTGGACTGCAGAATTATTCACTGTTTCTTCAGTACAAGAACTAGGGCACCTCCAAAGAAACTGTCCAATGGAACATTCAAGACTTGACTGGGACACAGTGAGAAGAATTACTTCTTCACAGAACATTAAGCTGGGCTGTGGGATCCCTTGACAAATACTGCACATGCCAAAATTCTGCATGAGTTCTACAGCTGATGGATCAAATTCAAGGGAGAAAAGTCTGTCAGGGGATACTAATTTTGGAGGTGCCATCTCTGACTCAGGGCCACCTTGATACTCCAGTTGTTTAATGCTGGGTGAATATTCTGGGAAATATCACAACTGTACAATTCCCAGGATATCTATTGCTGGTTACTGCTGGAAACATGCTATGGTGCCAGACAGATCTTTCATCTGTATCAGTATGGCTGTATTATGTTCTTCCTTGTCTGCTCTGCTACTCCATCATTAAACCTGCCTGTGATCAGTTTTCTCCCAAATTTATTATACAATGGAGGTCATGGGGGACGAGAAACTCTTTCTCTGCCTTCCCTAAAGAAGACCAGAAGGTGGGGGGTGGGGGGGGACTCTCTCACTTTGGTGGCCAGGAGTTGCAGGAAAAGGAGAAAGGAGAAACCACTCCATCCACAACACAGGAAAGCTGAGGGATTTGAACAGCACTGTGATAGGGAGTCTTCACATGTTCCCTGTTTCCTTCTCTGTTCCTGAGCTTATACTTGCATTTGGATGACAGGAGAAGGATAGTTCTTCCTGTACCAAATGGCTGCTCTTCTCCATAAGGCTAATACGTAGATCTCAGCCAGAACTGAAATCCCAGCCAAGAGAGGGTTTAACCTTTGTCCAATGGGATTAAATTAGAATTTTTGTGATTTTTTTTTTCTAATTTTTCACAACCCTCTTTGAATCCCAGGCACAAACAGTAGTTCGGGAAGCATGGAATTAAAGGCTAATTTTCTAGAGCTCCTATAGTCAGCAAGACTCTGTTTCTCTAAAATAAAATGTCCTTCCTAATCCTTCCAACTTCAGTACCTTGTTTCCTCTTTTTACAAGGGCTGCCCTTCAGCATTTCCATCAGGAGGTGAAGAAGAAAAGCTCTTTGACACAAGAAGGATTACTTACTTGATTGTCTAGTGTGTTTGTCCTAGGCTTTCATTTCCCTGTATTATTTCCTTTCTCTTTTCTTTTTTTTCTTGCGTTTTGCCCATAGGAAGGCACTCTATTTTTGTGCTAAAACTGTATCATGTTTGCACTATCTTTACAGCTCTGTTTTGGTGATCCAAATCTTCATGAATTAAGGAAGAGGTGGTTGACTGACAGTAAGCGGTTTTTCGTCTCATTTTCTGAGAGATTTTCACCACTATTGTGGAGTACTCACCCAATTGAGGGATGGAGGGAAAAGCTAGTTACAATAAATACAGGGTGGTGCTTCTTTTGTTTGCTTTCTTTTATTTTTTTTTTTTTAAGGTAATTAATGTAATAAAACCAAATGATCTAACACACAGTGAGCTGATAACACAATGTGAAATTCTGCAAGTAGGATGCATGGTGGAGGCTGCAATGAAAAGCAGAGAACTCACAATTATAGCAATTCCTCAGTACACATTTGGAAAGACCAAGATTCATCATCCAACCTTTCCACAAATTAGCTTAAAAGATGCTCCATGTAAAGTATGCTAATAAAACAGTGAGACTTCTACTCTTCTTTCTTCCCTATGTGAGTCAAAGAATCCCTCCCTTCCCTCTATCTTTTCAATCTTAGAAATGTTAGGAATGCAATATCCTGTTTTCTTTGGTTTTGCTGGGGGGCCTTGTGGGTGCTTTAGGAAATGTTTAAATGCTATAACTTTAATAAAGAGCTCTGTTGTCCAAGAGAACCTCATTAGTCATGGACAATGAAAGACTATTAATAGCAACATCAACAATATGCAAACAAAAAGTCAGAACAGTGTTTAAAAGCCCTTTCTTTTCTCAAATGCTGAAGATCCTCTTAGACTCATGATAGCCTCACTTTATTGCTCTGCAGTCAGCTTTCTGTTTGTAAAACTGTAATTCCTGTTGTAAACACCCTTTCCCAGAAATTCCCTTCCTCTTTTGGAAAAACACCTCTTTCAAGGCTTTTACAATCCATCACAAAAAGGTAAAAGATCCTGGTTTTGTCCCTTTGAAAAATTACAATTTTCACTGTTCAAATAATACAACTTTTAAAAACTCTAGCCTTGAAATAACCCAGGCTAATAAGAGAGATATCATAGTAAGTCAAGGAAGCACATACTGTCAGCATTTTACTGTGGATGAACCTTTTACAATTACAAAATATGTTTTACTGCACACCCTTGCTAAGGCTTCTGAATTGTGATGAAAAGAAACAGAACAGATTTGCTTCCAGATGAGAAAGTACATACAAGCCCACTTACATTCAGACTACTTACATGATAAGAAAAATTTTCTTTAAACAATAAACACTTCCCCGCAAAACTTAACTAATGTTACAAACTTGATAAATGTGAATATATGTCAGGTAAACTCATTAGGAAGAATCAAAGCTAACCTAAAAAGGAAGAGTACATACAGCAAAATGAAAACACAAAAGGAATAGAGAGGCCCAAATAAAATAACTGCTTTAAGCAATTTGCATTCTGTCTGATTTTGTAATGTAATCAAAGCCATTAACTATATATAGCTCAGTGTCTCTTCGGTCAGCAAAAAACAACTTAGCGACACAACCAAATCAATCGCTTCTTCTGCAATGCAACATGTTTTTAATTAAGAAAGAATGCCAGGATGAAGGAGACCTTACAAGTTCAATAAGCTGAGAGCATTCAGCTTTTGGAAGTGGGGGGAAAGGGTTAAGCTTTTTATTGTAAACTTCACATGTTTTATGTTAATACAACTATTTAAGCCCTTTCTTGACTTTCTGATCATGTCTTTTGACAGGAAAGGGAGTATTTGTTTTGTCTGATTTTAACTCTCAGGAAAGCAAACTAGAACTGTCCAGAAACATCTATCCTTTTTTCTGACCTCTGCCTTTCAAAAGGAGCAGTTTAGGCATGATGCATTTACCAAAGAACGGAAGTATGAAATTCCCTTTCTAATGCAAAAATCTTACCTGGGTAATCATTCTTGTCTACATCTGAGTCTCCTCTTAGAGTGAAGCCAAATCCCGAAGGCATGGACTGTGAGGCCCAGGCTCCACTGAGAACCTGGGAAGGGTTAGTGTTTAACCCATTGCTGTATCCATTGTAAATGAGCACTTTCCCTCTTCTGTCTTCTCCTGCAAATGGTGCACCAATAGCAATGTCTGCAGTGCAAAAAAGAAAAGAATAAAAAAGAATGGACACAATTAAAACTTAACTCCTTGCAGGAAAACAGATGCAAATGGCTTCTGCTACAAACATGCAAGAACTTCAACATTCTGTACTTCTGTATTCTAGTTTAAAGGCAAATATACAAAATGTTTGCAGTGTCTTTTCTGTGTCAAACTTTCATGACAAAAGCTTATACAATAATCCTATTAAGAGGTTATTGAATTACACTAAATAACCAGTCCACACTGGACTCCTCTACATATTTCCAGGGCAGTTAATTAGATTTAATAAACCAAGATCTAATGAATGCCTGCTTCTACTTTCATATTTTTAAACAGACACAATTTTTCCTTGATTTCCTCTATCACCTAGTTAATAAGGTGCAGCTATTAGATAAAACTAATTTTCTTTTTCCAGGTAACATATTCTACATAGACAAAAAAATTCACCCCCTCAAACATCCGATGGTTTAGAATCCAATAGAGAACAATGGAATATCATGTTTTCATCTATACCAATTCATCATCTTATTAAGAAATAGGAATAGTACTGAGTTAGAAATTTCACAGGAGGCCTTAGGTACTGTGGAAATAAACACTTCAATTCTTAAATATGAGGTGCCATATCCAAGAAGCAGAACTCACAGTGCCCTTCTTAGTTTCTATGCATAGGATGTGGAGACAATTGTGTCTAGACTGAGATTCAACAGCAGCACTGGTTGAGTTAGCCAATAGGAAACAACAGAGGATATATATCTATAGCTCTCATTTTTGGGTTCTGGTTGAGGAGCTGATGCTGGACTTCTTTATTAAACCTGAATTGAGCACCTGGACCCTGTAGCTTCACTCTAAAGGCAGAAGTGCACCAAAGCTCTATGACTGGAATATTCAGTTACGAAGCAGTAGACTTTGGCTCTAGAGTCTTAGTTTTTACACAGTGACAGACAAAAGCAGGAATGTCTCCTTCCTGCCTCATCTGAGTTCTGGAGAGAAGGGAGACCAACACTTCCTGCCCAGAGTAGCTGAGGGTATCTGCTATTGCACACAGGTAGAAAACATGAATTCTCCATCCTGAGGTTCAGCTGTGCTGAACTCCAAGCTGGGATTCCAGGACAAGCCTAGTGAGGGTGCTCTCTGCAGTCACAATCCAATGGCTTCTACCCACAGGATGGCATCCATATTTTGTGCACTCTGAACCCCAATGCAATTCTGACTCCTGACATCACAGATCCCTTGCACAGCAGCCACACAATGAGGACATTGCCCTCGAATCTAGTGGCTAGAGCACAGTGAAAAACAGCCCTCAAGTTATGGAGAAGCAAAGTCCATTCATTTTTCCTTAGTGGGACAACTATTCTAAAGGATACTGCGCAAAACAGCTCCTCCAGAAAAAACTTCTTGGTGTTTTAGATGCAGAGATGCCTGCATTAAATATCCCTAACATCCTGGAAATAATAAGTCAGGAAATGCAGGAAGGGAAAACCAAGGTGCTACTGGACCATGTCTAGGAGGCTAAATCTAGGTGCTCAAGGCATCCCAGCTACCTCAGGCCATCAAGCAGTTAGTTTAGTTGTGCTGTTTTCTTGAATGTAGGCTGCCAGTTAACTTCCATGAACATTTTTTTGTGCACATGTGCTATAAACATTTAGAGAAGAACTCATTATGCACCTGTTTCTTTTAGTACTTAAGTACCAGTGGAAAGCTGATTCCAAAATAGTACTTCTGTACTTGCCCAATTCTTTCATTGTTGACAAAATGCTCCATGTACTGAGCCTCATTAGTTATCAAACTCCTCCGAGCATTTGAGAGAATTCTGCTTTTAAAAAAATGAAACATCTTAGCTAAGTAATTAAGTGTTATTATAGTCATAAAACAAAAGATATCTTTATTCAAATAAACATACTAATATTTAGTAAAAAATTGCACTGTAGTCAATATAACTGCCCTCTTATCAGTCAGCTTTTCATGATTTGGCTCTCAATATCATTTTCATTAGCATTAGTGTAAATTCTCATGAATTCCAAAGGTGGTTAAACATTAAAAAGCCTTTTCCAGCACGGCACAGACACTTGATATTTGCTACTTAGGCTTTTTTAATTTCAGTGTTAAACAGAGATATACTACATTACATACAAATTACCATTATATCCGTCTTGATTGAGATCTCCAAGGTGTGTGATTGCAGTGCCAAATCTACCAAACACTTCAGTGCCTGTCAGAATTTGTGCATCTTGGAAGACGAATGCACTTTCTTGCAGGTACAGATAAACTTGCCCAACTTCTTTAGGCTTGCTCTCAAATTCTCGTTCCATAAAGAGAGGGGCACCAACTAAGATATCATCTAAACTGGAACAGTCAAACAAAAAACAGTGTCACTGAGAGACTGAGTGTAAACAACATGGTTTATACATTTGCTAAACAGGAAGCTAATAATTATTATACAGTCAAACTAACTGAGGTAAGAAGGCACTTCTGGAGTCCTAGTCCAAACACTTGGTCAAAGCATTGTCAAATTAGGGAAGGCTGTCCAAAGCCATACCCTGTCCAGTTTTGAATATCTCCATGGATGGAGACTCCACAACCTCTCGGCAACTACTTCCAGTGTCTGATCATCATCACAGCAAAAATGTTTCTTTCTAAGTTTAAATGAAATTTCTTGCACTTCAATTTATGTCCACAATAGGCACTGAAAACTTACATTTTGCAATTAATGATGCTGAAGTCAGGAATCTAAGAGGGAATCTTTGTTACTAGATCAAATTCTGTAGATCTGTCCTGCTAACAGCGCTAGTGAGAGACAAATTTTAGTATAAAATCTAGTTTTTGCAACTTATACATCAGTAAGTGACCAACAGAAAAAAAAAAACCCTGCCACTTTACAGCAGATTTTTGAGTAACAGACATGAAACATAAGTAGAGCATCAATTAATAGAGAATGCCTCATCACTTCTTCAAATAGAAGCTGGGAGACAAAGCCGAAGATCTATTTATGAAAACACTTCTGATCAACATTAGGTACACAAGTAGTTGCACTGCACATATAATTTGCTGTACTGAGTATTAAAGAGAAAGGACATAATGTAATCACAAAAATATAATGCATAGAGGGAAAAGTCTCTCTGTCCATTATGCTACTCCAAGAAGAATCAGTAAAAGAACACAGACTGATCAAAGTATATTTTGCATGTTATTGTTCTAAACAGGCATGTTTCAAAACACGTCACCAACATTTATTTAGAGGGAATAAAAAGACCCTTTCACGAACAGTGAAGAATAAAACCAAGTTTGATTGATAGACTCATAACAAGCAGAAATATTCTTAATGGATTATTCTGAGATATGAAATGACAGTATCAGATTAACTGCTGAAGGCTGCTCAAGCCCATATAATAAAATAATTTGCATTATATTCAGTGGACATTGATAATCTGTATTAATGAAGTCTGTTACTGCAAATAACTAGGACTACTTGATCTCAGAATTTTTAATTTGGAAAACATATTCTCTTGCTCTAATGTGAAAACTTGTTCAAACTTTGTAAAACTCATAGAAAACTTCCTATTCTCAGTTTATCAAATTTCCAATACCGATGTTTTCCCAAAGGCTTTACCTATTAGCAAAACAAATAGTAAAATTACACTACATTATTTTTCCCGACTGTGACAGAAAAAGAATCTGTATGATTTAGCAACAGCTCAGCTACTATTTTACCACAGATACATACTATGATTCTAAGATATATACCACAGAATTTAGCACAGAATATTTCATCTAGAAAAAAGATTAATTACATTGTAGAACTTACACATTCTCTAAGTTGCGACAAAAAACTCCCACAAATGTTATTTTTCTACTAACTTTTATAGTATGTTTCCATAAAGGAAAGTGTAATTCCAAATGTCAGGTCACTTTGGTATAGATGTCCTACATTTTGTGTTAGATTTTACCCTATGGCATAAATAACTAAAAAAGGAAGGAAGCAGATGCTAACTTGAAATCAAAGGTGGGATCTTCCTTTCACACTATACATCAAAAGCTCTCCTCTACTAATGGAAGATGTTTATGGTTGGGACAGAATATCAGCTGAAATGGTTGCTATGAAACAATAGCAACAACAAAAACAAATCATGAATGTTCTTTTAAAAATAAGTTATTTTGCATATGCCAAGTACTGAAAGCATTACACAGTAGCACTATCATCAATTACTACTTCAGTACCTCGCAGTCCAGATATTCCCAGTACATTGGGACCCCATGGAATTATATGCTGTACAAACCATGAAATAAAAGATGATCTAGGCTCCCTTGAATATTTTAGAAATTATCAGTAAAAGCCTAATGGAAAATTTTTTTAGAGGCAGTAAGCCAAATCACTGAGAGAAAGAAAGCTCCCAGTACATCGATGTAAAATAAATAGATACCCAGATACCTTTAAAACCCTGGACCACAGAGCAATATCCAAAGTGCCTAAAATGGTGAAAAGAGAGAGGCAGACTATCTGTTGTGTACTAAAATTCTCTAAGCAGAAGTCTAACCCAATACACAAGATTTACCAGGTGAGATAGAAAACAAGTAGAGATGAGCTGGAGCTTGTTGAACAGGGAGCACAGCATCTCAGCTAGAAGTGCACAGTGCTGGGTTATTTTTCTGGGAAAATTTCAATTTTGCTAAAAATAAATCACAATGACTCTATAAAATGCATGAACAGTCCAGGGAGCACAGACCAGAACCCAGTAGCTAAAACAGCTCATTTTCTGATGAACTGAGGGACAGGGGGAAGGAAGGCTGATACACTGACCTATTTCTAAACTGGCTGCAGGCAGCAGATCCACCTAGAACACCTGCAGAGCCTGGTTTGCCTTCCCTCCAGGTCTACATGTGGACTGCACCCACCAAGACCTTCCTTTCCTCAACCTCATATTAATTTTTCCCCTTCTCTTCCAGAGCTGAGCTCTGTAGGTCAAAGAACACTGCTTCAGCAATTCCTCTACAAGAGGGAATTCTCTCTTAGGCAATTCTAGAAGTTTGGGATTAGTTTAGGTTTTTTTGTGCTGTCACAGCAGTGAAAGGAAGCTAGAAAGGAAGGATTTGTCAGCTACCCAACTCTCTCTGATCCTCATTTACTTTTTTCTGTCTCCTCTTCAGATGGGTAAAATAAGCAAACAATTGCTGCTTAACATACTTTACACCCAGTTTTTCCTCCCAGCTTCTACAATTTAATTATTTAGAAAACAAGCAGTAAAGAAGTCATGGGGGATGTGTGTACTTGTTGGCTTCTAAGTACCTATGTGGTTAGTATTATGCATATTTTTTGGTGAAGGAGGATGTTTCAATTGGCCTTTTAAATTGCAGAAGTTTGTATTTACAAAATTGAGAGTTCTGAGTCAAATTCAGTTTTATGTGATTCTTAAAAAGCTGTAAGAGCAAATAAAAGCAAAAGCCCCCAGACAGAAATATTACACCATGAAGTGCAGTTCCGTTTGCAGCAGTATTTTGAACTGGTTCATTAGATTTCATTACTGCATTAAGACGCTAGAGTTAACATAAATTATATATTAATTTTTGCACCAACACAGAAAAGGAACCAGCCAGTATTACTTCCTTTCTGATTAAAAAAAAAAAATCTTAAAAAAGCACAAAGCTGACCACCTGCTGAGGCTGTGTGCCATTCCTTTGTATCCTGCAGAGTAATAAAAAGCAGGAATATAGGAAATGTCAAGAGGTCAAAGTATAACTATGGAAAGCTTTGATACAGGCCAAATAAAAAACCCAGTAAACAGTTTATTTCACTATTTTTATTGGACTATTTCAGCCTAAAATGAAAGTGTTCTCTTTTCCTCTCTTTACTAGGAATGTAGCCCGTAAGTTGATGGGCAAAGCTTGATTTGTTAAGTTTCATTGTGGATTTCTCATTATTAGCAATGGGCAACTAAAGGGTATTTAAAACAGTATCCTCAATTTCCCTGTTCTGCCTACAGTCCTGATGTGATACAGATAAAACTGCATGAGTCACTCTGGAATACACGAACTGCTGGGCCAGAAGGTCTACCTAGCTTTTTTTCCTAAAATGAACCTTATCTTTGAGCCATGTCATGAGTCTTATTACAGCAAAGCACCATTCCTAATAATATTTTATTAATTTTTTCAGCAAATAACCTAATCAGGTTTCTCATATTGATAAGGCCATCACTACTTCCTTATATTTAGCTGAATAAAATGCTTAAGTGAATTTGAAGCGTTAATTTCCCTTTTGCTCTTTTCCCCCCTCTCTTTTACTCTTCCTTTCAGATAAATATTTCTATCGACTATATGTGCAAACCAGCAAAGACAGACTACATATCTAATCAGACATGTTTATCAAGTAGAGCTTTTTGTGTTTTGTTTTCTGCGGGATGTTTGGATCTCAGGAAGAGTCTTTAGATTTCTTTTAAGATATAGCCTGGGAGACCACACAGACCTCAACAGCAGTTTGATTATATTATTTACATAAACTGTGGTTTTAGAGGTATACAGAAAATATGAGACTTGCTGAGTAACCCTATGGTTAACAGGAAATAACCTGCACAGGAAATAGTTTGGTTCAATGAGAAGTTAAATAATAAGTTCCCTGAAAGTTTAATGAGTGTCTATTGCAACTTAGATTACCTTTTCTCCACACTTTCACATTTGTAGTACATTAGTAGGACTTAATTAATTCTGATTAAACTAAAACAGAAATTTTAAAACAGAAATTTTCAAAAGTTGCGATACTGTGACAAGATTTGATCTCAGAAACTTGTAAATATTTGAGTAATAATAAGCCACCATGGAAACCGCTGACGCTTCTGTTTTGTTCTTTTGTTTTGTAACTGCAATAACATTTTACCACCTTGTTACTTTTCTCTTCTCTGTATTCCTCAGTCTTTAAAGGGTCACTAGTCACTGATGAGAAGCAATGACTTAGCCCAGAAAAATTATTTAATGCACTATGTTTAAGCATCTAATAAGAAATGACCACAAGGAAAAAATATGAAGTAGACAGATCTGAGACATTTTGCAAAAGCAAGAGTATACTACATCTCTAAATATAGTCCTGGCTCACCTTTGTGCAGACTTCCAAGGCTCTGAGCTTCAGGAATCTTTATCTCTTTGACAGACAGCTACTATCAATATTCTCTAACTAAAGTCCTAGTCTTCTAAAATATTTCATCAGACTTTACATGACCTGGAAGTTAACAAGTGTTTTGTTCAACAAAGCCTGAAACCCCCAAGCATCTTAGGGATTTGATCCCTAAGTATCATGACCATGGACGCTGAGCATCATTCTCCCTCTGACACCCACAATGCCTGCCACAAGAACATGGGACATAGACACTTGTTGGTCCTTGTGATGAAAAAAATGGATGGCCAACCAGCAGGTGCTGGAAAGAGGAAAGAAGAGCTGAAGACATTGGAAGGCTTTTAAAACTGAGAAGTGAAGCTATGGATGGTCCATATGTGAGAAGACTTACCTGTATTTGCAAATGGGAGAATGAACTTTAGCTTTCATCTCTTCCCAGTGGTAGCTAGTGCTGTTTGCTCACTGTTTTTCTACATGGGTCTGTTTCCTAGGACTCTGGACACTCCTGCTCTGACACATTACTTTGAATAAATATTCAGGAAGATAAACTCACCCACACTAGGCCTGCAAATACTCATGCCACTGGGACTGCACAAAGATAAGCCTATGTGAACAATTGAAATTAGAAAAGCAGAGAAGCCAAGAAAAGCATTTTGAGGTATGAAGCACCTGAAAACCTACATTTATTAATAAATATCAGGCATTGCTTCTATTAATGTTCAGTGGAGCTGAATATATTTGGTAACCTACCCATCATTGTTAACATCAGATACTGCAACTGTGTACCCAAAATAAGACGCCATCTGAAAATAAAAAACAACAGATAGGCTTTCAAATCCGGTATCAACTGTAAAGATTTTTACTGATAATCCTCTTTGCTTTTATGGTCATTAACACAAAAAATATTTTATATATTTTTAGGACTACGTTAATGAAACTAGATGCTCTAGAGATACAATATTTCATCACATAGTTGCTTGATATTACCTGCTCACCAGTGAAGTTCTGGATAAAGGTCAAGTCAGAAGAATTAATAATAGAAACCTGGAAACAGAAGAGTAAGGAAAGTTTCAACACACATGGAGAAGCTACAGCATGACATAACTACAAAACAATTTGACACACTGAAAGGTGGTCCAAGTGGCCAAGAAAAAACAATTATTTTTCTGTCCTATATGATCTTGAAAAAATCACTAAGATTTCATGACTCTCAGGTTCCCCATGAAAAAAATAGGGAAAAGTATTTCCCTTTCTTGCTGGACACTGAACAGCAGCAAATCAAAGACTATAAGCTGATCAGTGACTAGGCATGAAAACATGAACTTAAAACATAAAAAAGTATATACACACACATATAAATATATATACATACATATACACATATTTTCCCTAAAAAATTTTAAAAACAAGGTCCAGAGACACAAGGAATTTGGGGTACACAAAACTAGAGAATGTGCCTGTGGCTGGGATCTCTTTTCCCAGACAGGTTAGTTGTGGATTTTTTTCCTACAAGTTAAAAGCTGTATCCACAAACATCTGTTGTTTTCTTGCTTCACTTCTAACTGCATATCACAGCTCTTTGCATCTGGATTTCAGTGTATACATTTACAGCACTGAAAGTAAACACTGGCTATGAATAATCTGAACTTGGACTCCTCTGCACTGTGGACATAGCATTGCATAAAAATATGCTAGACCTATGAGTGAGCTTAGGTCTGATAACACTTGGTGGGTACAGGGATACCAGTCAGACTCAGAGCATGTAATTGTAATTGTGATTGCCTATTGAAAACAGACTTCAGAAGGGACTAAGTGCTTACCATTCAAAACCCAAACCAGTAGGGTGTTTCAACCCAGCCAGGTAAGCCTGAGGGTGAAAGTCAGTGGCAGTTTTCTCCAATTTGAAAGTTTTGTATAAAAAAGACAGAAAATAGATTGTAGCCTTTAACCTTACAAATCACTTAACTGTCTTCTCACTCTAAAAATTATAAAATGAAGGTCCAGTACATACATAGCCAAAGTTCTGTGCTCCCCTTGGGACTCCAGCAACCAGCTCTGAAAGGATAAATGATCAACAGTGAACTGGTTTTGCTATCTGAGTGGTGTATGCAACACATATACCACACCACTTAAACCTTCCTTGGTACATATATGTATGTCAAATCCCCTAGGATTTCAATTTGTGATCTGCATCAGAAAGTCCTGTAAATCACTTCAAGCCCTTATTTCATAAGATTATAACATTCATTCAGTGTATTTACTTGCACAAAATGTTACACTCTGATTTTTTAATACACTCATCCATAGATCTCTTTCTAGCATTGCTTAACATAGCAAAGCATAAAAAAGTTCTTGGTACAATTCAGCTTGCTACCTGACAGCTGTGGATTCACCAGAATTAGTTATGGCATCACATACTAAAGCACAGAAGCTAGAAACAACTGTCCTTACAAATACTTCTTTTCTTTTTGCCTACCAGCAATTTGTCTCATCCATTATTTTTCTCAATGCCATGCAAGTGCTTGACAAGTTCTGCACAGTCTATCTTGAAGCTTTACAAGGAAATTTTTGTGAGTGGCATTGAAGGGATCCATTGAATAAGAACATCAAACATTAGACCTAGCTGCCTTCTAGGAGTAATTTTGCTCAATGGTGAAATCTTAAAATAACTAGTAGAAAAAATGAGTAAAAAAACAGAAGGAAAAAGCGAAGTCCCAGTCTGCATTCTTATGGTCTAAGCCTTCCCTTATCAGGATATTCACATCAGAAGCAGCAGGAACATCAGATAACAGAGGACCTCAGCCACCTGCTTGTACTGACCTAGCCTTCCTCTGTTCCTCACTGGGATCATATACTCTCCTTTGACTGAACGCTTTTGGACAAGGGGAAATGGAAATAATAATGAAGGCCTGAACATGTCACAGGATGAATCCTGAATCAGCTAACTATGCAGTATTTTTGTGCCAGTCATTCACATGACATACTGATTCAAGAATCATCCATTATAAAACTTCGAGTATGCATTAAAAAAGAAGCAAAAATGTAGCCTTCCATTACCAAGGATACGTCTTTATACACATCATAGTGTTTGGCTCAAAACTGTGTGTTTTTTAGTTTATTTTTTGATTCCTTCATAATGCAGGACAGGCAACTTTAACTTCAGAGGGATTAAGCAGCAGCAGTTCTCCAGAACTGGGTTTACTTGGGGAAATGTACTATGTGTCTATTGGCTTTGTGAGCCTGGACCACAGAGCTGTTCATCCCCTCAGGAAAGCTGCCACATAAGGAATTCAAACTTTTGTGTTACTTTAATTCTATTCTGTTCTGTTAATACTAAGGAAATTACTGGCTCTGAGAATATTGACTACAGATAGCTTACATCTCACCAGTGTTTCAAGTGTATAATAGGTATGTTCCTGCACAGAGACCCAAAAGGAGGAATTTAGTAAGTGCACAGCCATATGGTTTTCATTCAAATACATAACTTCTTACCTTGTTCAGAATCCCCAGTAAATTCCCCAGCAGCCACCGAGTATCCTGTTTAAAGATAAATTACAAAAAAAGGAATACTTGATAAACAATTTCTATCAAAAAATGTGCAAAGACCATCAGATTTGTGTTCAATGGATCCTCTGAATGCAAGTTTTCTATCATCAGTATATTAAAACTGTGTGGAAAAAAGGAAAAATTTGTATCACATTATTATGACTAAATTAATGGTAGGTCTGAATGTATAAGAAATTGATCCCTCTTCTCTGAAAATGAGCTTCTAAATCATTAATACTTATTAATTCGTCTGAACAAACCAGCAGGTACTATGCTGTTTTGCCCTAATAGCTATTGACACAGTTTAGGTCTTCATTACTGTACTGTAAATGTATGAGTGTCCTTGTTGAGCTTTATAAGGAAAACAGATTTCCAAAGATGCAGTTAAGCACCTCCTGGAGCTGTAGTAAACCTGTGAGATAGATGCTATTGTCACAGTAAAGAAAGACTTTTGGACTGTATTAGGGACTTTAATTTCAAATCTATGGGCAACAGTTAAAGGATGTGTCTTTGCCTTCAAATTCCACTGAATCTTTTCTATAACTATGTGAAGAAAAACCTGCCTTACATGTAGAGATGTGAGAATTTTGAAAATTCTTAGAGATCAGTATTAATAAAAAGTAGATAAGGAGCTTTTTTTCTATTAATTATATAATATCTTCAAATTGACTTTTGTTTTTGCTTACTTCAATTGTATCTTTCAAATATCAGTGAGAATAAATTGGGTATTTGTGTAGTACTGTACAAAGTATCACAGAACTGAATTTTAATTAATCTAATAAAATTGAAGTTTTCTTCAATTACATTAAGTTCAATCCATCATCTTGGAATGAAAAAAAAATAAATGGGAAATTTTTTAATTTCTGCTTAATTAAGATCAAATGATAAGAACCCTAATGAGCCATTTAAGATCTCAACATTCAAACCCTGCTGCTATGCATCATTTTAAGAATATTAATAATGTCACTGAAGTAACCAGCAAACCACGGATTTGCTGTGGTGCTAAAGGCAAAACACGTTCAAATCCTCTCACAACTGGGACAATAGTAATGTAGGTCTTGTTTTCATATTTATACAAGACTCATGCTGTCAGAACATATTGCTAACTCATACAGAACTCAGCTTACCCATGTAATTGTCATCATATGAGGGTGGTGCCACTCCTGTTTGCTTCTCTCGTGCCAGTTTTCTCAGAATATCCTTGAAGGAGTAATTTGCAATGATGTCCGCAATACTTGCAGTGATTACCTGACCTGGATTCAAACAGCTTCATAAATGAAAGAGACCTAAAAGAGGGCCAGATTCTATAAAACAGGGCTAGCAGAACACCAGAACAGAGCTGAAAGGACACTAATACAGCACAGATGCAAAGAGTAGATAACTTCTCTCAAGCTTTCTCCATTATTACCCGGGGAAGTCTCAAGAGTACACATAAATCAATACAACAAGGCACTGAATCTCTATTGAATCTTCACAAAAACATCTCCAGACCCATTTCAATGTGCTAATTCAAGCTAAAGCCACTGCACTGTACAAATGTAGTAGAGCAATGGAAGCAATTTCTTAATGGAGAATTCAAAGCTACGAATTCCCTACAATCACAATCAATTAGATCTTCTTCCTTTAAAAGCAATGCAAAAGCACACATGAAAGAGGCTGACAGTGGGCAAGTTGGTAGGCAGAGGCTGGGAATCAGCTATATCATACATGTAAGAACAGGTTAAAATAAAATAATCTCTTAACCTTTTACCAAAACAACTTCAGGGTTTATCTACATGAGAAACTACATCTTGGAACCTACACTGATGTCATAAATGAACTTAAAATACATGCAGATAGCTATAAAAGGTTGTGTTCAAAAACAAAGAGTAAAAAAACTTTTAAAATGGTATATTTGCTGTGAAAATATTAGCAATTTTTAAATCTGCAGTATTTCAAGGGAAAAATCCAATTTATTAATTAAATGACAAATATACTAAGATGCCAACATAAGAGTAGTTATTTGTATTTGTTTAACTTCATATACAACCTACATTCTGAATTTTCATGGCTTATTTTTATGCTCAGTTGCTTGTTAAGTAATTCTTTTGATTTACATTTGTTGAAAATAAGATCAGAGACTGGTTATCTTAAACTGACAAAACAGTGAAAATCTAGAACAACTTTCTGCTTCACTTCTTAGATCCAGTTAATCAGCCAGATGAACATACCTTGCCAATAAAAACTACCGGGCCCACCTACTATCAGGTCTCCATTCTACAAAAAGCAGAATTGAATAAAATTACACAACAAAAGAACACAACAAAATTAAGCATGCATGAAAAAAAAACCAATTTAAATAACCAAAATAATATCAGAATCACGACAGAGGAGAATAGCCATGTTCAAGGAAAGGATGTAGGTGCATGGATGTGCAGGAAAAACCAAAGTTACAAAAAGTTAAAATCACCCTATGCATCTGCACTTGAATGAAAGCCATTAATTTTACTACTAACATAACATTTCAAAAATTGCTGCCTATTTGTAACAAAACAAAGTTAGCAGAAAAGAGGGTGCTCACATCCAATGAAGCAACAGTAATGCTTTATAGAGAATTATACAATGCAGTGGCAGAACACTCAAAAAAATGGCAATGATCAAAGTAACCTGAGGCCCTGGTGCTGGAATAATGGCACAGATAATAACAATTGTGTTAAGTTTATCCTTTGTCCCACAGCATTTTTTCTGGACCATCTTGGCATTTAAGAAAATCCAGTTCTTTCCCTTAAGCACTTTCACTGCCACACAACAATGGTTTTACTCAATGACTAGTCTGCCAGCAAAAGTACCCTTATATAGGCTATTTTAACTTTTTAAGACTCATTGGTGCCTGCCCACTGCTTCCTGAAAGTCGTCTCTGTAAAACATTCTAAGTGGGACAGACTGAGATAGAAACACACAAAAATTTTTGCCTAATTATCGAAGACAGACTGAGCAGAGTCAGACTGGAAAGCTACAAAGAGATAAACAGTTGGTGATTGAGGATTTCTTTTATTAACGAAACCAGGAAAGGACTTGCAACAACTTCACAAGACTTTCAATATGCAACAGCATGGGGATAAACTCACGATCGCTGACAGCACTTGAACCCTGGGGACATATCACAATGACATTTGGTCAAAATATTTCAGAAGCAGAATCTCACCTTGTAAAAATCTAAGCTGAAACCTGCTTGACAAAAGCCTTGTCCTTCAGGATCTGCATTACCTGCAATTATGAAGGTAGAAATATTTTATTGATTTCACAGTACATGTTGAAGATAACACAGTTACCTCTGGAGCTGTAAGGCTATGAAATGCAAAACTGCCAATATACGTGAAAATACATATTGTTTTAGAAGACGCAGAGCAAATCAAGACCTTCTACAGGACCCTGAACATGCTGCCCCTTGTGAAGATTTTGAAAAATAGAACCTGCTAGTTGGGACTTTCTCCTCTGACTGCCAAGAAAGGACCCTCGAAACAACTATCAGGGATTCAGTTTTAATTTGGCAGAGATAAAAAAGTAAAAAACAAGACTGTAGAATGCTCATCACAGTCTGATCTGTCATAAATACAAAAATAAGTGTTTACTAAGGTGCTCTCAAAAAACATTGACACAGTGGAAGGGTCAGGATGGGTACACGGAAAAACAACTTTCCTGCTTCTGACTGCTTTTATTTCTATTCTCCAGATCCTTATATAATTTTTCAAAATGTGTTGGCATGCATCTTATGGCAATTCTATGTGTGCCAGAGTGCTGGAAGACTGCAGGACTGCGAAACTGAGAGTAGTAATGGACACTTGAACTCTCATTTCAAATGACATAAGCCTTTACCAAAGCCCCAGTAAGACATCAGTAAGTACATAAAACAGATCTTAAGGCCACCATTTCTTACAGATTCAGCTTCTATCTGTACCTGTCCGTGCAGGGACAAGGATTAGGCTTTAAAAGGAAGACACAACAGAACTCTGTTTAGAGCCCTACTACAATAGATGTAGAATGCTGAACAAGATGACTGGCTGATAATAATCTAATGTGTGGTATTTTCTGCAGACTTCTAAGTAGCTGAACTTGGCTCTAAATGTACATGGGGTTTATCCCTATTTCTCAAGAAGCAAGGCCCAGAGGTGGCTACTATGTCATCAGAACAGCACAGAGAAGAGTGTGGAACACCAGTGCTAATGTGCATGGTTTTCTTGAATGCTGAAAGTTCTTCATAAATGAGCTCTTGTGGATGACACTGGCATGAATGCGATACAGGTTTGTGTGTTTCTATGCAAGGTCTGATCTTCAAATAATGATCTTCTGATGAGACATTTACACTCAGCATAAGTATAAATAATTGGTTTAAAATACTGTCTGATTCTTATCAAGATCTGTTTGCTACATTTTAAAACCATAAAAATTGAACAAATTATAGCTCATTATTATAACTGCACACGATTTACTTAGTTTCTCCTCTTTCAATTAATACAATAAGGCATCCAATTGCAGGTATATAGTTGAATGTATATAGTTCAATGTTGATTTTTCATTACACCTTCATTCAATGCAATAACATCATATAGTAACCTTTATTCAACCACAACTGAATGGTGTGAAGACTGAAAGAACGAAAACATTGAGTGCAAAATCAATTCCTTCAACACAAGACTGTTCATATTATTACTTACTGTTGCGGCAAGGTGAATATTCAGCATAGGCACTGAAGTTCTGAATTGCTACATAGCAGGTGCCAACAGGGTCCTTCTCAGGGCTGTCTTTAAGGGTTCTCCAATGATACAAAGGAGCACAAGCCTATAAAAACAGAAACACAAAACAGAAAACACATACACCTTTCGCACAGTCTTGCATCTGGCGAATGTAGTTTTTAATAGACTGTGTACAGGGATTCACTTTGGTGTTGTATTATTCACACAGCAACAATCACAAGATACTGACAGAAGAAAATGCAGTACCACTGCTTCATATAATTTCATTACAACATGAAAAGCACACTGATGTTTCACTTATAGCCCTTTTCAGGTGAAATCTGTCAGGGCCTACAAGTCGCATTTAAGCAATGTTACAAATATCCTTTAAGTCTGCTTTACAAGTAATATGTTTGTTCTATTACTGCTCATTGCACAGGAGCTGATCCTGTAGTTTAAGACTCATATCACATATATGTGGCTGAAGGCAATCCCAGTTCTGTCTGGGTAGATCTTAAGATAATGGATGTAGCAGTAGAACTGACTCTACTCCACTTAGCAGGAGATTTCTCAGGGTGTTGTGTCATATTGTCTATCACAATCATCAGAGTGTCTGTGTTCTTATAACCCCCTGGTTCAAATATTCATAGACAGGATACAGTTATAATGCATTTGACAGTCTGAGTGAAGAGTTTTTTGCTAAGGAAGTTTTGGCTAGATATTTAATCTCCTGTGTTATGGCAGTGGTGTTATGGCTGTGGTGTTACTACACAACTTCTGTAGAGAGAAGCATTATTTTTTTGAAGGTAATCCAGATAATTAGAAAAATAAGAACGATAAGCTGTCAAGTCTGCAAGTCATTCCTCACAGTTTCCTGTGCCCTAAAACTTGTCATTGCCTGGGAAGGTGAAAGACACTACCTCTCCCTACAACTTTGCCTCTGTAAGATGCAAATAAATCCTTCATTCATGTCCTATCTTGTCCTACTTTTCAGTGAGGAACCTGTCCACCTCTGGCAAGGTATTAATTTACATTATTGTATTAGCCTTTATTCTGCATTCAGTACCAGCTGCATGAACCACTGTGCCACTCAGAGCTTGCCATAAAAATCAGAGCTTCTGGAGCAATGGCTTAAGGAATAGGGACTCTTCACATGCCCCTGCCAAGAAAATCTTGCATATTAAAATAGAGAGCAAAACCAGAGTGCAGCAAAGAGGAGTATGTGTCCTGTGAGGGTGATTTTAGGTACATCTGACATCAAGCCAAGTGGATTGAAACAAGAACTTGATATAGTCATAAACATTGACTTAATGCAGTTTGCTACTACCTCTGTAGCTTAAAAAACAAGAAACTGACAGTTTGATTATATTTTCTTTTTCTCCCCTTTCAGCCTACAAAGCTTAACAGACAAAGTTTTCCAACTTTTTGCCCAAATTTTTGCCTGAAAAGTGTTGACCATATCTCAATTTCAGATTCTGAGCAGTCACCCCAAATAAACCAAAGTTTGGTCAGTACAGACACAGTGCATCTGTTGGAGATGAGCTTTTCTACTTACTTGATTAAGATTTAACAAATGGTGGTAAAGAAGTACTTTATTTCAATTTGTGAATTGTTTAGTAGAGTACATAAAATGAAAAATGTTCATCTACTTTTGGAATTTGTTAGAATTTTTATGTTTATGTAGCTCTGTAACAGAATACAGTGATGTTTTATTCATTACCTGTTTCATTTCAAAATCCTTCTGTAGGTTAACCACAAGGGACACAATGTAAGGGAAAGCATTTCCTTTCATTACTTCCTCCCTCATAACTACTTTTTTAGTAATAATTGGAAGTTTTAATCAAATCCCAAGGTAAACTTTTGTAATTTTAAAATTTAAAATTTAATTTAAATTTAAATTTAAATTTTGTAATTTTGTAAATTTTGTAATTTTAAAAACTAATAAAACTAATGACCAAACCAATTATTCTTATCACAATTACTTCAGTACCATTTTTAATGTAAACCTTAAGGCATAAATTGGAAATATAAAATATCTGTGTATAAGCAGTATCACCAGCACTATACTAGGCAATAAAAATATTTGCCCACTGCTGGAGGCCTCTATCAGTACAGGTAAAATGTTCAGTGAAATTGGAAAGCAGATATTGCATTTTGACAGCCGTCTTGATTTGGAGCTCTTTTATCAGCTGTTTTCATCAGCTTTTTTTACAGCTGTTTTACCATGACTATGACATAGCTGTTCAAAACAATGTAAATGTGACAAAAGATGTGTTTTCCTAACTGAACATCAACAGAAGTTCTTGGCTTTCATAACATTTCATGACATTCAATCACATGCAATTGCACCACAGTCTGTATTCAACATTGCAAATATATCTTCATAATACGAAATATAGCATAGAGCTATTAGTTCCTGTGTATCTCTGAAACACGTCCATTATCTGTAAAAAAATATCATTCACTTCCACTACAATATGACATTCTGTTTTCACATGGTAGCAGGATCTTCTTCACTTGATCAGTTCAACCCGATTTTATAGGCTGCTTTCACTTTTTGAATTACATACATCACCTGTTTTATAATTCATGCATAATCAGAGAGTTATTTCCATAATGTACACATAGACAGCTATTAAACATATACATTTGAGAAAAATAAACGTTATCTCCAAATGAGTACCAAATGCATAAGACTTACCACAACTTTTTCTTTATGAGCTTTGACAGTTGCCCCAAACCACTGATTTGTCTTAAACTCAATAGGTTCCCTGGTGCCATTGACTTTAATTTTCCTGTTGTCTGACAAAGAAAGAAGCAGTATGTTGACAGCTTATTTTTTACAAAGTATTAACCTGTGAGCTACACAAGTGAACAGATTAACAGATACATTACATTGCATCCACTGTCATAATCTAACCTGTTTAATAGGAAATGGACTTTCTAGTATCATTTAATCTTTTCACTGGTCAGTGGAAACCAGCTTAAATTCACACATGAAAATTCAAAATAATTACACTTGAACTTAAGAAAAAAATACACAGGACTGGAATAAGAAGTGCTGTGTTTCCCTCTGAAAAAAAAAAAAATTACTTGGAATTTATGATGAAGAATGAACAAGAATCTACAAAAATAGGTGAAAAGTCCTAATAAGTTTTTTCAGATGTGGTAGGAACTTTCTATGTAAAAAGCATGTTCCATAATTAGTTTTTGTCAAACAAATGACATTTCTCAGCATGCTTATTCAAAGACCAACACTACAGATAGCAAAGGACTTAGTTTTTAACAGAATTACATGTGTACACACTGTCACAAGAGACAGCTTCTTAATGTTGCTTTATATACACTCTTGCAGATGTCAGCATAAGAGAAGCCATCTGGGCAAAGATTCAGGCCAATTATAATGCATTTCAGGTTTTAATAAAAAGCAGACATCCCTTCCTTTCACCCTCAGTTCTCTGAAGTAAACTGATTCCCCATATGTTCATGAGCTATGCTCTTCCCTTACCAGTCATTCCTAATGAACTTTTCAATTTATACCTAAGCAGGGCATTACTCCTTCCCCCTTGTATCTGCATTCCCTTATGTTTGTTTCTGGTTCCTATCAAGAGAGATTTCAGAAGAATCAATCCTTTTTAGTCACTCTAAGTGAAAATAAAACCATATACTGTATACTTTGGAATGTCAAAAAAAAAAGTAGTGTCAGACCATATTCTGTGGATTTACATACATTTTTAAATAACTGAGAAAAAATACAGCCAACATTTTAAAAAGTCAACACTCCTTGGGATTTGCCCAGTAGGAATACAGGAGATATCTGAATGTTTTCTAGGATGTTAGCTCACCACTGACTTCAGCTTATGGTAACTTCATAAATGTTACAAATATAAACAGAACAAGAAAGAAAAATGCATCATACTTGGAGAAAAACGGTACCCTATCTCTGTATTTTTTCCTAATAAACATGAAGGAAAGTTGAATGAGAATGAATCTCCTAAAGTTTGAAAGTCTCTGAGGAAACATCTTCCTTCATACAAGTATTTGCTTCTGTGCTGTGCCAATTACAGTAGCTACTATTGAACTTCATGCTTAGAGAGATAAATTTCAGAAATATCTAGCTCTTAAAAAGTCAAGAAGTGTAATTTAAAATTACTCTAAAAATATTAATTTTAAAAATACATTTTATTTAAGTTAGGCCTAAACTTGTGTGGATGTGAGCGACAGTGTATTTGATGCACTGCATTGTAGGAGCTGCCAGCTTCTACCTAGTTGTTGGCAACACTACCTTCAATTATTTTTTCCAGTGAAGTCAGACTTTTTCAGACTTTAAAGGTTTCTTTTTTCTTTTTTTAATGCTCCAGCAGATCTGAACATGATCAATGTCCACAGATGGGGTCTTGATAGAAAGAAAGCTTTTGAAGCTTGAAAATCGGCCATGGCCAGCTTACAGCAGCCAGTGCTAGCCTGGCTCTGAGGATACTCATGACCAGTATTCTAAGTTAAAAGAAGCTTATATTTTCAATCAAAACAACATACTTGTCTACTGGCAAAGTATACCAACATTGGAAAGAAGTTAAATTTTAAAACTTAAACAAGCATTTGCAGGATTTATAAAAGCACAGCTGAATTTATCAGTAAATCTGCAAGAACTGTACACACACACACACACACACATGCACAATCCCACCCCATTTAGTGGCATATGGAGTAGTAGGAATCCTTCATCATGTGACATGGGATTTTCATTATAAAATAATTTTAAAGATATCACAGATACACAAAATAACAAATAGTTTTCTTTCCCTAGACAAATGTCTTTTGATAGAAATTTTCTAATCACTTTTGTTCAGTATCCTTGCTAGAGCTACGGAATCATATTCCCAGTTGCGCCATATTCTGAGGTTGTGCCTTAAAATATAGTTCAGTCTTGTGCATATAACAACTAATTAGTATTTCAGATTGCTATAAAACAGCTACTACTTTCCATGTAACTTTATCAAAATAAAGCTATATACACAACTAACTTGTCTGAATAAACATCAGCTGACATTACTGTTCCCTGCTGCAATTGTCCACTTCTGAGCTAGTCATCCACTTACATCTGAGCACATGATCTAAGCTGGTTCTTTTCCTCCTAAAGCAAAACTCTGACAAGGTCAAAAGAATCAAGGCCTAAAAGTACATTTTAAAATTTTTTTAACCAACTGTAGATAGCCATGGATGACCACCTTAAATTAGAGTCAGATAAAGACTATTCATTTACCCAGATAAATCCCAGTTCAATTAAAATAAATTCTGTATATTCCTCAAAACAGCATTATCTAAGATTTCAAAAAGTAGCACATCTGTATCCTGTTAACACCATTACATGACAGGGAAATAATCTCTCCTTGTGCTATTTATGGGCATCTGAATCTGAGGCCCACAGGCTAAATCTATACTGTACCTTACCCACAGCTATATTTTTGTGAACATCAAAAACCTGGTGTGAATTCAGGTTGCATTCAAACATCATCCTGTCTTCTGGATGAGAATGCCTCTCCCCTTTCAGGAAGGAGTCCAGGCTATCATGTATCATGATATGTGACACTAGTGCAAGGACAGCAAGAGTACGAGGCAGCAGCTGGGCTGGGCACACAATGCCTAAGCCTGTCGGCAGAGAGGTCCAAGGAGTGCCTGAGTACCAGCTGGATTTCTTCAGAGCCAGCCCAGGAGCTGTTCCAGATGGTCAACACTCTGGATGACTTGCAAATTTGGCTTGAGACGCAGCTCTGGAGTCACTCATAACTGTACTGCCTAAGACTGTACTGCAGACTAGGGCCCAGACAACCAGGAGTATGCAAAGAGCATAGAGATTTATAAATATAAATTTAGGTACAAGGCCATCCTTAAACTGCATTTCAGCAAAGCCAAATCACCTTATTTTCTGCTGCAGGAGCCATGACTTCTATACATGGTACTGCCCCACAATCCAGCTTCAGAGGCAGCTCTGGAGATACTGAAACATGATTCTTAAAACCAGCACTCCTTCACCCAGCTGAGAGTGTTGAGGTACCTAGGGGCTACCAAAGGGGAAAAAAAAGCCCCTTACATTGCCAAAACAGCAGTTGGACATGTACATAAATTTGAGTTCAGACAGTAAAAAGCAAGCCTATGTTAAGAGCAGTAGTGCAGATTCTGTTGTAGGAATTAAAGCCTCAATCTTGAGTGTTAGTGCAAATCCATCATTTGCACACATTAGACTAAATTTGATGCTTTCTTTGGGAATTGGTCTCCTCTTGGTCACTGAGTCAGCACATGCTTAATAGGCATGAATCAAACATTTTCCTTACAAATATGCCTTTTTTGTACTAATCAAGATTTGCACAAGAGTTGTATTTGCAAACACTGGTCATGACTTATTGTGATTCATTCAGCTCTTGAAAACTATAAGTAAAAAATGCAACAACTTTTATAATTTGAAAATACTCAAATGAACAGAAGCAAATCAAGGTGGTGATAATTCAAAGGTTGGACTCCATGATCTTAGAGGTCTTTTTCAACCCAAATGATTCTGTGATTCAGCAAAAAGATTTTAATCAAATTTAACACAAGAAAACAATGCTTCTAATCAAAGCAAAAAACCTCTCTATGTAATATATCTGCAGCACTTTCAGGTAAGCTCTCACCATTCTGGAATTTTGAAAGGTGTTATGTCTAAATGCTCTGTGTGTATTTGCTTGTATTTACGGGATAAACACAAATGGACATCAACCAGGCACCTGCAGCAAGTTCAGTTACACTCTGCCCTCAGATCTGTACCTACATCCATGATGGCAAATCCCTTTCAAATACCCATTTTGATATATCTATGTATGTACCTATGCACATTCATAATATATAAAAATAGGTACAATAAAATGTAATACATGGATTTCATATATTTGTACATAGCTACATATACACAGAGTAGAATTGAATAATCACCTCAATCCATATTTGTATAAAATGTGAATATAAACATATAAAACAAACAAATATTTCTATAAATTTTTACAGGTAAAGGAAAGTGAATATCTCTGACATGGAGACAGCACTTGGAATGTTATGTACAGTTTTGAGACATCAGTACTTGCAGATGTTTGGCCCAAAGAAGAGAAAGCAAAAGATGATCTATTTGTGCTTCATCCAATGTTCAATACATAAAGAGAAGACAGTGCCAACCTCCCATTTGAGGTATGCAGCAAAAGGAAAAGGGGCAACAAGAAACAACTTGCAGCTAAGGAATTTCTGAATAAATCTTAAGCACTAGATGTGATTCCCCAGAGAGACAATGGATCTCCCCTCTGGGGTGGTTTCAGAAGCTGGCTACAAAAGGCTCTGAGCAACCTCAGTCAACTTTGAAATCAGCTCTGCTGCATCATTAATGTTCTGGCTTACAGAAGGGAAGAGGCAGAGGGAAGAGTTTGTACTGGCATACTTGCTCCCATATTCCAGAAGTGAGGTAAATGAGGGAATCTTGACAATCCTACCACCATATCACTACCATAAAAGAGTCCAATGACACCACCCATTGCAAAGCAAAGGCAACCCAGTAACTATCACAGGGTCATTGGTATTAGACTCTCACCAGAGAGACAGAATTCAAATGCAAAGCTCAACACTAGGTATGATCGGGAACCAAGCCAAGCTTTTAAGTAATGTTGGGGGAATAAAGAGACTCCGTAATTTTTAGAGACAGTAAGGATATGCAAAACGCTGGCATGATGAGAAGATTTGCTTCTATATTTAGATTTATCTGGTTCTGCAACCATCTATTTTATTTCTGCTTTTTACTGTAACTTAGCTGCTATTCATATGAGTTATTTTAATTTAACAGATCATATCTAGACAGCTTTATTTGGACTTTCATTCCATGAATCAAAAGAAAAAAGGAATCATCAAACCCAGGACGAGTTTTTCCCTAAATACAATCTGATCAAAAACAAATTAAGACCTCAGGGCTTGAACTAACATAGCTAAGTGTATTTTTTCCCTTCTTAAATAAGGCTGAGACTTACAAAAGAAACTCATGAGGGTCTATTATAAATCAGAATGCTACAAGTGAACCATGAAGATCCAGATAAGGTCTTACTGGCATAGTGGACTAAAAACTGTCAACATTTAAAAGTACAACAGAGTGTTCTCTCAGCAATTTCTCTTGAGATGCAAATTCTGTTTTATAACAGGATTCTAAGTTTTCCCCAGAATCTTAACATCTCCACAGCTAATGATTTTTTCATGTAACTAAAGCTCTCTAGTCCCACAATACATCTTTTCCTTATATAGTACCTGGGTTCTGTTACAATCAGCTCAACTGCTGGCCAGAGTAACTCATGTTTTTTATCAACTGCATGCTTGGTCAGAACTGATTTACATCCCCCTTCCCTGCTCCTCTTCTGAAGCTGTTCAGATTTTTTTCCAGCTAGTTTAGAAAAATATAACCTATTTTAGTAAAACTGGTAAAGTTAACTGATAGCAAAAAGAACACCCCAGTGAGTTTTGGAAACTTAAGAAAAGTGGTATCTAAAATTCTGCCTTCAGGACTTAATTTAAAATATAAGAACTTGATGCAGTCTGTTAAGTATTAAAACTATAAGCGACTTTTATAATGAGTTTCCAAAATCTGAACTATTAGCTTTTTACCAGATTTCAAATGCAATAGTGCACTTTTGGGGGTATTTAAGTTTTCTTCTGGCTGCAAGATGCTTTGAATGGTTCAGAAGTTTCCCAGTTAATCAAGAGAGGAGAAAGTTTTCTTGATACTGCTCTCCTGCTACCTCTCCTGGCAGCTCAATGGAAGAGCACACAAGTGAAACAAGGGCTTGGTAATTGTACCTGAATGCTAAAGCAGAAATAGTCATTGTAAACCTATTTCATACAGAAGAAACTGAAAAGAATTTAGCTTTGTGTGAATACAAGAGGAAAGACAGACCACAAGCCTTTAATATGATGCCAATGCTTGTTTCCTTGTCCTCTCATTGAGTTTCAGAGTATCACAGCCTTACACTGCAATGCAACCGGACAACTTCACAAAGTAGGGAAACAAGGGAGAAGAGTCACTGCCCTTCAAGCTATATTTCCTGAAGTAAGGGGATACTAAAAGCCCTTCCATTATACTTTATCTCAGTTCCCAGCTGCAATGGAGCAGGTTAAAGCACCCATTGTGCTCTCAGGGGCAGTGCTTTGAGCTTCTTCCCAGAGCCTTGACCCTGGCGCACAGACTTAGGGAGCTTTAAAGAACTGCAAACATGGGACTGCAGAGGCAGTGCTGTATCAACAGCAGGAAACACAGAGAGTTCCTGCTAAAGCCCCTTCTTGGCTGCAGGCCATATCACTGGCCAACCCATATGGGAATGTCCGGTTACATGACTTGCTTATGGATGGGTCAGCTCAAATCCTACAACATGATAAAATTTCATTCTCCTCTCCTTTGCCCCTCTGTTGCTTGTCAGGAATAATATTTCAGCAACAGGATTAATTATAGATGCAAGAAAATAATCTCATTGCTTTGGAAATCTCTGGGTTAGCTACTATGAAGAACAGAGAGAGAAGGCCTGAGAAGTTAGTAACCATCTGGGACAACTACCCATTGAGCAATTTCAGTTAGGTGTTGTGGCTTTTAGGAACAGGCTGCAGATACTCCTGCACCTGTATTAACTCCAATTAAGCCATCTTCTCAGCAGGCTAGTTTAGCCTACGTACATTTCCACATTAACACAGGTTATGCAGCTTCCCACAGCACTCAGACCAGCTTGGGCATCCTAACACATGCACAGTGCCACAGATATGATTTCAGCAGTAGTCTTGTTTTTGAGTATCATTGCTAGTACTAAGGCACCCAGTCTGTATTTGACAGACTGATTTCAGAAGTAATCATGCATTTTTTAAAGGTTTTTTTGGATCTTTCATTGGGAATGCAGCATCTACTCCCTCATGTGATCTTAGTCTGTGAGGGGAAAACCAAAAAAATAAAAAGAGTAAGGAGGCTTCATAAATCACAAGGATTTTTCTTTTGTCATTTAAATCTTACACGATCCAAAAAATAAAGTTTAATACTGGGTGCCACCATATGTGTGGTGACAGAGGGGTTAGCTGCACCTTGCCAGTGACTGTGGGTGCAGCCCTTGCGGTGTCATATCCCTGATCCACTGGGGAACACTGCAGTTGTCTCCCACTGGTGCCATGATGTCAGGTCCTGTTAGGCCTAGCACTTGTGTTCTCCTTTCAGGATTCTATGGCTCAGGATAGAGAATGAATTCCATTAAAATAACACTTCAGGTATTTTAAAAATATATTATTCATACAAATAAGTAAATAAACATTCCTTCAACAAAACAGCCTTTACAGAACCAAAAACCATCCTATCTCAGCACTGAGCATCATAAAATTAACCTAACCATGACTAAGTTTTTAACAAAGGAGTCTGTCACTTACTTGGTTCCCTCATATCACTTCTTGAACAAATGCCCCCTCTGTCTAGGGCAATACATAGTTTAGAAACTCAACAAAATATTGTTTTCTTCTTTCCCTTCCCTGACTCACGAGCCTGTGCCTGTTCATCATTGCCTCTTAACAAGCCTTAAATGGTGGAGATTTTGTTCCTTTTTAGTTAACAAGCCAGATCTACCCATTCATTAAATAAACACCTCAAAAACTGTAAAATGCAGGATAACTACAAATTTGTACAAAGTAACTCCACACCGTGGTATTTGAAAATGTCCAGAATCTTGACTAAAGCTGTCACAGAATACTAGGCAGTGTCCTCATTATTTTCATTTAGTAGCTTCAAGATAGTAACAGTGTTAATACAAGTAACATTAAAGCATTTGCAACAGAGGAACCTCTCTTGAAAGTGGCGTACGATTTTTGAGGAAACAGAGAAATAATCTGTGCAGTTACATATGAGTCTTACCAAATAGATGTCCACTTCAGATACTTGGTTGTGGCAGTAAAAGTCCAAATATGATCCAAGTGCATTCAGTGTATGCTCCCTCCTCAAGGGCAAAATATAACTTGCATTGAATGCAAGATACATGAGCTTCATTTGTGCATCCAGTCCTCATGAGCCCTTGCTCATATGTAATTTAAGGCACTGGCTTTCAACCTCTTGGATTTGTTAATGTCTTG
The DNA here is from genome assembly GCA_013400915.1 of Pardalotus punctatus. Classification (NCBI taxonomy): domain Eukaryota; kingdom Metazoa; phylum Chordata; class Aves; order Passeriformes; family Pardalotidae; genus Pardalotus; species Pardalotus punctatus. The sequence goes on along the minus strand of VZTX01013972.1, from coordinate 58,551 downwards.
AATTTTTATGTAACAGTGAAAATGTAGTTTCTGTGACCTGAAGCAATTTCACATAGTAAACTTTGGATACAGTATTTGTGAATCTGCTTTACTTTAACAAGTTCTTTAGAATTTAGAAGTCCTCTCCATAGAACTTTTGAGGCTGAAAAATGCCAATTTAGCATATTCTTTATCTACTTGTTGGTTCACACTGCCTTTTAAGTGTTACGTTATACTCTCTTTTTAGTTCCTCTCAGTTTTTACTTCTTCTTTAATTAAGAATGCTCCAAATTATTCAGTAGTTTCATTTATTTTATTGTGCTTTCCTTAGCTAATCTAACTGAAAGAACTGATATTGTTTACTGTCAAGAAGAAAAGTATTGAAAAATGGAAGCTTTGTATAAAAAAGCATCAAAATGGAATCTTTCAGCTCTAAAGCAGTCTCCATAGTTCTTGTTTTGTTTCAGAAAACATTCCCAAAGCTTTACAAGACATTTAAAGAACCCCTATGAGGCATGAAGCATTAATCTTTAAAGCTGCTACAACCAAACTTCTAGTCTTCCAACAACTTTTGAGTTTTTCTGTTTTGGAAGAAAAAATAATCTTGTGGTTAAGGCATTGGAAGAAGAAAAACTCCTGAGTCAGTTACCAGTATCATCATCAGCTTCCTGTATGATCTTTGACAACCCAGACTGATTTCTTTCTGTTTGTTAGAACGAATATTAAATATGGGAATAGCAACATTTCTGAGTGATGTTGTAGGAGAAGGCATAATAAGTGCAAGATGCCTGTACAAGAAAGAGCAATGAACTGAAAACAACTCCCCATATTTACTGAGGACTATCTAAGTCCCAGTAGGCATAAAATGGCTAAAGGCGTCAAAAGAAACGGTGTGTGACTGAAATAATTTCACCTAGGACAGAACTCATGTGGACTGCTCTGTTTGGGGGAATAGTGGAAAAGAAGGAAAACTCACTCCTCTAAATAGTGAGTTTGGGAGAGAAAAAACCAACACGAAATACGCATCCACACATCAGTAAAACGAGTCACCTAAGGTGTACTGGAGATGGCCTTTCTGTTGCTGGCAATGAAGAATAGGAGTTGGTACATGCAAAACTTCCCAGGGTCCTTGTCTGCAGGGCGTTGCTTTATTGTGCAAAATGATATCTTTACTGCCCTTGGGACAGAATTAGAGAGCCAGGGACAACACTGCTAAGCCTGCCTATGCTGCCATCTCTCCTGCAGGGACAGTGCATCTCTTTCTACACAGTGGTTGCTCTCTGGCTTAACTTCAGCTACCTGTAAGTCAGGATTCTATCTAGAGGGCACAACCATCTCAGATAGACTGAGTGAACCACCCTTTGGAGATTCCAAGCTGAATAGTTACCTGATCAGTCCAAAGCCTTATTGATATACTTACTCCTCAGTTTGTTTGCGCCTTTACTCAAAACGTAGTATCTGCAAAAGGACATCTCTGCCAAGAGCATGGAGCTGTCCTGAGTTTTCCACAGGCAAGTCAGACATCCTTCTAGGTTTCATCACTAGACTTCTATTAATTTTTAAAAGCTCCCTTCAAAAATGCGATGGAATTTTCATTTGGTCTGTAAGTTTTTTATTCAAACTTGAAATTATTTTGTATAGATAATACATTCTACTTCTGTTACATGAACTATCTAACCATAAGATGGGAAATACATGACTATTTCCTCTATTTCCTGGTTTTATTTTAATATTTCCATTAATGGAATATCACAATTAAAATAATGTATGCATACTGTCTATGTGCATTTCCATTTATATATATAACCAGATGCTGTTCACAGTTTTACCTGCCCAAGTGGCCATATAGACATACATGAACTATCACTTATTCTGTTTTGAAGAATGCTCAGCATGATGGGACAGTCATCCTGATCAGTATGACACTAACACAGTAATAAGATGTGTGTGGCTGGAGCTGGGAGGAGTAAAGAACTGCACTGCTTATTTGCTACAGCTTTAACTTGTACTCCCAGAAAAAAAACAAAAACGTATTGTGTTCCCATTTCAACAAACCACAAATATTAAGATCAAATATAACCTAAAGAATAATAACTTTTGCTTAATGGTCAAACTGTCAAAAGTCTACCTAAATAAAGGAATCACTTTTAACGTCTCTGCAAACACTAGGTTTAAATTATTTTCAAGACCTATAAAGACACAACAGAAAACATAAACAGCTTGAATTGTTTAAAATGTGTGTTCCCTCTAATTAAATAAGAAACATCTGTCTTGGGATTTTGGAAGTGGATATCCACATTGTGCCTAAATCGGTTTGCATTTAGCTTCCAATATACTGAAATAAAAATCTTGCTTTCTGAATAGAATTAAATAAGCATGCCACACAAGGCACTTCATCCACCTGAACAGCCAGAAATCCCCTCGTTGAAATTACCAGCAAAGACTAGAACTCCTGTTATTTCCAAGGTTCAGAGCAATGTGAGACAAGGCTTCCGGGGCTTTGCCTTCTGAACATGCAAAAGTACTTTTAAAAAGCAGGAATCAAATATCTTTCATTAAAGAAGAAGGAAAAAAAGGCAGTTATTAAGATGAACTGCTGATCCTGTAGGTCACAATCCTGTTATTTCTCTGGGGATCATGAAACACTTCCCTGCAAGAGCACACGCATTCAGACTCCGAGGAGCGGCATTTCTCCGGCGAAGTGCAGACACTGGGATCAAAGCGACCCAAGTAACGGGATGGCGGAGGAGCTGAGGGGAGCCGGGCACGGCGGCACGACACACACAGCGCTGCCCGCGGGACAGCCGCGCACTTACTGGTGTTGTCGAAGGGGATCTGCCTGCACCGGGCGGCGGGCCAAGCGCAGTAATACACCGCTCCTCCTTCCACGATGTCTGGCTGCGTGGTGTTGGCTTTGGGAGCTCCCACCAGGACACTGACCCTGCGAAACACACCGGGAGGTCACCGGGGCGATGGGAACCGGCGGGCGATGGGCGCTGTCACCCCGAGGGCTCAACGCTTCCGTTCGCCCACCGCTTTCCCAGAGCGTTCCCCGGGCCTGGGGGCGGCCCGGCCTCGCCACCCCCGGCGGCGGCACTCACGTGCTGGGGTCGGGGATGTAGAAGTCCACCGAGTACCCGAAGTAGCTGCCCGGGGGCCCGCTGTACACCGTCAGCTTCTCCTCGTCCAGGTTAAAAGCCACCAGCACCGGCGCCCAGAGCAGCGCTGACAGGAGTAGCAGCGAGTGCCGCCCGCGGCTGAGGGGCAGCATCATCGCCGCCTCCGCGGCCGGCTCCCGCTGGCACAGCGGAGCGGAGCGCAGTTGTGCGGCGGCCGTGCGGTGCGGAGCCGAGCGGCGCGGAGCGGAGAGGTGCGGAGCGGAGCGGAGAGGTGCGGTCCGGCTGCCGCCGTGCTCGGGCGGGGGGCGGCGCGGG
>VZTX01013972.1:0-54843 GCA_013400915.1 Pardalotus punctatus | reverse complement strand
CCTTGGCTGCCCGGCAGGTACCGGTGGCTGCCGTGCGGCGGTCATGTTCACGGGGGGAGATGGCGGAGTCTGGGCTGGTAGTTTCCAGTTGAATTTCTCTCGCTTGCAGCATTTTCAAGAGTTTAAACTGAAGAGCCTGATACTTGAAAATCCCTTTTAGGAAACTGAAGTGGATTGAAAAAATGTAAACCTTCATCAGATTGTTACGTGGTTGCCCGGCACAGCTATTATTAAATAGAAACCAAACAACCCCAGCAAAGAAAATACGCCTTCTAGCCACAGGGAAGATGTAAATCCGAGCACAGAGTTCAGAACACGTTAGAAGATGCTTTGCTCTACTCCTCTCAAAGTCCCTCCGTAAGCGCCTGGCTACGTAAAGCTTTAATAAGATGAAGCGGGCACCTCGCACTGGCGCAGAGCAGAGCGTTTAGCAGAGCTCCATGCAGGAGCAGGTGTCGTGCCCCTTTTCCCACAGAAATAACCAATTCTACCGTATTGCACGGGGCACATAAATGGAATGGTGCTTTTAGAAGGCTCCTCTAGTAATTTCTTCTTGAAAAGAATTAAAAATGATGGAGCTGTATAATTCCTGTCTTGAACTATTCTGCCCCTGCAAGCCCCACAACAGAGTTTTAACTGGTTAAGAATGTATAAAAAAACCTGACTGCCTGAAATGCTCCCTTCCCCTACAAAGCTAAATGGGGCATCACACCTGCATCTTGAGGGGACAGCATAATTTTATTTTTTTCTGGCCAACTCAACGGTAGGAAGAAAAGGAGAAACGTTTTATTTTCCATGTAATCAACTCTGTAAAAACAAGGAAAAAAGAATTGGTTTTCAGCATTTATAACACAGATATGTCCAAAACAGTATCAGAGAAAGATCAGAAGAATAGAGAACTAATTTATAAACATGCTACAGTAGATCCACCTATGAAAGCAGCTGAGGGCAGTTTGTTTTGTTGTCAGGTTCTGGTTCCTTTACTTTCATGTTTGTTTTATTTTAAGTGCTTTATGGCAAGATTATTCAGATAAGACTGACATTCCTTTTCACAAAAATAGAAATGTGTGTTTATTTCCAGCATTAATTGTGTGACCCTTACCTATCCCCACAGGCTTGTGAATTCCCTTAATTCTGCTTGCCTTATATTTATACCACATTTTTGCTAAATGGTGAAACATCACCATTGACACTATTACAGTATTTTACATTGAACAAGTATCTCTTAGAGATCTAAGCACCAGTAATAAATTCAGAAGTACCTCAATGAGTTTAGGATTAACACCTGCTCTTAATGAAGTTTTAAGGCAATGGAAGGCATTTAAAAGTTGTATTGCCTTATGCTAAATAACAATAACAATGATAATAAGAATGCCTTGCTCTTTTTTAGCACAGCAATCAGTTTCAGGGCTGAGTGTCACAAATGTAGTTTCTGAGGCTCAGAGAAGTACTCAGACTGCAATCCAGAGCAGTGGCATTCAGAAGTGAGAAGGCAGCATGTTCTGGTGCTGTCACCATCTTGTACAGATCCATCCAAAACAACTGAAGTTCAGTAATTAGCACAGCTGGAGATGGGTGAGTGTTCACAGAAATAAAGCTGAAGAAGCATAAGCAAGAACACAAGCAGTTCTCATGTTCTCCCCTTGTACCTGCCTTTCAGTTAGAAATACATGCCAGTTAACATGGTTGGTTTGACCTAAATTTGTAAAGAAGTGCTTCAAATGGCTATCAGTACTAAAACCTGTAGGAAGGCAGGGCAGAATGAAAATAATGAAATTGCTTTCAAGATCCTCTTCCCCCCAAAGTGTTAACATACAGCAGACCCCCTTGCCTTACCTTTTTTCTCCCTATAAGGAAGAGACATATGCATGCAGGATATTCCAAATCAATTCAAAGAGATAAACAAAAAGAACATAATTTTGAACAAGAATCAACATAATTTTTAACAAGAATCCTTGTTTCTAAGGATCTGCAGTGTTTCCCTAAACAACCTGGACCTGTTCTGATCACTGGAAACTTATTTCACATCTTGCTTTCCTCACACTTTAGAAATGTTTGAAGTGATCTGCACTGTAAGAGGTGAGCAGCTGCTCTAGTTGGTAGACTGAAGTCTGCACTTTAGCATACCTGTGGTCTGATACATTAACTGCTTTGAATATCTAACTAAAAACTCTTAGTAGCCTCTAGAACCACACCTGGAGCCAGGGCAGCTTTTATAAGAATATTTAGCCAGGAGTCTAAAAGCCATTATCTACCTTACAGAATAACTGCAAGGTCAGATGAAGGATTAAGTAATTTTTGAAGAAAAAGGTAAGATTCATGGTGGATTCTACAGCTAATATTATGCACAGTTGGTGATGTTAGTATGTCATTATGGTCTTTCCAATCTTAAAAATAGATGAGTCAAATCTTCTATGGAAAGCTTTGCTGAAATGAAACTTAAATATTAGTATTTTGTAGGAGGCTCCATTATCAGAGCTTTAATGTTATCTATGCTATTGTTTAGTAATGAACTTGCTAGCTGAGGAACGACAAGTTATTCAAAATTTGTATAGGCTCTTAACATAAATATTATCAAAATTAATGACATTTTTACTGTCAAATCTTTTCAAAACATGGCAGTACGGAAACTGAAGTGTCCAATTACCAGAGGAAAACTTACCTTTCAATTGGTTCCTGGTTTTGTTTTTGTAGGCCAGAAGTCTTCTCCTGAACTGTAGTTGGAGCCACTACACAGAGTGTGTTGTACTGATTATCCTGTCACAAGAGGATAAAACGAGGATGTGACCATGATCTACAAATAGAGTGTTTGTGGGATCTGAATTCAGGATGACACACCAACAAAAGATGTTAAGCATTCCTCTTTGAATCTTACTTTTGTGAACATAGTCCAAGTTAAAAATCTTAGCAGAAGTACTAGCCACATGAAAAGCATTAAAGCTAATTTTAGATTGAGTGGACTAAATCTTCCATCAATCAAAGCATACAATCTGTAGAAAAATTTGTTTCAAAATATCTCCTGAAAATACTGATTTTTCATTAGTTACAGGTATTAACTAGTTTAATCACACAAAATCAAGGTAAAACAGAGTCTAATGAGCCAATCTACCATGCTGGTGAAAGCAGAGACTGGCTGCTTTGTGTGTGAGACCCCAAAAGACGGGATGTTGCAGGAGAAGCTGAGGATGCACTGTGCTCCCACTGCACCTCTGCAGGTGCACCTCTGCAGAGCTGCAGCACAGGGCTCAGCAAACAGTTGAGGGAGGCTGAAGGTGCTCTCTGGAACATGCAGGATGTTTTGTGCTCAGCAGCCTTGCAAGCAGGAGCAATCCAGAGTAGCTGTCCACAGCCTGTCGGCAGACACTCATCCACTTGGGCAGCAAATCAGTGCATTGCACTAAGGGAGGTTCTTGTTTCTGCTCGGGAACTGTTGCGTAGACGCAGCCACTCCTCCCCCTCAATGGATTTTACTCCCACATCACTTGCCTGCTCCATCCAGGCTCATCTTGGGCTTCTTTGACCTAAACTCACCCACACAAGGAACAGAAGAGGTAAGAGCATACAGATGGACCAGATAAGCAGAAATTGCAAGTGTCTAAAGGAACAGAACTTCATCAAAAGTATCCAAAACCCAAAATGCCCACCATGTACTTAAGTGATTCACTGTTTTAAAAGGCTCTTCGTGTGAATTCTAACACAGATATTTATATTTACATTTACATTTCAGTTTGTACTGGCTGCTTATGTTTAATAGTTGAGACTTAAAAAAAGCAAGTATGTATTTGTAAGCCTCCAGCCTTCAAATACAACTCATCTGGGCTAATATGAAACACTAGAAGTATTCTTTTCATTATTTACTTAGATAATTTACTTGAAGCTGTCTGACTGCAAACCTCAGTATACTTTGAAGTAGGAATAATTTCTTTTACCATTTAGCCAGCAGTTGACCCCAGGACCCTTTTTACCCCCCTCATCTCTTTTTTATGAAAGTGAATTTAGAGCAAAAAGACACCAACACGTATCTGAACAATTTTCTGTCTCAAAGAGTTTTGAGACATGGGAACCCAGTTTTCCAGAACTGTCCAATGTCCTGCTAACTATACCATGTTGCCAGCTAGGACAGTAGTCTCCCAGAAGGTACTGATCTTTCCTTGGCAATTAAAATTGAACAACTCTGCAATACATACAAAACTCTGGAATATTAATCAAAATGTCATTTAACTGCGTATTTAGCTCATGTGCTTTCTTAGAGTCAGCATTATCAATTTGCTCTGGTTACTTAAAGCATGTATTTAATCCCATAGAGTGCTCTGATTTTATCTACTAGGCCTCAAACTGCAATATATACATACACACAGATGTAGCACTTAGAGCAAAACAATCTGTGAAGATTATATAGGTTTCTGGATATTTTTCTATGAAAGCAAATCAAAAGTAGCAGACATTAATGTCCCACATGTTTTAAGTCTGCTGTCTAAATAACCACATTCTTCTAGGGGACGAAAAGTGAATTTCCATAAAGGCAGAATCTCTTGCATCTTGCTCATCAGGGAAGAAAGGACAGAAAGGTTCACTTGGCTGAGGCTCTCAGACAAGCTGCCTAAATGCCATTAAGCATTGTTAGGTAGCCTCTGAGGTCCAAGAATAAGTGAAGTAAACCAGAAGCCAGGCCTCTTAACAACTAGGCAATATGAAGCAAAAAAGGATACGAGTGAGGGTTCTTGTATCACACCTTCATCAGCTAAATGTCTCAGGAGTACAGCAGAAGTTTTAATCCAGACTAATGCTTATATACAGATCTCACACCAGCTGGGCTTCTACTTTTTTTTTTTTTCTGTGAGATAGAACATCAATTTTATGAGTGTGCTAGAGAAAAAGATGATTATTCTAACAGATTCAAGCTATGATTCAGTGCAAAATCTGGTGTGAGATACTCTAGTACAAGCCAAGGACAGACACCAGAATTCAAGAGAGAGCAAGAAAAGTCAATTTTTCCCTTCCAAGGTGGAAGTCTAAAGACATTTATCTTAAATGTGCAAAACCAGCTAAAACAAATACTTATGAAGCTTGAGTATTTTCTGAAAAGTAAAGTTTCACACTTAACAAGCAGAATCCTTTAATTTATTATCTATAGTTTTCAGCAGTAATGCCATTGTTGCACAGGTTTTTAATGCCAGGCCCACACTGCAAGACAGAATACTTGTGTCCTAAGTAAAGTGAATCCTAAGACAAATTGAGGAATCTTTTCAAATTATTGCTATCTGCAAAATAATTATTTTTTCACAAAAAGAAATCTAAAAAAACCCTACTCTCAATACTAAGAGACTCTGCTGTCAGTTTGCAATAAGGAATGGTTATGGTAATTCCAGAAGTCAGGAAATTACCTTTTGGTATGGATTTTTCTTCCCCTCAAGATGTGCTCAACTTGAAAGCTGACATTTCTAAACCTGTGGTCTTTTCGTCATCTCAGAGAAGGCGCAAACAAGTCCAAGCAAACCAAACTTTAAATAATATATGATTCAAGGAGAAGATTTTATTTTAGGGCTAAGAAGTTGATAATAAATAAAGGAATATAATAATGTAATAACAGATGTTCTCATGCACTTAACACATACCGTAATGCTGGCTTACACTGCTGTTTGGACAAATTAAGAAGAGGTATTTGGCAATATTATAAGTTTGAATAGTTTAAAGATTATAGAACAAGAAATTCTTTCTGCTGTTTTTACATTTCTTTTATACAAATTCAAATAAATATTAATATATCTATTTTTCCTCAGATTTTCTGTTCACTTTTAACATGCCCAATAACTAAGCCACAGTAATATACAACCGCCAAAAAGAGTATTTAAGAATTATACTTATTCCTAAAAACGTATCATATTTATGTCACATTGTGCAAGCTCTTTAGGTAAAATTAGATTTTAGGAAAAACTGCAGAAAATTTAAACTCATTAAAACATATCCAGTGCAAAGGCCAGTCTAGTCCACACATTATGGTACTGTAATGTAAGGTAATATAATTTAAATAATAAAACATGCCCATATGATCTTGAGAAAGCTGAATATGCTTCATGTTTTAAAGATCTGACATCTAATATGCAGATTCTGCAATATCAGAATTTTTCAGATCTTCATGAGATGGCAAAATAATGGTAAGACTTTAAGTAGGCTTTTTTTTAGGATAACTCACATTAACAGTACTACAGTGGCCAAAAAAGACAAACTATTATAATAGAAATCAATCTGATTAAAAAATTAAATATTCCAATTAACACTGAAAAAGTGTTTGTAATCATTATTTACAATTCATCAATGATACCAGTGTATAATTCCACACAGTCAAAGTATACCACTCCCCAAGCAAATTCCAATTCCGTATCCCCATTCGAGGATCCGACAGCTGTTGTTGTTCCTGGACAACACATCAGTTCAGGGAAGGAGATCGATCTGTGGTCCAGAGCAGTTCTATGTATGGCCATTTGGTCTGCAAGCAGCGTTTCACAGGAGTGTCGTCGGTCTGCAGCATTGGTTCTTCAAAGCCCATAACAACTGCTGTGCCTTCTACATACATGACCTGTCAAAGTAAACCCAACTCTGTCAATCTGTTCAAAAACTCTAAGATAAAATGATTATTTTCACCAGGTTAGGAGAGCATTTGTTATGATACACATCGAGGCTGTGAAATTTTTACATACATCTTTTTTTAATGAAACGGAAGTATGAAATTGAAAAACCCTAATCTTTGAATGGTCCTGCCTACATTTTGGGGTGTGAAACTGCTAGAGATTACACAGGGGTGATTTTAAGGACTTAACTACAAGCTATTCCAAAGACTAAGTATACATGTTTTCTGGAAGAGTCTTCTTATTTGATGTCATTCTTGTTCCTTATGTCTCTTAATGCCTTACAATACAAACCCCAAATTCTCATTCAGGAACTTAGAAGCAGTCATATTGTGTCTGGTATACCCCTTCTTTCAAGAAAGCTGAAAATTAAACAAGTCATCTTTGTTCCCCCAGTAAATGGCTCCAAAAAAATGCTGATTTTTTGATGCAAGCCTGGAGTACTAAAAAATTTCACAAAAAAAATTGAACACCTTAATTTACATCTAGAGTTACTTCCAGAAGTTGCACTTTGTGTATGTTACATCTCCACTGTCCCTTAACAGTTCAGACCCTCGCTTATCACAGGCAGGTGTGAGAAGTGCTCTTTTCAAATTGCAGAATTTCAGAGACGTGGTTTGGCCAAGCAATCCAGTATACTCGCTCAAATATGATCAGGAGCACAAAGCAGTTTCCAATTCCAAATATATAATTTTGGAAGAAAATTATCAAAATAATACCTTTGTAAAAAGTCTGTTTCAAGAGTATTTTGGCTGTAACTATATTCAGTTTTGCATAGTGACTGTTATTAGGGCTTAATTGTAAATCTTACCTTTTCATTATAATTAGATTGCTTCAGTCCATTGTAATGGTAAACAGTGAATGACTCTGAAACCCTGGAGTCCTAGTAGAAAGAAGACAGTTAATTTCATGTGACATACATTGTGCCTTGGGTGTCTTTACAACTGGACAGATGCATTCAACCAGGAAGACTCAAGGAAACTGTAAAAAAGTACAGTTTCTTTTAGGTGACAAAAATCTTCATTTTTCCTTTCTTATCAGAAATAATAAAAAACAGATGTCAGTAAATTAATAAGAAATACCCTCAAGAGCAAGTAATGATTTTCTGTGTTCACCTGGACACTTTGAATTACAACTTCAGCACTGACCATGTAGAAGCTGTCCTAATTTTTAGTGTCAGACACATTATGCAGTGGTCACGTGCATGTTTATTTATGACTGTTTGGATGCCATGAAGATTTTTACTAAGGACCAGATCCAATCTCTGGCCCTCCATCTGAGAGCCAAAAAGCCAATATAGTCCTATGCCTGACTAAGTAAACCAGTTTTGAAGACACTGCTTTTGCCAAGGTCCAAGAGCAGAAGAGCTGGCTATTGCTGACCTTTACCCATTCCAAGTGTTTAAATGCTTTAGTCCTAAGAGCTTTGGATTTCACTGAACCAGGAAACACAAATCAGGTGTAGTATCAGCTCTTTTATGCCTACTGGACCAGGCTCCAAACAATAGCTTATCCCTTCCTTAAGCACATGGAAGTAAAGGCTGGAATGAGAATAAATCTTCTCACGTTGCAGTACATCCATCAAATAACAAAAACCCTCATTCATTTTTCTGCTCTTGAATGATTCAAACTCTCTCTCGGTCTCTCACATCCATCCAGGCTATTCAGAGGAGGGAGGGTGGTAAAAAGGAAGATAAGTGGTAACTGCTTACAGAAATTGCTTCACAGCAATGAACCAAATTAAGCTTTTCTGGGAAGGAAAAGAGTACACTTTTTTTTTTCCCTGAGGAAGTTATGCTCACCCAGAAGGGGAAAAAATGCAATGCTGTTTTCCAGTTCCTGTCCCATGGAAGCTGAAATTCAGGAAACCCCTCTCCAGGTGACTGCCCTAAAGAGTCAGGCTTGCTCTGTCAGGCTGAATAGCTTTGAATAATTTTCTTCTAAGCCAGCAGCTTTCAGAAGGAAAGCTAAGATATCTTCCTACTCTTAAGGTGGAGTTGAATATTTTCTAGGAGAGTAAGAACAAAGGTTTGAATATTATCAGTGGAGAAGGAATTGAATCTGATCTTCTGAGCCCTAACTACATGTTCAAATATTAACATCAACAGTTCCAACCATCACTGGTATCTCCTATTTCCTCACAGTATTTGAAAGAAAGACATTAACCTTAATTTCTGCAGAACTTCAGTTGCAGAAAGAATTCTGAGCAAGCTGTCAATATGGGTAAGGGCTACTGCTATCCGATCCACAGAGTAAAGACAGGCTGAAAAAATGGATACTGGCAGGTTCCAGTCCAAAACATGATGACTGCTCAAACAGCACTCATAAGGCACTAACAGTCCCCATGTTTTGTACTGGAGCCAGTGAAGGTTTAACAGGACAGGCAAAAGTGAGTGGTGGGGAATCACATGTAGTGCTCGATTAGCACTTGACAGACAGGCACTGACTTGGGGGCTCCAGCTTTACAGCAGTCAAAGAGTTCCCCCACCAACTCTGTAGGTGACCAAGGCAGGGTTCTGCCCATGATTCCACTATGCTTTGTTCTCCAGCTTCCCCGCTTCAGCCAATGATGCCCTTTAGTGAGAGGCAAGAGAGGCAGCAGCCCCATACAGTGGCTCTTTTTTCCTCCAGCTACCTATGGCCCATGGTACTGGACAGTTTAGGGACAGCCAATTATGAAGAAAGTTCTTTGGCTTTCTGAACTTCATTCTAAACATCTGGGGCCTAAAATTATGCAGTGGAGTCTTCCAGATTTTCAAATGTAATATAATTGTAAGAAGTAAATTATATTCAATTGTACATATATTTCCACTTCTGGATAAACAAATGAAGAAGAAACAGTTGGCAAAAATACAATGTGGACGTCATTCTAGAAGTCCAGAGAAAATGAACACTAACTCACTCCTCTTTCTCTTTCCTCCAGATGATGAAAGCCTCTGAATGATATATTCAGTCCCTACCATCATTGGCAGTGCAATTCTAGTGTCCTCTGACTGATCAGAATGTTTCATAGCACAGAATACTATACCCAGTGCCGCACAATCCTTAACAAAAAGAATCTTGCTGAAGGCACTTAAAACCCACCAGTTTCATGTTTCCTTGATTGTAAAAATTAAGCCACAGATTCAGTGACTCATTAAGCTACAAAAGCCTTTAAAGAAGTACTCCTCTCAGCCCTTCTCCTGCCTCCACCAGCGTATCCTATCCCCAGGTAAACCTGCTCTCTTTTGCCAATACAGGCATGTGCATGGCCATGGAATACACAAAGAGAGCTCTTATCCAGACCAGCTCCCTGTACTGGTTTACCACATATCTGTTTAAAGAGGCACCTGTTGGCAGGGAGGCAGCATGAGGGCAGGAAAATGTGATCCAAGGCAAAGGGAAAAGAGGACAGCAGTGCTGGGTTAACACTGGCCTGGCTCTCAGCAGTGGTGCAGTGTTAAAGAATATATGGAACAGACTGAGAATCTGAAAATAATTTTCCAGTACCCTAACTTCCACATATGTTAAACCTAAGTCTATCCTGACTTTTGTTAAACTGCCAAGAATTTTACATTACTAAGAAATATACATAAAAATAGTTTTAAATATGTTTGCAACCTTTTCCCATTTGCCAGCAACATTTTTAATATTGATAAAACCAGTATGATCATTTATTCCCAGAAAAACCAAACTCAGATGAACTTTCTGAGTAGAGGAACAACTCAATTTCACATGCAAAATGATTATATATTTCCTGAAGTTAAATTTAGAATTTGTCACTACAATGGAGTTTCCTTCCAGTACAAAGCTGACAAAATCATGGATGCTATACAAAACAGAAGTCTACCATTTGTGGGGTAATACAGAAGTTATTTGCTGATCAACTGAGTCGAATGAATGCAATAATTATTAAAAATTACTCTTGTGATACTTATGAAAGTGTTTAATGAATGCCAAAGCCAAACAGAAGAGACAATGCTCTGCAACAATAAAGCTAATACTGATTACCTGCTCAGGGAAAAATTCTTGCAGAAAGGGACCCAGTAGTATGATGCCCAGTCCTTCTGGGTCTAATTTGGTCTTCATGAGGTTTACACTAAGATAAAAACATTGAATATAAAAGTATGAGTAAGACACTTTTATTCTTGCATGACTAAGTTATGCTGTGCTACCACAGTACTGACTGCCAAGTATAGCAATACTATTCTATTTTTAATCCTAAGTGACAACTGCACCAGAATGGCATGCAAGTTGCCAAAACATGGTTATTTTTAAATAAAAGTAATCTGTTATTTTAAATTAAATAAGTGATAATTCTGAAGGACCACCATATTTGGTAAAATAATTTGAAACCCATATAATCTCAAACCAGGTTTACAACCCAAAAGGCATTTTGCTGTCTTGCAAGCATTCTTTAAAGATACAAAAAACCAGTCATCTTTCAAATATAGCTCTGTCACTGCCAAACAACCTGTTTTTAAACAGAGATTTGAAAACCTTCCAAGATTTTCTAAGTACACTGAAATAAAATTAAATTTAACAGATACACTTCTTATTTACATCACGTACTTGATATCAAAGAAGCCAGAGCCAACAAAGAATGGAAATACTAACAATACTAATCTGGAAGCCTTACTGCATGACTACTGTCTAATTTCAGGTCACTGCAAACAAATGTCAATTATAAGTCTATATTTCTATTTAAGCAACACATTTCTACAGGCAGGAGATTTTATCTATTTGCATCTACCTAGCCCTCTGCTTTAGTTAAAAGTTGTACCGTACACAAGAATGTCCTCATTGGGTCAAACCAACAGAGTGCCTTGCCCAGTATCCTGCTCCTGACACTGGTCAGTAGGGCGTGCTTACGATAGAGTACAACAGGTCAAACACACATCCTTAGTTTACCCTCCCCATTTCCAGCAGTCTGCTGCTCAAAGACATCTTCAGTGACAGGCAGTATCTAAAACACAAAGATATACATTTTTCTTTCCATGCATGTGCCTAATTGGCTTTGAACCCATATATACTTCTGGCTTTTAATAAACTCCACTCAAAAACTTCAAATTAAACTATGGATTTTGGGAATAAGCGTCTTCTCTGTTTTGAACCTGTCACCTGATAATTCAGTTTGATGACACCTCATTTTTGTATAGTGTGAAGCAATTAACAATCATTCCCTATTTATTGTGTCAATGGTTGTCTATCTTTTCCACATCAAACAGTCCTAACCTAGCTTTTCCTTGCAGTAATAGCATTCTGTGTCTTCAATTAGCCTTGTTGCCTTCCTGACACCTTTCTAAAATACTCTTTTTCCAAGATGGAGTGAAACATCAGGCATTTATACAATAACATAATTCCTATGAATTCCACTCCATATGTCTATCAGTTTAAGATGTGTTTCCTGACCAGTAACATTGAGTTCACAGACCAACAATATGTATGTGAAATCAGGATTGTTTTATCCCCTGAGCAACCAATCTACATTTACTGTATTGAGACTTCTCTGTTACCCATCTTCTAGTAACTTCTCATGCTCTTACACAGTTTTTTTTTAATCTCGAACACTTTCATATTAGCAGCAAACTATCACACAATTCCCTATTCTCAAATCCTTGCTGCTACAACAAAATTCACAGATTTAATACAAACTCCTGTAAAATTCCTTTAATTATTTCCCTCCATTAAGAAAAAGTGACATTTTTATTCTTTGATCAATTCTTTATCTACCAAAAACCTTCCTTCCTATTCCATGTTTACACATGAAATATTTACATGTGAATTTTCCCTACACTGGCCTTCAAATCCTTTTCTAATTTTCTACTGTTCATTTGTCACCTTCTCATTCCGATACAGTTTGGTACCAGCTCAGTTCACAGTGGCAGGTAACCTAAAATAGTTCAGCAATGTCATTCTGATGTTTCTTCAGGATTTTGAGGTTTTTTACTTATTTTGACTCTTCAGAATCTTAGTTACTCTGACTACCCATAAAAAGGCTTAAGTGCAGAACCTCTCTGTAATCCTCTCCAGTGATGAGAACTGCTCCCTACTACCTTACCTGGTGAATATGAAGAACTCACCGCACTTTACTAATTGACTTTGAATACTTTTAAGCATTGGGAGTCATCTATCAGAACTACAAACCTCTTGCAAACCTCTTCGCACTGATGGGCTCAGAAGAATACTATTAATTTTTTATTTTAAAACTTTGCTGATTAGTCTACTGAAGATTTTAACTGTGTTTTATATTGTATTTACATTTAACATTCCATAAACCAAGATTCTTCCCTATTTTTTTTTCCATGTAGGCACTATGTTTTCCTTTCAGAAGACACAATCTTAGCTTCTCATAGATGCCTCTTTTACTGTTTAGGCCTTTAACCACCCCAGGTCTCTTTTGTTGGGGGCTGTGGGCAGAAGGTGTCGTTTCCAAGGTCTTTTTGATTGTTGCACAGAAGTATTTTGTCCTTTTGGCTATCACTTATGTGTCTTCATCTTCAAGTAACTTCTTTTCTTGGTCCTAACATCTTACTAGTAGTAAATTATTTGGATTATTTTTGTTTCTTCCTCAGCACACAGAGGATGTATTACGCAGATCTTAAGAGAGCGGCTCTGTTAAGATCCTCGGAAGAAGAATTTTAGAATTTGTAACGCTGAATGTGATATCCTCCAAACTATGCTAATTTATGATCTTTATAAATATTCACTACTCAAGTGAAACCATGACTCAGGATTTGCAAGATACTGGGCTTCAATCCTTCTATTCCTCGTTCTCACTGCTCTCAAAGTACAACATTTTAGGTATTTCAGTAGCTGTTTGAAACCTGCCCAAATTCTTGAAATGCTGCAAAAACATTGTGTTTGCAAACAGAACCATGACAGATAATTTTTAAAAGGCACTTAAAATTCTGTAATAAAATTAAAGCAAGGTATATACTCACTAAAGAAATACAAGAACTGTTTAAAAATAGAGAGCCACGCTAAGTTTTTAAATATGGACAGTGTACAAAATTAAATCAATTAAGCAGGAGGGTAGATTTAATAAACTTGGACTGTGGTTATGTTTCAACTGAGGCTTCTTCCTTCAGCAAATCCCTAACACCTTCCCATGTTACTGGTACCTCAGCAGAGCTATGTGTGTGTGCTTGTGTTTCAGCCTCCTGAGTGCAAAGCCCGGCACCTGAAGTGGTTACGAGTGTCGGGGTGATGGCCTTTGTACTGTTACGGCTGAGAAGTGTGTAGGGACCAAAGCCTCCACTACTGGTCAAATAGACAAAGATAAAATGTTTTAAACAAGCTAAACCTAGATAGAGAGATGTACACAAATTGGTGCCCTGAAGAGCATCAAATGGCTTTCAGAAACAGGCAAAACAAATGAGACAGGTGGGTTGTAAGATATATTTACTAAAAGACTAGAAAACTTTACTAAAAAAAACTCATGCAATGGCATTCAGTACTGGCTAAGTCACCTTGCTAATTCATATCTGCTCTACACTTTTCCCCTCTACAGGTTCTACAATCCTAATCAGTCTGATCATTACACATCCTGAGATTCTGAGAAGCTTAAAGCCTTGGATTAGATCATCACAAATTTAACTACTACATTTGGAGACAAGGCCTTTAATTTTACTTAAGAACAAATGAACAAAAAACAAGCAGAGAAGCCTGTACAGAGTTTGAAATACGTTTTTTATACTTGTGCTCTACACTAAATAGACAGAGTATCTAGAACCAAAACAGAGCAGGTTCTCAAGATAATTGTATTAGGCAATATATTTAAGAGGAGATGATTCAAGACTGCATACTCCACGGTTTGATCATGGCTTTTCAACACTGCAGACCTTTTGACTGGCTCTTCATACATCACTTCATATTTGATGGGCTCTGCACAATAAAATAGGACAGGGCTATGCCACAAATCTCCTGAAAGCCAAACGTAAAAACTGTAGAATAAAGAGGATTTCTGCAGATTTATTGAGACAGAAGAATAAAAAGGTGAAAGAAAGCTTCTCAGATCTATTAATCAATGGCTTTTTTTCCTTTCCCTTCCTTTAAAAAAAAAAATCTTTTGCAGATTTCACCATGTATGGTCATAACATGACTGTGCGCCTTTTGTCTTGTACTTTCTTTCGGTCTGAGTGTTTGTTTATTTCAATTTTCACTCCTGTCCCTCAGAGAACAACTCAGTAAACTTCCTTATACTTCAAACCTTTGAAAGGACAGAAAATGGGCTCAATCACATTTCAGATGGCTGTGGTAAGTAAACTTGCAGTCTCCACAGTCATTCCAGTTTTGACCCAACTAAACTAGACCAAATGTTTACAAGAGAGCAGAAGCATCTTTTGGAGCGGTAAAAAAGTTCAAGTACTCAGCTCTCCTTTCTGCTTTAAGCATTTAGTCAAAAAGCATGGTAAGTTTTGAAACCGAAGGTTAACTGTTGTCACTTTGCCTTGTCTGTCCACTTTAGATCTAAAACATTGGAGTTTTAACTCTAATCCTAAGAATCAATGTGTCATTTCTGAAAATAAATGGTAATTATTTTAGGTCCTGAGTGCTGGCGGAAATAAAACTGTAACTGAAACAGTTTCAGCTTCAAACTCTGAAGAAAGATTCAGTGGTAATTCAAATTTGCCTCTGAATACCCTGATTGTTTGGCTCTTCTGTCACACAGTTTCACCTCCATTAATATACAGAAATATAATCCCGACTGTCTCCTCAATATATAGTAATGCAGTAGGTCCGAGGGTTTTTTTGCTTCTAGTTATCACTACCAAAGTTAGAGACATGTTAATTTTAATTCCTCTCCTTTAATTTAAAGCTGACTTTGACATTTCAAAATAACATTCTGTGCCCAGAATGTAAACTAGGAAAAAAAAAAACAAACTAGGAAAAAGAAACCAAACCCAAAAGCAACTTGAAATTATAACAGATATGAGGTAAACTGAATCCAGAAAAAAACCTTAAATGATAATTAATGTGATGAATTGATATTTCTGCAGCATTAAATTTTATTATACTTACTATTCAGGATCTGAAACAAGGTCCAGAGCCTTCATTACATCTTCTAGCAGAGTATCAGGTATAAAACCATTATCTGAAGAAGTAGCAAAACTTCTTGTGAGAAAAAGAAACAAAATGCTTTCCAGGAGAACAAATTTCACTCAAAAATACAAATACTACATACATTTACATGTAAAATTTGCAAGCAAATGGTGGGATTCTAGAAGGAAAGCAGTTTTCAAACACTTCTCTCACACTTAAAAAAAAAAAAATAAGTACAATACAGAAACTGTGGATTTATCACTCATACCCTTAGAAGCTTAACACTTGCTAGGAATTCAATCTTTGTATAGAATTTTCCACTAGGTACGTTGGAATAATAACTGTACCATTTTTCCCTTTTGATTAGTTAAAATAGTACCTGAATGCTAGACATCCTCTGTTTTCCAAAACATAAGAAAATTTTCTGTGTATGCTGCACACATTCAAGAACAAAATCTCATGAAGAATGAATCATATCAGATCAGTTATTTTATGAAAATTTAATACAGGAAAAATAGAATTTTATTTAAGCTTTATGTTAATTACACAGAGCATTACAAGGTTAAAAACTGTCTCTTTTAAAAACGCTACTTCCTATTGCACAACTTCCCTTACTGCAGAACTCTCAGATAATTTCTTCACAGAATTATGGAATGGTTTGAGTTGGAAGAGACCTTAAAGATCATCTCGTTCCAAGGTGTCTGCCATGGGCAGGGAAACTTTCCAATATATCACGGTGCTCAATGTCACTTGTAGATTGACTCCTGTACTGAACAATTCTTAAGTGCTAGGCATTTCATTCCTCTCTTAATGAGAACATTTCTATTAAAAAACTCTTATTTCATCACAAAGCACAGCCCTTACCCTCAGGGTCATATGTCTGGAAAACCCTTCTTGCTTGTTCTGAAGGCGCTTCAGGAGCAACAAGGGCCATGTCCTATGGGAGGGGAAATGCAAAAAAAACTTGCAGAGTACTAAGAAAATATTTAGCCATACTACACCCAGTTGGAGCCTAAATTATTGAAAATTTCAATACAACAGAAGAAAAGTTAAGGTAATTTGGCAATTTTGCTGATAGTGACACAAAACAATCAAGAAATACACTAAAGATTTTTCCACAAACTTCTAGACAATTTTTATGCAAGTCTTTTCACATGGATGTTGTGGCACAAAAACTAATTGAAAACTTCAATTCCAGTCATTTGTACTCAAGAGCTCCAAGTGGGAAAGAGTACAGAAGAAACTACTTTGGGAGGAGTCCCTTTGTCCTGCTAATGTCTCCTGGTGAGAACGACTTGAAAATTTCTTGCTTTACATATTGGAAATAGAAATGCTACATATTTCTATTAATTCAGTATCATAATAATGTAATTTTAAGGATCCATAAATATGACTGAATTGGAACAAACCTACTGTGTAATGGAAATTTTTCAACTGATTTTACAAATGAATGATAGTTAGAACATTTACAGAAAACCAGTATTTAAACAGTGTATCTTCATGTTTACATATATTCTAAACTCCTCTGAAGTACTTTCAGATAAAAAGACCATATTAGCTGAACACAATTAGTTTCATGATGCCAAATAATGTATGAAGTTGTGCAGTTGTTGAGCACATACCCTGTTACAATGGGTAACACTTTTGTTATTATAAGAGGTACATACATACACGATGAAATTTTGTAATACATGACCAACTCTTAAATAACCTGGAATACAAAACATACTAAGCAGGAGTAGATTTTATTATCACAGTGTATTACAGTAAACTAATGCCAATACTTATCAGTTTAAAATTTGTGATGCCATAGCATTTAGAGCTCATTAGTAACATGATGATTAGTGATTTCAATATTCAGGATTTAACTCTGAAGAAGGGATATTTTAGTGGTAGTTTCTTATTAATGAATTAGCAGCTCACAAAGTCTGTGTAATGAGAGAGAACGCTTAAAATTTCCAATGGTATGGAAGGATATAACCCTAAGTAACTTCCAATGGCATACTCATATAATTTTGAATGAAAAACTACATAGTTCTACTTTGGTTTACCAGTATACAGTTATTTCTATATAATCTTAATGTAATCCAAAAACAAAGACTATAAATTGTGTTGTCCTCCCTCCCCACAAATTATCTTGTTAATATTGTACTTTCCACAGTTTCATGTGATGCAAACCAGATTTTTTAAAACAAGTCTCCTGCAGCAACCAACAATTTGTTTCGATAGTCCAATTGCAAATAGTGTGTAATTCTGTTAGCATTTTAGTTTTCCAGGTCCTTATATTTTTGGTTCATGTATGTGTATATGGGAAGAACTTAGAGACGAAGACACTGAATGCATTACCCAATACTGGAAATTCTCTCTCTTTCGGTGGAACTTTAAAATATGGTAAAGCCTCCAAATTGTTACATATTAACACTTTTTATTCACTAAATGTGATTACCTGATGCTCTGAGTTAGTAGCTTCAGGAGGAAACTTAGTAGAGTGTGCCCTAGAGAGATGGCAAAAAAACCCACTTCTCTTATCTGTTAAAATAATTCTAACTTTTCACTGACACTGTTGTCCTATAAAAAGTTTAAAATGCAAGATCCTTTATATACAAATCCCATACAACCTCTAACTTCTCATATCTGGACATTGGAAATGAATGACAACTTAAAAAGTTCAGTTAGTCCATATATTTGTATCTAGGGGAAAAAAAACCCATAGCTTCTTCATGCAATAAAACTGAAAATGTGATAAACATCTAACAAAAACATATTTCAGCTGCCCAAGCTGATATTTCACCATATGTGCCAAAGTATATTCCCCACCCCAGCCTTATGAATTGTATTTTGATGCAACTCATGCATTGAAAGTTCCATATAAGGGAATCCTATAAACAGTTAATTACAATAATTATTTCCAATACTAAGTACAAGATGTCCCAAAAATCATGTTTCACTCATTGGCTCTTGTCATACACAAACAAGTCATTTCATATTACTTTGAAAAGTTATTCTCATCAGTAGTACCAGATATTTTAAGATCCCATGTTTACCCTCACCAGCAAAAAATATTCTCAATAAGTTTTAATGAAAACATTCCAGAAGTTTTCATTCTACAAATCAAAAGCAGAACATAATGGCTAAGCCACACTGAAATCCTGGCTATGAATTTTTACAAAGATCACACCCTGAAAGACCGAGTGGATGAGAAATTAAATCTGCTTGCATATGAACTGCTTTATGGTTCTACACTACCACTGTTAAGTGGTATGTGGAAAAATTACATATTGTAATACTAACTTTCTTCTTAAAAATTTACCTAGAAACAATATAGAAACACTGATTATTTATCAACTTTTTAACTTGCTGTAACTTAATCAGATCTGGAGAACTGAAGTTTATTTAATCCAGTCTTGTATTACAGAGAAAAGTGTGTATTTTTCAATGCTATAATCAGTGGCCTAGAAGGCATCAACTTTTCCAAAATGGCTTCCTAAGAAAACAAGGTTGATGGGATCTCTGAAACTGATTCCCATCTCCCTGGCTGACTTCTGAATCCATTGCCCAATTTCAGCCTTACAGAGAAAAGAGGAGTTTCACAAGTGGTTGCTGAAACTGCATGCTGGGCAGAGCATCTCAGTGTGGAGCTGGTTGAAAAAGAAATTTGATCTTATGTGTCAGTAAGTTTCCTTTGGAGATTATCTTCTGAAAGAGAAGAGACACTTCACGCAATCCTACTGATGTACTATGTAACTTTATCATTATAATTTGGACATGTAGGTTTTTCACACATGACCAGAATACATTTCAAATTGGATGCTCTGAAATAAGAATGTGCAACTTCAGTTCCTCCTGTGGCTGTAATCATTCATTTGCAATGAATATCCATATCCACTGTATGTACCCCAGAGGACACAGAGAACGTTCTTCAAAAGGTGAAGGGATCCTTCTACCAAAGCCAGAACTGAAACGCTCTTTACAGCCTGAGATATAACAACTCACTTAACTAAGAGAGAATAGGCTTGAATGCAGCTTTATCTGGAGGCAAGGAGCAGAACTGCCATATGCATCACCACACACACAAATGAGGTGTCCTAACGGCATCAGACAGTTTTACTTGTAGGGACTGACTAGGAAGTGATCCAAAACTTAAAATTTAACATAGACTGCTATCAGTTGAGAAGTAGGAAAGCTATCATCACTACAGTTGCAAAAATAGGTTCAAAGTCTCAGAGTGATATAAAAATCCAGCCATTGATTCTCATTAAAATGAAGAAGGCTCAGTAGAACTTAAGCATTGCCTGAAATTAAATAACAGCTTTTTTTGTAGGTTTTCCTAGGAGCTATTTATCAAACCAAGGGAAAAAGATCTAAAATGGGAGGCCATTATTACCATCATACAAAGAAATGAACAGTTATGGAAAGGTCATCAGTCTTATTTCCTCTTAGGCACAACTGGAGAAGTATTGAGACTGCTGAGGTATGAGGTTACTGGTTCTAAAAATACTCTCCAATATTTCATCTACTGTCAATTTAGGCAGACTATTGTGAAGAGTCTGTCTGGAAAGAGATGGAGTTAGAGAATTACGCCGTGGTAACAAAGCAAGGCAAATCCTAGAGCCCTTACCTGCAACATCTGTCCTAAAGCATTTGATGTTATTTGACATAAGTGTAGTATAGAAGAGTCTGAGTCTGGCTCTGAACAGAGAGATGGCCAATGAAGAATAGTTCAAGACTCTCATCTTCGTTCAGGGACATCATCTGCACCAATAGTTAGCAGGGGCCACTGCCTCTGGTTGTTACAGTGATGGCAGTGCCCTGCACAGACTGCTTACAATGATTTTCTTGTGCTGGCCAATGGAATGTGAGATTGCTCTGCAGTGTACTATCTTTCATGAGAGAAAGCATTAAAAATGCCAAACAGCTGGAACATACCCATAAAATACTTGAAGGAGTATAAGATTTTTACCACTTGAGAGCTGCATACGGTAAAGATGAAGGAAAGGTCCTTGACTTTTCTGTCACTATACAAGAGCTCTGCAGCCACAACTATTTCCACTTCAGAATGGCAGGTGTCAAAGATCATATACTGTATCCTCCTAAGCCTTGAAGAGGGGCTATGAGTCCATCTGGGATTCACAAAATGCCAAAAGAAAACACTCTTACTTGAGTAAGAGAGGAGAAAGACACAAAAGGAAGAATGCCATCCCCAAGGTAGCAGAGTTCTTATCAGGGGTCATAAAATAAAATACAATCCTTGTAGTTTAGACCAAGAAAAGATGACAGTTTTCCTGAAAGTGTTCATCAAGGGACAGAAGCAGTGGTGGAGGAGGAACATTCATGGCAAGCAATTTGTTGCAACAAGGTGGTTAAAAGGAAGCAGACTGGCTCTAGCTGGCTCTCTTGCAAAAGGACAGCATTTACTTTACAGTACCTTGCTGAGAACAGAAGAGAGCTCTCAATAGGGAAGAATAAAAAGTTACATAGAGACTACTTCAAATTCTTTTTCACCTTCACCCATACTACCAGACAAAAGGCAGACTAACTCGACCCAAGGGTGGGGTGAGGCTGTGGAGGAAAAGCGAACACAAACCAAGGAGGAAGAATTAATAACAGAAATCTGAGGACCCTGGCAGCCTATTCTTCTGGAAAGCGGGGCTTTTAACATACACTGAAGTTATAGAAACCATAATATATCCTCCATTCCTGTGGGAGAGGATGGTGTAATAAGACAGCCAACACAAAAGCCACAGCATTGCAGTTTTTAAGAAATAAGAGAAACTCAAAAGTACAGGGAATACCTGCTTAACAGTTACATTGCCAGATGGTGGTGGTTTAGTTTAAAACATCACAAGGTGGCAACAATTCACTTGGTGACTCAATAAAAAGTAAGAGCTTCTTCAACATGTTCCTTGCTTTCATGGAGACATTACAAGAGATTACTGTAAACCAATAAAGATTAGGTATATAGGCTTTTTCTTATTCAGTTACTAGCTTGTTTTGCTCATCAACACAGAACAAGGTCTTTGTTTTGAAAGCAAAAAAGAGATTACTGGAATTATAGACCAGGAGTCAGCAAATTTGAGTTTACTGGAATTCTTATCTAATAACTAAATTATATACTACCCTCCAGTCACAAGATTAATCTGAAAGGGCAGCTTTTCAAATTATATTCCCATAGTTTTGGGTTTTTTTGGAAGACAGAATGCATTGCTATACAAACACTAAACTTTGTTCCTAAGAGGAATCAAGCTGGAAGTGGACAAATTCCATGCTTTATGACTTCCAAAACTTCCACAATATAATTCACTCATTATGAACTTTAGCTTCTATTATTATGCTACCCTTTTTCCACATTAAAAAAATTGTTATCTGTATTAAATGCTATTTCTACATCTAATACTATTTTAGCCTATAGATATGAGCTAACTGCTATACAATGCAGTGGTGAGTATAAACCTACTAATTCTAGTTGGGAATTACAATAAGGAGGTGCGAAACGAACAAGTATGTCAGGAACATTTGAAAGCAAAGTTTAAAACCAGTGAAGATGTACTGCAGAAAGTTAGATCTTCCTAAATACAGTTCTCACAATACTGAAAGCTGCACTTAATGTTGGAAACCAGCTTGCAGTATTCAGTTTCCCACTTAAACCATATAATTCTCTCTTGGTATGATGAAAACCCTCTGGTTTGCTTCATTCCAGAATGATGAAATGTTTTTGAAAATAGACGGGATTAATTATTTTATAACTCAAATATGACAAGTGTTTCTAAAGGACAATTTTTAGCCTGGTTAATTAATCTAACAGTAATATTTTATGGCTTTTCATGTGAAATGTACAAGCTCTATGAAGCAATGACCAAAAAAAAAGTATATTAATAATGGCAAGTAATCCACTGTTATTTAGTATTGGTTAGCAGCATTTCAGGAAATCTTTATATGCGTATGTTGCTACATGTAGAGAGAAAATACTAATTATTCACACACATCACAGTTTCACATATTATAAAAAAGTATTGCTGTTTATGTTCATATTTGAAGCATATTATTTCAGGTAGCTAATTCCAACAGTAGCAGAATAGAGCAATTAGTTTCTATAAAAACCGGTATGTTTATTCTTTTAATTAATATAAAACTTGAGATATTTCTCTCATTGAAGCTATACTATACTGTAGAGCCCATCTCACTTAGCTCCAATGGCATGAGCTTTCTTAACAATGCACAGGCAGTGACTGAGCTTTTTCTCTAAATACACCTGCACTGTTTCAGTATTTTCATACCACACTCTCTGTGACTGATGGCTCTGGAGCCCCTCTGTAACAGTTATTTTTTAAGTACATATGTAAGATATCCCAAACTATAAACTGGTAGAGGAAAATGGTATTGGATTTCCTGCAATACAAAAAGAAAACAGATTTCATATGCTTCTTAGGTAAAACAAACCAACACTAGAAAAAAATGCACCTAAATATTGAAGTGAGGTTACAACAGTTATAGAAACAAAAAAAAGTATTATTCACACATATAATCTCATGTAACTTCTTATGTCATGTAAGAGGAGAAAGACAGAAAATGAGGGTGACATCTAAATATGCTTCACCTTTGCTAGGAAGAGTTCAAAGCTTCCTCCTCCACAGACAACACCTGTCCCTGTCTTTTCTTGGTATTTGTATCCTTCCACATTTGGACTTTCAATTCATTCATTCACATAACCTAACCTGAGAGCAGAGCCGCCTTATCAAAAGAGATCAAAGACGTTATTCTGCATGCAACAAAGCTATCAGTATAAAAGGAGTAAGTAAGGGGATGAAAGACCTGTTTTTCAATACTTTTAAAAAATGGTTAGAAATTGGTTGCTTAAGATCTTTGTGACTGTACTTGGATTAAATCAGATGCTGTATATGGATTCACCCTATGTTCCCAAGGATTCCACAGCTGTCACATGTGTTAAGGCTCTGTGGATCAAACAACAGCTACAACCCAAACTAATTTAAACTAGATTCCTCCCATTTCTAAAATTACCTGAAGTCTCCTGCTACAGATTCTCTACACAAGTTCAGCCTGTCACGTCACACATTTATCAGGCAGTTTGTGAGTTTTGCAAAAAGCAGAACTTTGCACAAAATTTCAGAACAGGACTACAACAGTTACTATTTTAAAGTGTATTTTTATTACTGAAGCATATGTTGTCATGTTGGCAGTCTCATTTACTGTTTCTAGTTCCTGCATCTATCCCTGTAGGGTTTGGGGACATGGAAATAAAGGAGGCTGAACAGAGAATAAAAAAAACATGTCAGCCTCCACTTCCACAGATACATGGTGCCCTGCTCAGAAAGAACATCTGGACTTCAGAGAGTTTGGAGAAAAAACACGCAGAGAGACAAATGGCCACAAAATAATTTCCCTGTTGTTTAGCCCAAGAACACTTCACTTAAAAATATCTTTAATAGGCATTCAATAACTATATTTAAAACTCTCTGTTTCCTAATTTCTGTAATATACTGACTGCAGGACATTTTCTCAAGAAGAAAAATTGTAAGAGAAAGAATAACTCCTCGGATTCCATTCAGAACATGTATTTGTAACATGTAAGCAAGGATTAACAGCCATGCATTGAACAGTCATTCAACATTTTCTCAAACAGAAGACACGACAGGCAGAAAACCAGTTCATAAGCTGGAACTACCTTTCTGTCATGTGGTAAATACTGGATTCCCAGTTCTAAGTCTTAGTATTCCCAGTATCATTATCTCACATTAAAGATATGCAATTAGTAGACGACAATTAAGAATTCTTCTACTACTTTGGAAAGGTAGTGAAAAATATCTACGCACTTCCTTTCATTTTTTGCTCCCACAATGAGTGAATGCAGGTAATCACATTTTTTAAAGTATGTTTTCATCAGAGAAGAAATTAAAATCACATTTTAAAGATTTCACTTCAGGAAATGTTTACAGAGCATGTGGATTGAGGGTCTTCAGTCTTCAGGAATAAGAGGAATCGGTTCTGGTCGGAACAGTCTGGACACGTAATGGCAAAGAAGTAGGTATGTGAGGCAACTGCAGAAATTATTTCTGGGCTAAAGTAGGGGTCACATTTTCTGTGTGCTGTTTAAGAGCAAGGAGGCAGATGCTGCTCTGTTTTTGACAATAGCTCAACCTGACTAAATCAGCATTGAATCTTCAAATACTTCTATTGGCTGTTAATTTAAGAGCTCCTTTCTGCAGGAAGAGACCCCTTTTTAAAATGAATGTTAAGGAAGGTGTGGGAACCCTGTGGAACTGTGGGCTGCCAAGAAGAATTGAAGTTACTCTACTGGTGGGTTTAGGATTTGTAGTGTAAATGCTATTGATAAATGAATTTAAGTTTTTTGAAATAACACAGCAGGTCATAAGTTCATAAGCAATTCCGAATGAGTTTTCTAGGAGAAAGGCCAGCTTTGAGGTCTCATTGTTGGCAGGGGACACCTCAAAATAAAATACTTCTGAAAGGCTCTACACTACTCTAGCTTTGTGACATCACAGAGCCTGACTGTGAAACTTTGTTCTGTTCTTTGTGGCCCTAGTCCGATTTTACTTGTGAATGAATTTGTTCCTGTTACAGATGTGTGGTCCTTTTTGTGAACAGATGCTACTGGACAGTTTGTTTATTGTTTGTTTGGAAGGTTTTCTGTGAGAGAACTTGTGCTTTTTACATTCATGTCAGTGATCTTCACATCAGCATTTATCAAGTAACTTTTAGATTTTGTCTAAATTTCTCATTCTAGTAAAAGAGATTCTATATGTGATTTAACATGGTGTGGTGGCATATTTGTTTCTAATGAAACCAGTTCATAACATCAATTTACCCAAAGTCACGGTGGCTTTATCTTCACTGAAGATAACACAACTGGAGCATTGTGATTTATGAAGTCTCTGTATTTCTTTTTTAAAAAAAAATTAATTAGAAATGTAGTTTTAAGTGGAGATGGCTTTCATGAGAAACTTTAGCCATCATACAGTTTTTAGGTTTGCTCAGGAGAAATATTTGTTTCATTTTATTTTCCTGTTTCCCAAATTGTTTGAATGAGCAGCCAACTCTGATAGCTGCTGGGAAATATCAGCTCTCCCTGTCTGCTCGCAATTTTTGATGGTCTCTACTTCAGCTTTGCTAAAAGAATTTTAAATAACAGAGCAGGCAAAGCTCCTCTGAGCGGCTATATTCACTGAAAAGAATTTATCCTGAAATGTTACACATTTTGATACTATTCTGCGCTCGGGTAGATGAGAGAATGCCTTTGTGTTGACTCTGAGCACGCCGTTTCCAAGCCTAGATGAAAATGTGTAAAAATGGAGGGGGGGGAGTAGTTCTAACAGTTCCAATAGAAGCTTTTGATCCACCAACATTCAGATATAAAAACTGAAAATAAAATGCTTCCACTTGTTGCAAGAGATACTCTTTGAAATGAAGGAAGAAAGGGTAGAGAATGAAGGATAGAAAGCCATTGCACTAAGATAACCTTTCCTAGAGCCATAAATCAAAAATGAAGGAATTTCCCACAAACTGCTAAGCTCTCAATTTAGTATATTGTAGGAGCACTTCTGAATTGGAAAATGTGCAAAGAAAATATGCCTAAATAATGACCATGAATATCACATTAAACATTTTTAGGAAAAATGTCTCCTCAATCATTTCAAGTCTATTTTAAATACAATTAGTAAGAAAAGTGATTTTAGATGTCATCTATCAATTTACTTTTCCAACTTCCTAGCTGCCTTCAAAGTGTGTGCTCTGTTTACTTTCTGCTTGTTGAGTTTGCATTTCAGTTGGTTAAGACACAAACTTTTGTCTGATTTTTAAAGATTAGCAGTAGGTTGTGGGAACATACTTGAGGCTAATAGGTAGTCAGCTCCTTTAGACAATATTTTGGTAATAACTGGATAGATACATTGAACAGGAGCTAGCTCTGTGTTTAGTGGAAAGCTTGCAGTGGTGAACATGCAAAACACCTGTTGTGAAAAGGTGAGCAGTACAGAAATGGTGGGTCATTTACTGCCCATTTGTAGGCAATGCTGTGCTGAGGAGTACACTTTCCTTTTCCTCATAATAGAATGGATGACTTTCATATGTGAACTGAAACTGGGGGCTGGAAGGTAACCAATTGGGTCCTACCTCGTAAGGGAAGTTCCTAGCATCTAGAAGGAATTGCAGCCTTCTGTCTCTGGAAGGAGGAGCTATGAGCAACATCTAATTTACACATATGTTAGCCTACCAAAGGAAACACTGATTTTTAAAGAAACACATTTTAGTTGTTTCATTACAGAATACACATAGGTTACTTTTGTAGAAACCAAAGCTGTTAACACATACTAATAATGATTACATTTTTACACACGTATCTTGTTTTCTTTCATGACCACTGACAATCTCTGTTGGTGTTCTGAGCTTAAATGCTGTACCAAGTAACACACCCCCTCAGCCCAGTTCTGTTAAACACCACTGACCCAAATTTAGGCTCTCCTATACCAGCGTCAGTGTTTGCTGAGGTGCCCCTCAGTTGAACTCTGATGAAAAAGATTGTTTAGGAAGACAAGCGAATGTTCTTTCTTCTGAGCAACAATTCTATCAAGGATGCAGAAGAAAGGCCCTGAGGATATGTAGAACAGGTTACAGTGATCAAAGACAGAAAAATAAAAAAATCTAATCCGAAACCAATGTGGTTTCAGGAGACCAGGACAGGACATTTTCCTTCAAAAGCAGTAATTTGTAACTTATTCGGATCTCTCAGACAGGAGTTTTTTCTGCTTATCTGACTCTTCAAGTCTAGAAATGCTACAATGCTGTAACTGAAAATGGATAGCCAATTCTGTTGTGGCCTGTGTGCTCCAAGACATAGAAACAAACTAAGGGAATTTTAAAAAAAACTTACACAGCTGAAGTGTCCCCACAGACAGTTTCAATCACCTGAAGTCACCTGACATTCATTTCATGCTGTCTTTTCACTTTCAAAGAGTCTAAATTCAAACTTCTACACCATGTGGATTTGCACGTCAGCAGAGAGTATTTAGCAAGCACCTATTAACCTGCTGTTGTTCTTCGTATTCTTTGTGCTGGAACACTTTCTTGTTATATTCTGCATTTACATTTCAACTTGTTGGTATACTTTTATACAGCGTCTGACCACACTATGACACTCTTGGAAGTTCTGAATTGTCTCAGCTTGTCGTAACTTCCTATGTTATGAGTATCATAAAAATAATTAAGAAGTGCCCGTACAACATTTCATCCAGAACATCACAGCCTTATTTAGAGCTGCACTACTTCTACTCTCTCTTATCCCTACAATAAAAGAGAAAAAAAATACAGAAAAAACTGTAATGGTAAGGCTGATTTCTAGAGGACATTTACACCACCACATATTTGCCTTTGCACGGCCTGACAGAGCATGCAGGGAAAGCCAGTGTGTCAGATGAAAGCTTCCTTGCTTGCTTTTGTTGGACAGAAGCCATTTGAAAGTTCTGTTCACTGAGACGAAGGGTGAGCACGGAGAGGCAGAAACGATGGCTGCTTGCATTTAGTAGCCTATGAAGAATCTACATAATCACTTTTTCAGGTAAAATCTACCTTGTTGAAAATGCAGAGTCCACAGACCACTGAGAGTAACAGCCACACTTAGTTTTTCATAAAATATTAAATTTGGACTGCTGAGCATTAAGCAGCTTTCTGACTTTACACACACACAGTTGTGAAGAGAAGAAAAATAGTATGATGGTATTACTTATGCTTCCTTGCTAGGATTAGTGTCCCCCCCAAACAATTCACACAAGTTTTTCCAACTCTGACAAATGTTAAGTATCAGAGTTCTGAAGAACTATTTAGGTAATACAGATATTCAATGTCCTTTCTGACCTCATCATTTACTCCTCTGCAGAACAAGACAGTCTACCTTACAAATGAATTTATGAGGTTTCATTTCAGATAGTTCCAGGTTCTATTTCCCTTCCACAAGATCTAACTACAAATAATAATCTGGCTGATGACAGGTTGGCTAAGTCCCAGATAACAAAACTACTGATATTGTCTTCAATAAAATGTGCTTCAATCAAAACTGCTGCTTCAATGAAGAAATTAGTTATTTCTCTCTACCTCCAAATCTCTGTACTAAAATGACGCTAAATAACTTACTGAGTACATATAGAAATGCTATGGCAAGCAAGATGTGGAGATGAAGACCATGCAGGCAGAATAAAACATTCTTTAAGTAATGGGAGAAATCACTGACCCACTGCAGACTTCTCTTAAAACTAGGAATTGACTCAACTGTCTCTGTTTAAGGCTATTTCATGCAGCAGCAGTTACCAGAGAGCTTAAGCCAAATTACATGCTTTAATTAATTTATTTTCATTTTAAGCTATGTGACCTTCAGCCAAAGATACTGTGCTGCATTTTGCTCATTAGAATCCATTGAAAATATACAAAGTTTTAGAATGGCAGCTATGAACAGATTTATTTATTTTACAAAATGAAACTTTTCTCACATTCACAGCTACAAAAGAATGGCCCACATTCAGAGTAATGCAAATATATTCTGGCAGACAGAAATAGAAGTCTACAATATTTAAATCAAAATGTTCTGAGATAGAAAAGTGTGGTGGTTTATAGTTCATTCCACTGATAGGAGAACAATATTTATCATTCATCGAATGTAAAAAAATCTGAGTCAAGCACCTGAGTGCTAAAGAACAGCAGCCAGCTTTCTTTAAGTAAGGCAGTATGCAGAATTTGAGTAAAACCTTTTGCTTGTTAAACTTCCCTGCTCAAAGAAAGCCCCAAAGATAGCAATGAAGATTCTGTTCTGCTCCCTAATTTTCCCATTCTAGTTGTCTATAGCAACAGTAGCCTAGGAAGATTGCCTTTTCTAGACTTCTAGACCAAATTACTCAGCTAATAACAAAAGTGACTACTGTTCTGTTTAATTACCTAGCATTACACTATTTAAAAATAAGGCTTTATGCTCCTGTAAGATAGATGCAGCTCGAAAGAATTAAAACTTACTTGGTTTTTTTTTAACTTAATCTGCATTGGTTTTGGCTCCACAGTTCATTTTTCTTTTTCCATTCTGAAAATTTCTCATGTAATCAAACTCACCATCAAACTAGAAGCTACATCCTCAGTATCAAACACCATCTACACAACCACATGTGCTACTTGAACAACGTGCTGATTAGCCCTTGGCAATTAATTCAAATTTTGTCCTGTTGTTTTTGGCATGGAGCTTCAATTGATACAATAATGGTTTATGAACACAATTTGTATTTCCACTGCTGCTCACTCCCTGCTCCACCTGAAATGCTCAACAACTGCTACTTTAGAAAGGTGAGGTTAGACATGCACATTCAAAAACTAAGAGCTTTTACAGCTCCTGCTTTGCTTAATATTAACAACAAAAACCACCTAGGAAATTCTTTGTCAAGATCATGTAAATCCTTTATTCTGCTTTTTATTAATCACAAGCTGAAGTTTTCCACAGCCAAAGAGGAGTTCAGTAAAGAAAGGAGAACCTATTCAACATACCAGATATTAATACCCAGGTTACCCTAAACCCAGGAAACAGCTTTCAGCATCCTAAAAGAAAGAGCATTAGAAGTGGATTTCTGTCTGGAAATGGTCTCTGCAGACACTAAACATCAGCTGTAATAACATTGTGATAGGAATGCTGGACTGGCATAAGAGAGTGATTATACATATTTGCATCAGACTGCTGTCAATATGACAAGGTACTGACTTTGATGGCATCATTCAGAAAAACTGTGGATAAAATTTCAAAATGGAAATAAAAAAGTTTTACTAGGAAAAATTGGGGAGAGAGTAAAGCAGAAAACAAACATCTAAAGGAGAAAAAGGATTTTTCTATTTCATGGAGTAGGGAAGAAAAGAGTATTTATCAGACATTAGGGATTCAAAATTTGCAAAAAAATATTCCATCTGTAACACTGGCTAATTAACAGAAAGGATTTTAAAAAATTTAAGTTTAAAAGTAAATAAATACTACTACACAAACTTCCAATATATTGTGGGGTTTGCTTTTTAATAGGAAAAATCTTAGCATTTGTGTTTTCTTTTTAAAGGTTAGGTAAAAATTTTAATTAAGGAAATTCAACAGCTTGAGAATTTACAGCTTTATCTTTGTCATATGTTCTAGTATTTATTTTCAAGACTTATAACTAAAATTCTAATTCATTATTAAGATATTAGGTACACAGCGGTTAACTTCTAGTAAGTACCAATAAATATACTAGTAGGTGCCACTCAGAGTTTCAATAAAATTTTTAGTCAGAAACAAGTGTTCTATAAAAATAAAATCCACAGAAAACAACTTACAATCTTCAACTAAAGAAACAAAAATTGTCTCCTTGGAAAATCTGTTCTAAGATTTTAAACTGAGAGTCCTCCCAGAAGCATTTTATGTTTCACAGGGTACAGCAGATATCTGACAGAATATATATAAAGAATTATTGCAACAGTCCTGAGATCTATTTTTAATCTAGACCAACCAACTATAGGTTAAAAATTGTGGAAGTACTGTCAGACAGATGAAACTACTACATAACTCTCTCTTGCACTATAGAAATTTAAGATAGTACTTATCCCAAGCATGGTGTTCCAAAGCATAAACTACCCCCAGTCCAATAAATTAAGCTAAAAATTAAAGACTTCACTGAAATTTATGAGATATTGCTGAAGTATGTGAACAACTCGGCCTTCAAAGGAAGGCTTAATTAAAAGGCCTAGTGACTACAGTTTTACATTAAAGCCACATAAAACTCACATTGTAGCAAGACCTGCACTTTGAATTTATGTGGCGTTTATCTGCCTGAGGTTACCAAAACCACATCTAACATACCTTGGCAAAGAAGACTGTGAGGTGTGTTTCACTGCCAAGTATCCAAATGGGAAACTTTGGAGATTTCAAATAGGAGCCAACCTAAAAAGGTACAACAAAATCAGAAACACAATGCAAACCCAGAAAGATCATTGAGTTAGTGACCAAGCTAATGAGAATTCAGTTAGTTTTCAGAACAGCTGGGACTCCACTGATATAAAATGTTCAATAAAATTACATAAGTGTCTAACTTGCATGCAAGTACACCTGAGCTTAACAAAACCATAACCACGTGCTAAATGAGGTAAAAGTCCACTTGACTTATTAGCTGGTTTTGGATTAATTAATACAGAATTGACATTGATGGGACAGCCAGTTAGAGTCAATACACCAACATTCTGCCAACTCCATTATCCTCTTTAACTCTGAGCTAAGCTAAAGGAATTCAATAGAGATTGAAGAGAAAGCAAAGAACAACCAAAAAGCTTTTGGAATTAAAGGGTATTAATGCTGTTCCAAATGTAGTCTTTGTAAAACAGCCAGGACCTGTGACCTCACAGGGACCCACGCTGGGTAAGTTCAGGGAGGGCTGTCTCCCATGGGTGGGACCCCACACTGGAACAGGGGAGGTAGATTCCCCTGCAGCCCATGGTGAAGACCATGGTGAAACAGCCTGCTACCTTGCAGCCTGTGCAGGACTGGGATATGGACTATACTAATGGTGGGCTACAGCAGGAGCCCCTTGTTGCAGCCAGGCTGGGAACAAGGGAGGAGTTCATTGCAATGTTAAACCAGATAACCTGGCCCAAAAGGTCCAGGTGGTGGAATTTGTAACGGATATCTTGAATTTGCTGTAAGCCATGATTTGAATTGCATGTTACAGGAATTACTGCAAAAGGAACCAATGAACCAGTGGAGGAGAAGCCTTACAATAAGCAGCTGCAGTGCAGCAGCAACCCCACCTGAGCTGCCTTTGGTGCCCAACAACCGCACAAGCACCCCTTCCTACCCCGAAGTGACCACCAGATGGAGCCCAAAGTCATGGACTAAATGACTTCAAAGGACATTTTTGTGGACATTGTATGGACACACTTAGTAGGGGTGTTCAGACTAAGGGAATGACATATATATTTTATATCAAAGGCTGGGAAGGAGGGTGGCAGTTAATGAGGTTTTATCAAATAGTGTGGGACCAGAGCATGACATAAATCATATGGAATAAAGGAGTGAAATGTGCTTGTTTGGAATGGAATAGAGTTAATTTCCTTCACAGTGGCAAGTATGGGGCTGTGTTTTGGATTTGTGCCGAACATGGGACTGATAACAGAGAGATGTTTTTGCTGATGCTGGGCAGAGCTTACACAAAGCCAAGGCCTCTTCTGCTCTTTGTGGTGCCACACTGGCAAGGGAGATGGGGTGCATGGGAGGCTGGGAGGAGACACAGCCAGGACAGGTGACCCAAAGTGACCAAAGGGACATTCCAGACCATATGGCATCATGCTGAGTATATAAAGTGGGAGGGAAGAAGGAAGAATGGGGGAATGTTTGGAGTGACAGTATTTGTCTTCCCAAGTAATCATCATGTGTGGTGGGGCCCTGCTGAGAGAGCTGAACACCTGCATCCCCATGGGAAGCAGTAATTCATTGCTTGTTTTGCTTTGCTATTGTGTGTCACTTTTGTTTTCCCTATTAAACTGCCTTTATCTCAACCCATGAGTTTCCTAGCTTTAGAGCTTCTAATTTTCTCTCCCTGATCCTGCTGCTGGGGGAGCAAGTGAGCAGTTGTGTGGGACTGGGTTGCTGGCTGGGGTTAAACCATGACAGTAAAACACAAAATTTCTCAAAGAAAAACCTGAAGTTAAGAAATTCTATCACAACAGGAAGAAACAATATGGACTAAGGTGCACATCAGCTTTTTTGAAATGTTCAGAGATAAATACATAAAATACCTTTTAAATATATTATATTTAGAATATATTTGCTTAATAGTTTTATCGTTTTTACTTACGGATATTTATTTACATGGAAGACAGAGATGGCATAAAAGGAGATCAGTAAAACTGCAACACTCGCAACAGCATGCCAATTTGGACTTCACAGTTTCACAACCATCTACATAACTTTCATTAAGAGTTATTTTAGTAAAAACATAAGCTTCTAACTAGCAATTGGTGCAATAAAGTAGTAATTTAAATAGCATCAAATAACATTTACTCACTAAGGTGCATCTAACAATTTTATCATACACGTTTTATATATTACTCTCAGATTAAATTTGGGCATTATTTGAAAGTTCCTTATGATCTCCAATTGTACACAGTAAAGCTTTCAGTAATACTGTTAAAAAAGCCCACAACACTTTAGTGAAAAAAACCTTTTAAATTATGTAGGAAACAGCTTACCTTACAATATCTCAGAGATTCCATCAATGTCAAAAAGCCTACTGTTGCCTGTTTGTGTATGCCAAGAAGTTCTGTTCAAAACAAACCACAAAAGTTATTCAAGAAAAATCTGCAAATCCTATTTTAAGCCACATTTTCTTACTTTCAAAATTGGTCAAATAACAATTTTAAGTTATGCAGTTTTAATAAGAACAGCAAATAATCAAGGTATAGTCAAAAATGGTAAAGGTTTAATAGTTTCTCTCTACATAAAATAAGATCCAGACTCATGGTTTTATGAGCTTCCTGTTGATAGCCTATTTTCAAAAACTGTTTGATTTAGGAGGAGATGACGTACTTGCAACTTACACCACAACTACTCTTAGAAAAATCTAAGAAAAATGCTGATCTTG
The DNA here is from genome assembly GCA_013400915.1 of Pardalotus punctatus. Taxonomy (NCBI): domain Eukaryota; kingdom Metazoa; phylum Chordata; class Aves; order Passeriformes; family Pardalotidae; genus Pardalotus; species Pardalotus punctatus. Next base: position 20,544 of record VZTX01013972.1, on the reverse strand, counting down.
AAGAGGAGAAAATTCCATATATATGCATACACTAACGTTTCTTCCTCTCTCTTCTCTTTTTTTCTTAGAGTTCCTTGGCCATATTTATCTTAATCATTTCACATTCTGAATAATAAAACACAATTTTGCAAATAACAGTTTTGTTAGCAGAAAAACTAATTTGATTTTCAATACTGACTTCCACTTGATGTATGATAGAGTTCTCACACACAGCTGCCAGGAATAGCCAAAATTTATGCATTACTGATTGGAAGAAACTTACTTGGGGTCCTCTAATAAAGAATGAGAATGTACTTCAAAATTCAAGCTTCAAAACTAATTATATGGTTTTAGAAAAATCTCTGGGCTGTCATATACATCATCTTAAGAGTTCCATGTACTGTCTGCTTGGAACAGCTCTGCTACATCCCAAAACATTGTATAACAAGAGCAGCACATACCTGGAAACACACACCATAATCAATTTAAGAAGATCTGGATTTCCTTTTTTTCAGTAAATGCTGACTTTCACATTTGAAAGTTCCCTCTAAAACACTAAGTCTCAACTATAATTTTTAACATCAATCATTCATGTACAACAGCATAAAACCAACGTCTTTATCCATAGGCTAAAGCCTCAGGACCATAGCAAGTAAAGAAACCATTCTAAATTTGAAAGATTTCTGGATTTGACGAAGTCAACCGTGCATTTCACTGTAACTCACACCACCAGGCATGCCATACTGCTTTCACCAACTTCAAGTTTACCTCACAGAATTTTGCAACAGTGCAGAACAGTTATTATAGTAATCGTTTGACTTTTCCCTCTACTGTGAAGCAAAAGTCCCCATACCCCCAATTCTGAAAATCAAAACCCAAAAAACTGACCAACATGAGCTTGTTCATACCTTTGTGTCTGGAAGTACAACTCCTTCCTTAGAGTGTCAGCTATACATATTAAAAGACTCTTTACAGTGTAGAATTCTTTGATCTGAAAACTGCGCTTTCACAGAATATCTTCCAACTTGCTTGGAATTAAAATGTTCAGGGGTACATCGACTATGCTTTGCAAAACCCCATTATCTCACTAACTTATAGCTGAGTTGCTGTAAATTGCCATACAGTGAGACAATTCATCCTTACTTTGAGCTGAGGGAGAGCTATAGCCCAATTAAAAAAAACTAGTAAAGAATCCTGCGAAGTAGGGAATAACTAACGCACAGAAATAGCACATTTATATGTGCAATGAAGGAAACGGGTGGCAGAAGTAAGCAACAGCACATTAGAGAAGTAATTCTACACATCACATATATTTCTTAAAAACCATTAACAAAAATCAATGTAAAGTTCAGTCTGCTAAACAAGGGCTTTAGATGTAGGAGCCAATGTCTGGGTACAGACCAATGTCACATGTAAATACTATTTACTATTCAGAAAATTATTCAAAATAATTCTGTGATTAAGTACTTTGTTCCCCTGACTGATAACTAGAGAGAGCTCGGATTCTGGCTATAACAGTAGCCACACAGTGTAAATACTCTGAATAATAAGCAATCAATCTGCACAGACTGCGTATCTGGAAGCTCCTAGGTTAACTTCAGCTTGTAGTCACTGGTCTGGCCATGCCTCCTTCAGAATCAGCCAACAGAGAAGAGCAACACAAAAGCAAAAATCACTCTCGGATGATTTACAAAGAAACAAAAGAGGAGTAGCTGCACTAAATCAAAGTTTATCTGTGAATATCCTCATCCCACAAAGAGGAAAGATACCTGGAAGACGTCTGACAACACCAAAGATCAACTAAGAAAATGAATACTTATGCATCTTGTCACCAAGTTAGTTTCTCTTGCTGGCAAAACCACTTTTGCAAAGTACTCAAATTTCTGAACACATTTCTGTTACCAACGGCATCAGCACAGCACCACCCAGCGTCCACACCAACCCCAAAAATTCCTGGCACTGCGTGGGAAAAGCAATTCCAGCACTAGCTGTATTCACGGGAAATTGCTACAGAGCATGTAGGAACAACAGTCCTAAAAAAGCAGTAAAAGAACCCAACAAACCTCCCCATATCTTCCCACTGTGGATAGTTGTGGCAAGAGAAGAAATCAGAATAAGAAGAAAGGTTTAAAGGAGAACTTGTACATAATCAAAGAAGAGATAATAATTTCACTGGCATTTTTACCATCAGTGGCCAAGAACAATTCCAGTTAATTACTCCTACCCTATTTCGAAAATATGCAATACTGTGAGAGTCAGTGCACTCAGTACAATCTGCAAACACCTGGTAATTCCTCAAGTTTACAATTCAGTATGTTTTTTGTCACTGCTAAAATTAAAATGGCTTATAAATAATTTTAATAATTTACCTATTAATTAAAAACAGCTTATAGAAACCATTGAACAAGAAGCAAAGTGACTTGAGATAACTTCTGAATAAAACAGTATTCAGTCCTTGTTATTTTGACACCTGCAACCCTTCTAGATGAAAAGCTCATAAGCATTGACAGGAAAGAAGCTGAAGGTTACAGACAAAGAGAAACAAAATCCAAGAGAAATGATCGAATAAGAAAAGATCACAAAAAGGATTTTTAGATAAAGGAAATGTGACAGTGTATCCAAAATTCAGTCTTGCCTAAGAAGCTGTAAACAGTACCAGCTGTTCTTTATCTTTCTTTTTGATCGACTACACAGATCACTTGGTAACAGATACTATTATAGACTTAAGACAGTGAATAAGCAGGTTTTTACTATAATTATCCAAGGCATTCAAGAAAATGGAGGGCTTCCAACAGTAAAGTCCAATTACTTGACTGGTCAGAAAAACTAACAGGACACATAATACCAGATCCTTAAGAAGTACAAAAGATAATTTTCTGCTCCTCCACTCCCCACAGAGAGACAGACTCTATGAGAGTTCTAGCTCTAGGTTTTAAGGGCAGAACTGACTGAGAACGTAAATGCAGACTATTACTGTGTTCAAAGCAAGTTCAGCATTCCCAGAAAAGGAAAAAAAATCCAACTTGGATAACTAGGAAATAAGGCCGACCAGTAAAATAATCTGAAAGGCAAACAAGGGCATGAACTCACAGTTTTCAAAACAAATATATTGGATTGCAGAGCAGCAAATTACTCTCATGTAAAGGAAAGCTGCAAGAACAATTCAGATTGATTGATCAATCACAATCTAAAAATTCAGACTGATAAATCATAATGAAAAAGCAAACATTAAAAATACTGAAGAGAACATACAGATAAAAACTGGAAGGCTAATTGAAACAAATTTCAGTTAGAAATAAGGGAGAGAAAAGACAACAATGTCAGAAAAGTTAGACACAATATCCAAATGACCTTCTGTAAAAGTCTGAAAGTGTAGGCTGCATGGAATCATAACCAAGTGCAAGGCTAAGATGTCTCAGGATATCATAAGGATAATTCTAACAATATTATACTACCTGTTCATTGTCAAACCAGAACATTTTAATTCAGGTCTTGCATGGAGCTGTCTTGAACCTCAATTCAAGTAAGTACTTTCAATGCTGCCTTAGATGATGGAAAATCATTGTAAGAGACATGCTGATGAACCCGAGATGGACTTTACAGCAGCAGAAGAGAAGATGTGAACATTTCCACAATTCAAATTGCTCCTGCTTTCATATAATCTCTATTCGCAAAATGAAGTGCAAACAACAGAAAAGACCCCTAATTGTCTTGGTGAACCTCCACTGAACTCACTCCATTATGTCAATGTCTTTCCTGCACTGGGGAGCCCAAAACTGGATCCACAAGGACAGAGGCTGTCCCTCAAGTGCCAGATGGAGGGAAAGAACCACCGTTTCTCTCCAGCTGCTGGCTACCCTTCAGCACAGCCCACGATGGAGCTGCCCTTCTTTGCCAGAAGGACACACTGGTGACTGAGTGCAGCTCACTGCCCACAAGGGCCTCGGGTCCTTTCCTACAAAGCAGCTTCCCAGCCAGCCAGCGCTGCCCTGTGCTGCTGTATGGGCTTCTTCCATCCTGGGCATAGAACACGGGTGAATTTCAAGAGGTTACCGTCAGTTCGTTTCTCTAGATAGATGTGGCTGCTCTGAATAGTGGCCCTGTCTTCAAACTTCCCAAATTGCAGAGACTGCACTTCCTCCCATCATCCAGGTCATCAGGTAACTCCTACATTCAACTTGTAGCTGACGATCCTGTATTCACTAATATTAACAGCAGCAATTTTGTACAAGGATGTTTCATTTCCATTGGAGGTCTACTTAAATCAAAGGGCAGTAAACAAGGAGACTATCAAAACAGAAATAGAACATATTCCAAATATATAAGTCAGCATCTCAGAGTATGTAAAAATTATGAACAAGCATAAACTAGAATCAACTTACTCATTCCTGAACATTCTCTGTCTCCATCCCACACATTAGAAACAGCATGTCCCGTCAACAGCAGATTAATCAAACTTTGGCTATATAACAGAAAGAAATTATGTAAGACATAAGAAATTAAAAGTGACATACAATTTATTTCAAAAAAGTGGTTATCTGTAGCAAATTAAAAAATTATTGGACTAGACAGCCAAGCAGGCATTTTGTAACTATTTTCCATTAATGAGCGTGTATTTGTAGTTCAGTAACGCTAATTATCATCTCCACTCTTTCAAACACAAACTTGATATAGAAATGTAGCCCTGAATCTAAGAATTATTCTTCTGAAAATTCAGCAAGAACAGAAGCATTACCTCAGAGCTGATGTGCTAAATGGAGTTAGCAGTGAAAAAGGCACACTTTTCAGTGTTGCTTTTAGTTATTTTAAAGTTATAACTAAATCTTTCTTTTAATGTCAGTGACTTCCTAAAAGAATGATCAGTTACATAAAAAATTAGCCCACATATCTATTTTAAGTGGTAGCAAACCTATCTTGCAGCTTACCTTCCATGACCATAAACAGGATCTATCAATGGCTCAGATGCATCTTCAATTTCATTTTTTATGTTTTCGATACCCTGCAGAAAAATTACAAATGTTTTTGCTATCTTAAAGAATGAATTACAACATTTATACAACAGAGTGCAACAGTAAAACATTGGGAGGCTGATGTTTTTACATTAATTGATAACTAAACAGGCTGCTTTCTCTTCAAAGGAAGATTTTTTCAAACACCTTGTAAGGAAGGATGTTTTCAAAATACGTAAGTCTCCCAGACCAAAAAAAGACAAACCAAAACCCAAAAAAATCAAAGGACCGAGCCTTTCAAATTTTCAGGCTGGAGCAGTACTGCAACATAAATGAAGATACCATTTCATCCATTTATCTGGTCTTGACTCAGTTCATCAGTTTATTGTTCACCTTTTACAGAAAAAGGGTCACATGATCAAACTTTCTCTTGACAAAGAAATAAAAACCACCCACAAAATACATCAAGCAACCCACAAACCTTTGTCAGTATTACAGAATACAGAAAGAGCAATACTCCAAATCTGTTTGTCCACGCTGGATATTGATCCCAAACTGCATCCTTCAGCTCAGGGAAGCTTTTGAATGCTCGTTTGCTGAAGACAAAAAACAATAACAAACAAACAACAGAAGAAGAAGTATGCATTTAGATGAAGCATTAGAATAGTGGCAACAAAGCACAACCAAGAACTACTAACACCTAACAGAAAAATGTCAAAGTAGAACAGATCTGGTGTTAATATACAGAATGACACAGCAGCTCTTCTGGAGTTACTGTAACTGCCAGAGAGTCATTAGAATTTACCCATCTGAAGATGATAAATAATGCTGGAGCAAAATGCAAAAATGAACAATTTTTATATGCAAACACTAATCACAAAGTAACATACATGTCTGAAAGAGCTGAGTGGCTTGCACCACCTACTGTAATTCTATAAAATACTGTTACTGAAATTGCAAATAGACTGCATTTCACCAAAATAACATTTGCATTATGCAGTGTTCTGAAAGGCATTTGGCCCATAAACAATGGGGAAAAAGAGCTTCTACTTAACAGGGTAACACTATCTTCCAGGCTTTTGAAGAAATTATTTTATTTCCCATAAGAATTTGACTTTGTTAGACTCCAGTTCTGGAAAAAACAAATTGTTCAAAACATTGAACAGTGGTACCTTAATATTTGGGACACTATCTGGTTGCATAATACGGTGACTGCCCGGACGATAAAGTAACACCATGTGATTGTATGTTTAAAAAGAAAAAATTGAAATAAAAAACGAGGACAGGAAGAAATTCATCAATATTCCAGTAAAGCAATACTTTCAATTTCTTGGATAGTTAGAGCTAAACACTACATTTCAGAACACAAACATTAGTTTTTACTGAGCAATTCAAACTAGATCATAGTCTCTGCTTATCTTACACAAACAGGTATATTATTTTCTTACTGATTTCTTGCACACTTTTAGTAAGCTTTGTTTAAAAAAGAAACAAACATCTACAAAAATATATCCATAGATGGGTTTACTCTGGCTAATACTTGATTTTCAAACATCCTTTCTTCATCAGCAGAGTACACATGGCATACAAGGTATGCAAGGCAAAGCCAGTTCTGAAATCTATCTGATGTCTAAAGGCAAATGCCAGAGCATTCATTCCCAGTGAGAATGACAGAAAAAAAATTAAGTGGGTACCATAAGTCCAAAGATTGAGGGAGTGAGCAGGAGGGGAGAGAGGTGGGCAGGAAACTCATGTTTTGATCAGATAAGGTTATACAATTTTTTTATTCTCCTCTTTCTTATTTCCTTATATGATAATGGGCTAAAAATAATAAACTATAATTACTACTGATAAAACAAGCTGTGGTTATTTCAGTTCTCATTAGCAACATTTTCCATCTCAGGTGTTTTCTGGAATTCTGCTGCTCTTTATTTCCTCTCTGGGGATTGATTTGTGTAATATTGAGCCAACTGTTCACTGCGAAAATTAAAGGCTGCTAACTTTAAATATAAACTCACTAGCACTGTGAGCTCTGTGTTTACATCCCAAAAAAAGAACAGTATTTAAAGTATGAAGCAAAAATCAGTCTTGTATATTAAACATTTTAATAAATATTTAATATGATATCTCAAATTGGGAAAAATACTAGATATTATATACATAGAGGATTAATATCTTTAACTTAAATATGAACCTTGATTAGCTGCATTCATATACTTGAAATGCACAAACTATCTAGCCAATTTCGCACGTCTCATTGCTTCAGTTTTATTTTACAGCCTAATACTTATGCTCAAAATAATATTCCATTTTAAATGGCTAAAATGCAAAGAAAAACCACCAAAACCCCCAAAACAAAACTTGAAATCCAAGTTTAACCCAATGAGTAACACACACAAAGTTCCTCAGCATATCCCTTTGAAGCCTGTGAGTATTAGTGTAACTTCAAAATATTGTATTTTAAATGTTCCAACATATTACTTACTGAATTAATGCATGAAATCGCTCAAAGCCAAGCTCTTCGACAGCCAAGGCAGCTATACACAAGAGACACTTTTCAGCACTACACATGGCAAAAAAATGACACAAGATACACACAGCAAGCTAGTATACTTTCAAGCTCTAATTATATTTTTAATCCTCCCCTGACATTTAAATTTAACTGATTAGTATAAACTAATTTACTGCAACATTAAGATTCCACCATACAAATTAGTGAGAACATTTCTACTTGGACTAATCAATTTATTAAAAGCACAAAGCCACTGGAGTGTGACGTCTTGGAAATATTTGTCAAATACTAAGCTGTTGATTTTGTACAATATGTGGCTCTCAGAAAAGTCACAAAGCATATGTATACTATAGATATAATTTTGTAGGTCAACAAGAAATACTATTTCCTAGAAAAGCAAGCATGATTATTTGGATCATTTTATCAGTGCAGGTAAGCTGTATTTTTTCTTTGAATATTCACTTCTGCTACTGAAATTTAGTTGGTTTTTTCCGTTTAATGCTTATTTATCAAAAACAAAAAAGTAAAATTATTCTAAACAGTATTACGCATTCTGTTTTTAAATAAGTTCTCACTGTTTTCTTTCAATAATGGATAAACAGCCTTTCAAATTAGTGTTGCGTCCAAGACATAAAAAAATACAGCATTAGTGTCTTCCCAAGTTCAACACAGGCTTTATACCTTTTTTTTTCTTTTGTCTCTTTCTGATACTAGAACAATACACAAAACAGACAGATCTGCCTTCTGATAGATGCCACGTGATGCTGAATATTTAAACAATATCTGATCATCTAGCTACTGAATTTGACTGCATACAATTTGGTTAAGATCCGAAGGCATTAGGGCTAATACTACTGATCAATTCTTTGCACCAAAATTCCAGAAAAGGCTTTTTATGCCCATTCTGATTGTATTTTGAAAGATGCACTTGATTTGTCCTACACGCAAATACAATTTATTCTCGAGCAACAGAATACTTTCATTTTCTACTTTAGAAATACAGCAGCAGCAGTCTTAAGAGTTTTAGTTTTTGTCATTTGAATAACTACAAGGAATTGCTTAAATTAGTTTACCAAGAGCAAAATTTAACTTAATAGAATGTATTTTTAAGACATTTTTGTAAAATCTAAAGGAATCTAAATTGCAGAAAATGCTGCATAAACTAATCTTGCTTGAAGAACACATTTTTGTAAGCAGAAAGTTAGAGCGACTAATTCATATAAAGCAATCTTTGAACCTGGGAACTTGCACTACTAAAGCCAATGCATGGCCAACAAGTCACTGCTATACACCACAAAAGCAAATGAAAAATGCTATTGCATTCAGTAAGTGTGCTCGAATCCACCTTTTGTTCACACAGCAGGATGACAGGCAGTTTCATTCTATTACTAAAGAACAGAGTGAAATGCTAGGAGAATTACTATTTGAAATAAAGGGAAAGAAGTAGAAATACTAAAGAAAAGTAGAGCTATACATAACCCAAACAATGCTAAATAAAGACAGTGCCTAGTGGAACAAAAAAGAATGAACAGCAAGAGAACATGAGATGTATGAGAAATACAATTGTATAGAAACTCTTTAAAATGATACTCTATCATGCTGTGCTAATCATACTTCATGGTTTTATTAGAAACATATCCCCATATTCAATTCCCAAATAGCCTGCCATATGGAAGTGTATCTGTAATGCTCCCTGCTCACCCAACTCATCTCTTAAGTCCTATCAACTATGACAATGCCAGTTTCTATTTTTCTTGAGTACAGCAGCCAAGCAAGAAATAAATTTATTCCTTTGCACTAATGAAGTACACAACTCTGCATTGCTCACAATATCTTCTCCTCAACATCTCTGTTCCATCCCTAACCAGGTTAAGAAGACGGTTTACAGTTAAAAAGCAGGACAGAGGAAGGGAAAAAAGCCCAACCCTAACTAACATATCTTAAATGTGTATTGCATATTGCATTATACATAGAAGGCAGAATACTGTACATACGAGAGGTGTATTCAGTGTCTAGCAGTGAATGCAGAATAGAAACAATGAAAGAGATTAACGTTGCCCATGACACAAGCAGGCTGTACATACTAAATGTATCCTGGTCTTCCTTGAGCACATGCCATGTTATTAAGGACAAGTCAGGCAGAACCTGAAGACTTGTACAGAAACATGAAAAATGTAGTTAAGGAATACAATGGATTAGTTCGTAAGTGTCAGTGATGACAGTAATTATTAACTGTGTTTAAAAAGACTGTTGAACATTTTCTGCAGTTAAAAGTCCTTTGGAATAAGGCAATACATTAAAAAACAGGACAGTAAGATCCTGTAGATAACTAGGCTCAGCTTCACTTTCTCTTCAAAGCAAACTTCCTATCATTAGCAAGAGTTTCAGAGGCAACTGAAAGACGCACAGAAATTAGGAATTTCAGAGTTAAAACTGCCTTATCTTGCAAAGGAAGATTTTTTTATTTTTTTTTTTACAGAAAAGTTGCAGATACAACTTTCTGTATAATACTTTTTCTTACTTAAAAAAATGCTTACTTTGGAACTCTTATGCGATGACCTTCTGTTTTTTCAATTAAATAACATTTTAATTATTAATGTTTGAGCCTTCTAAAGCACATGGAGCACCTGCTAGAGACAGATGAAGATGACTTGTAACGAAGAGCTCCAGCACTACAAATTGCTATAACTAGTTGCAAATGCATAACTCTATTTGCACAATTCTTACTTTGTAGTTATGCCACAAACTGATGAATAACACATTCCTTCTATCAAAAGATGGCACCTCTATAAGCAACATGTTCTCATGTGAAGAGCTTTTCACTTCTTAAGGGACACATTGTGAACTAAAAGAAAAAGAAGCTTATCTTTTAACACATTAGATCTCTCCCATTAAAAAATTAATAAATACAACTCTCTGTTCATATGTGCACAGATAATCTTTCCACGTCACTGGCTCTGCAGTAGTTAGATATGACTGGATGCCACATCTTAGTGCAACAGATGATGTTCCCTGGATCCTTGATGTCAGTGATTAATGAAGGAATCAAGATGTATGCAAAAAGCAGGTAACTAAAAAATTCTAACCTACAAAAAAATTCTAGAAGGTGATTTAAACTGTTTGGTACCTCACAGAACCAAACAAATGGAAAAAACTTCTCCATAACAGGGGATCCAGAATATTTTAGAACAAATAAAGCATTGGAGGATTTCCTACAAAAACTTCTTTAGTAACAGCAACAAGTTGAAGTTCTTCCAGTGTTAAGAAGCATGCAGAGGTTTCAAAATTAAAGACATATCAGGTCACAATAAATTACCAAATAAAATCGAAAATTATGGAAATTGCTGAAATTCTAAGAAACACGTATGTTAGAACTCCAGTGACAGACAGCACATTCCTTTCAACAAAAACGATCAATGCCTCTAATTACAACAGACAAAAATATGTCTTTTGCTAATGGAATCACAAAGGCAAAACCCCCATCTGCAAATTAATAAAAAAGCAATGGTTCCTCAAAAACTATGTAATACTTCACTAAGTGATGGCTAATTTAGCATAGAAATACATCTTACAAGGCTGTTCCTCTCGACGACTGGATTCTGCAGGACTTTCAGAAATACTAGCAGTTTCTTCGGTTGTTTTTCCTCTTATCCATGTTGCCAGACAGTACGACTCAGAATTATCAGAGCAAGCCATTTCCAAAATATCACATAATGTATGACAGAGAAGGTTCTTCTGCTCCTCTTCTGAAAGATCAGAAACCTATGTGAGTTTAATTGTTGCTAACGACCGTCATATATAAGCTACTAGTATCTTTTTTTATACATTAATGCCATCTAAGTAATTACGACTTTTATCTCATTAACTACTAGTGTTAATTGCTCTTTGACTATACTGGACCAAAGATTACAAATCTGTCTTTAGAAAAATGTAGTTTATAGGATATCTAACCCATTCCCTTTCTTAATAAGGGATTTCAATTAAGTATTTATCAAACACCTAAGTATTAAGGACAAGCATAGACCTCACAAATAGGAGTTCTGAAGTGTGTAGTATACACATGTTACAGAATCACACATAAACAAAAAGAAAGTGTGAAATATTTTAAATTCTTTGAACTAAGACATGCTTTACAAATAAATAAAATGGAGAAATAATGAGGGGGGAAAAACAGGTCTCAGTACCTGGACAGTCTCTCCAGGTAGACTTTTCACTGGTAAAAAGCCTCTTCAAAAGGAATGCCTTTGTTATCAAAGAATAAAATAAAATTAAAATACAAGACAACACCAACTTTACATTATGTCACAAGCTCTACAGCAAAGCATTTTTGCATGTTATTAGAAGAGTTTCAAGCTGCTCATCATTCAGTACAAGACTCTGAGCTTCCCCTCTTTACTGACTTTTCCCCATCAAACCAACTACAAAGGTGGCTTCATAATTACATTCAACACTAGTGAGTTTGAACCTCAAGTACACTTCAAATACGCATAGTGCATATTGACATATACATCCCCAGCCTCACAGGACTGCAGTAATGGAGGCACAAATATTTTTCAGTGTAACTGATCAGTAGTACAAGACATCTGTAGTCACTAAGACAAACCCCTTTAGCAGTTAACAAGCCCACCTCTTTTAACCATTGCGAATCATAACCTGCTGATCACGTTAAAGAAATTATATACATCTCCTTGTCCCTGCTTTGTTTTATGATTAACACTAAAACTTCAATTAAAAATAAATAAAATTTTAAAAAGTGCTCTAAGTCACAGACAAGGAACAATGAAAGAAGAAACTTGGGAAGCAGTCTTGGGGTTTCTAACTACTCTATTAGATGACATTTCAGGTATTTGCAGCACCTTAAAAATAGCTGGTTCAACTTTCACTGCTTTCCTGACATGCTCACCCTGTTGTCCCATCACAGGTCTTTACACCCTTCTAGCAATTCACAGCAGCAGCAGGCACTGCAAGATCTGTTTGATCCCTTCCTCCTTCTCCAGCTGGAACTCAATTCACTTTTAAATATGCTTTAACTACTTAATTTCAAGGAAGTTTAACTACACATCATCTGAAAAAACATTTGTCTACAGGAACATTTGATATGTTAAAGACTTGGCACTACCTTTAAAGAGCTGGCTGGTCCTATTCTTTACTCTCTCCAATCCTCCAAATAAAAGACTTGTAATTCTAACATCAAAGACGAGACTCTCTGCATCTGGTTTTAAGACCACAGAACTAGAGAGAGCCATATTATGGAGGGCACTTCATAATAAAATAGCTTTTTATTGACTGTTTGCCATTTAAACAAATGGTGCTTCTTCCTGTGGTACAAGTCTTTTAGTGGGACCAGGGTTTAGAGTGGCCGAGGTTTTATGACATTATACACACCAGAGTGGCAAACAATTCCACAGTGTCAGCTGTCTGACTCAATTAACTTCCAGTTCATGATCAGATTCACTCTGCTACACGACTTAAGTATGTCCCCTAACAGTGGGCAAGGCCTCCAATGAGACTGAGACAATACCTGCAGAATGTGATCTGTGCTTAAGAGGAGTCAAGAGCAGGTTACCAGAGAAAGTAATCTGGTCCATGACTCAAAGCCTGCCTGTCTCTACAAGGTGCTCCTATGAGAATGAAGAGCAGTCACAGTTAAACAAACTACTCCAGCAGGACACATCCAGCCTACAGGTCCTACATCCACCCAGCAGTCAGAACCACCCTGAAAGAGCATTGCATAGAGCATGCACAGCCTGCAAGGTTCAAGCGAGTGAGAAAACAGAAAAATCACAACCACAGTTGGCTGAGCATATCTGAAGCACAAGTGAACTCCTAAGCACATTATCAAGAATAAAATGTATTCACCTGACATATTTCAATTATTCTGCTAATTAGGACTTTAAAAGTATAACTGTTCCCCTTTTATTGCATAGCAAACCTTGTCAGATTTGAAAATCAATACAGAGTTACAAAAAAAGGAAAAAAAAAGCTTTGTGACACAGACATTACCCTTAAGGACAGGAAAATCAAGAGATGTGAAAGGATTAGGACTAAATTTGTATCTGATCTTTTTCTCCTTCCCTTTATAATGCATTCCTGATTTTGAAGTTACTTCTACTTGGATGAGCTGGCTGCATTTCCTCAAAATGCCCTTCTGCAAAATTATAGCTCCAAATCAGCCCATGCCCATCTCCGCCTTTTTACAGAGATTTTGCCTGTTTCACACTCTAATTATAAAATCAAAATACAACTGACCTGCAATTTTTTTCATATTTGTTTTCGCTCCAAACATGTAAAGAACAAGTATTTGGCTCACTAATTTTAAACCATTCCTGTAATAAATTAATCTTACCTGCACAGGTGCTATCACTGCACAAGGGCCACCTTCAAATTGCTCTAAAGCAGTTGATTCAGAATCACTAAAGACAAATCCTGTCAAATGAAAAAGGATTTTATTTAGTGAAATATGCAAACAAGCACGTTTATGTATACTCCTTACCTAAAAGAAACTACATCTGATTTATTCACTTTCAAAAATCAGGTTTTTGTTTCCTTGATAATGCAACTGCATATGGTTAAACTATGTGACGAAAAGAAGTTGAGTACAGATGAAAGGACAGAAATTAATTATTTATATCTGCAATTAAATCATGACCACAAAGGTCCAACAGCCTTGGGTTTTAAACAAAAGAATTTCTACTTAAACCATGTTTTTTATTTTATTTTATTTCTTATCAATAAATTAAAAATAGTGTTATTATTTTGTCTCACATATGTAAAAAAATTACGTCTTTGAACCTTCCCTGAACATGTACAATATACTTCTATTCCTGATGAAGAGCACAGTATGCCTCCCACTGATCTAATTTTTGACCTATCAGTGCATCCTATTAAGACTGAAATATGCTGAGTAGCTTAAATATTCAGTTGTAACCACTGACTCAAGCCTCTCAAAGGCGTTCTTTCACAGAAGAGATACCACATATACTGAGATGCAACATCACCTATTTTCCCCTTCCATCTTCAATGGATCTGTATTTCAGAATTATCTTACAGTCACATAATAAAGCAAATACTGGAACAATTACTGCAAAACTGTTTCATTACCACCTTGCCCTTAAACTTGTCTTTAAGATAAGATGATTCATAGCTTTCATTTCTCATGGATAAATGCACATGCAATTACCTTGATGAAGCTGACACATGGCAACTTACAGCAAGTGGTGCTTTGCATTATCCTTTTAAGTAATGATAAGATTGTGCTGAAGTCATTCTAGTTCACTGCAATTTAGAAACCATGCAAGTGTAGTCAGCAACTAACCAGCAAACACAAGCAAGTGGGGGCAGGCAGAAAGGGAATACACATGCATGTTTTCACCAACTGACAGTGTCAATCTCAGCAGAAAGAATGTTCAATGCTACTTTCCCACAATTTCTGCTTTTCCCAATTCTGTATGATTCATGCTGCCATACAAAAAGTATCTCTAAGCCCTGGATATGAATCTGAACTGAGGAAATGCACCCCCCCACACTACAGCATGGCAAGTACATCATCCCAAGCAGCAAGATAGGACTAGGGCATGTTTTGTCGGCCATATTTAATCACAGAATGTAGTTGCTTCACAACAATGTGGATTTTTTGTTTTAAAAAGGATCAGTGTAGACAAGGGCTTTCCCCTGTATCTGACAGAAGGCTCCTGGTTTATTTTTAACCCGATGTGCAACTGTGCATTACAAACATGTATTTCATACCCAAAACCTAGGTGCCTATCTCAAGAGGATTTACTTAGATCTGGCATCACCTGATGTACCAATGAAGCTTCATTTATTCATATTTTAACCAAAGTTTGCAGTAATGTCCTTGTTAACATTTCCTACTAAGAAATATCATCAGTCCTTTAAACCTTCTGACTTGGTTTGTGCAGGCTTAGAATATTAAAAGGTAAGTACTCCCCTGCTGTGAAGCGTTACTGCATGCCATCTAAGCACAGTGCAACAAGAGAGCTTTTTTAGTTGTTTTAATGATTTGGTCACTGCAGAAAAACAACATACATTGGTGTGGTACCATTAAACCACACTTCAGAAATCTTGAATTTGCTTCACATTCTTCAGGCTTCTTACAGAAGGCATGTACTATCTCAGCTTAACCCTGCCCTGTTTTTCAAAATTGCTTCCTAAAAACAAAGAACATTGAGTGATCCATCAGAATTAATACAAATTTGAGACAGACAATGCAAAGCTGGTACTACACAAAATTTGGCAGAACACAACCACAGGCAAAACACATATATAATACCTGAGGAAACACTTCTTATTACCTAAATGCTGCTTAATACTTAAAAAATACTAAGGTTCTAAAAGCTGTTAAGCAAAAAAATGGGCTTCAAGCAGTATGGTCTTGCTCTCTTTTTCAAATGTTCTACAGAAATGGAAGTCAACTCAGGTAAAATTTCAGAAATCAGCATTCTGAACTGCAGCTGGGTTCAAGTCTACCTCAGCCTGCAACCACACCAATTTGCCTTTTTAACCCTCCAAAACAGTCACATTTGGGGCAGTCCCTGTAAACACTCATCAAGCCCACACTCTTCCTTATGATTTGTAATAATGGCCCAGCCACCCTGTAAGCTACCAACTATGACGGGCCTCTCTGATCCAGAGTCCCTTCTACTTACTCTCACTCTTAACCATTCATATCTATCATAAAGCACTTTTCACGCAAGATAAAATTTCAAGACGAAAAAAGATGTAATGCAGCCAAAATAATATTATTTAAATTAATCTGTCTGCCTTTTATCCATGAGTATAATTAGCATCATTTCCCTGCAAGAAACATAAAATAGTATCATTACCATGCATCTTCCATGTCATTTACAACCCTATTAAATGCTCCATTGGCCCAATTTTTTCAACATCACTACTGCTTTGCTGCTTTAACCTTCTGGGGCAGTGAAGCAGGGAGAAGGATTGGATATAGATTCCTGTTGGTAGCCAGTGCATTGCCCAATATTTTCAGTAATGACATTTGGAAATCTGTCTTTATTTCCTTTGTCCACTATAATCACACAACATAAAGTTTTATTCTCCTTATTTCCCCATCCGGCATTTATCAAAGTCCATGTTTCTTTCTTGCACCTAATTCTTACCTCTTCTACATACAGTTTGCCAACCTCAGTGCATGACTTGGTTACCCACTCGTGTCCTTCATCTAATATGCCACATCATGGTCCAAAGCACTACAAAACTTATTCATTCTTCTATTATGACTACTTCACCACTTTCCTGCATGTTTTTATCACTAGACTATTTCTAAAATGTATTTTTTTCCACCCAAGACACGTTAGACATAACTGTCATTTCACAAAAGATGCTGTGCCTCTTCAGCATTTTCTGTACAAGAACCAACTCTAACTGAATGACACAAGGGAATTAGCAAGGAGCATGCAACTCTAACCAGCTTAGAAGAACCCTTGCTGATCCAATCTAGCTACAAAGCTGCTGTGCTATTCACTTTTTGTCCTAGAATCATAGAATATTCTGAGTTGGAAGGGATCCACAAGGATCATTGACGAGTCCAACTCCTGTCCCTGCACAGGGCACCCCAAGAATCACCCCATGTGCCTGAGGGCACTGTCAAAATGGTCCTTGAACTGTGTCAGGCTTGGTGCTGTGACCACTTCTGCAGGGAGCCTGTTCCAGTGCTCAACCATGCTCTGGTTTTTCAAACCTTTTCTGGATACCAACCTAAACTTCCACTGACCCAGCTTCATGCCATTTTCTTGAATCCTGTCACTGGTTACAAGAACGAAGAGATCAATACCTGCCCCTCCACTTCACCTCATGAGGATGTTGAGGGCCACAATGAGGTCTGCCCTCAGTCTCCTCCAGACTGAACAAACCAACTGACCTCAGCCACCTCTCACCATGGAAATACGTTTCTTTTCCTCTTTTGGAATACAAGAACTGCCTGACAGAAACACTAGAATAACGCACTATTACCCAACCACGAGGTTTACAACACATACTAATGTTCATTCTTTCTCTAGCTGGGAACAGAACGCTACACATTTTGCTTGTGGCTTCAGGTTTTCCGAGTGTATCTTTACAGTGAAATGAAACTTCTAAAATTTTGTGTGGGGAAAAAAAACCCCAACAAATAAAACATCTTCCTGTCCACAAAAAGGACGGAGCATTTATACAGCAATACCCCAGCAAAACTCCACTGAATGGGTTGTGGATAAAGAGGCAGGAAGTCCTGTAAGGGTATGAGGAATGCATACAAACTACACGGTAGGCTACTACTAAACTGGGCAACTGGAAGCTGGAAGACAATCCAGATAAAATGGACCTTTTTACATTCTATGTTACCCATATATACATAAAATGTACTACCCACTATGCTTTTGCAGTTAAATGCTTGTTTGAGAAGACCATTCCAATGTCTTTCTTTCCAAAGACCAGGGAGAACACAGCTTACGTAATTCTGAAGGATACCGTGTGCAAATATGCCAGACATTTACATTGGATAGACATGATGCCTCATGCCTTGGGGAAGATTTAAAGAGCAGTTTTATGCTTGAAATTTCTCCCTTGGATCAATGGAGAAATTTAGTCCTAACATAGGTGTATGCTCCTTTAGGGTTCAGTCATCCTCTCAGCTCCTTCCCAAGTCATCATATCTATGCCAGGAAACACTGAAGGGCAGACTGAAGCTTTGCACTACATTCCTGTTTCTTTGAGGACTCTGGCAAATGGAATCCACAAGGTTCAAACTGCAACTTCTACTGAAATCACAAAGAAAAAAATTCTGTAAAGAACTCCACACTAAAACCCTCACAACAAATGTGCAGCCAAGCATTTGGTAAGTCAGGAATTAAACCAATATATTTAAAGTTGCCACTGCAGCAAATGGAGGGTATCACTGTCACTAACTTCCAACAGCACATCCACATGAGCTGGGTCAGTTCTCTTCACTGCTCGCAGATCAGCCCACCTTCAAATGAGTATGATGGTCAACAAGTTTGGTGCATGGCAGGATTCCTGGAATCCTGCTGTCTTTACTGAGAAACTGATAGGTATGAGTCTTACATTCCTCAATACCCTCCCTTCCCTACTGCCGATTTTTCTTTCTAAATGAAAATCATAGTTCTCAACTTCCAAAGGATTTGAGAAAGGATCAGACAATGTTCAGCAAGTATCTGAAATAAATGCCTGTATTGGCCCTACAATCAAAAGAAATAAAAACAAACACAAAAAAATCCAACACCGAAGTAGTTGTTTGATACTTTCTGCACATTTTATGCAGAACAGGGTCTATTTAATAAACTTTCAAGTCTTTGGAAATAATAAAGCTTGATATATTTGTTTGGGTTTTCTTTTCTTTTAAATCTTGATGAGTCAGTGTTGACAGGCCTCATTTGCAGCAAGTAAATGCTGCCGAACTTTTTCAACAAAATAGAAACTGAAAGCTGGGTGAAAGTATTATGCAGCTACACAAGGTAAGTGACTGAAACCGAGTGTATTGATTCTCAGCACAAGACCTCCAAACAGACTAACTTAATGTCATGGGGTTTTGCTACACAAAATTGATTATACTGAGGATGATATAGAGAAGGGAACACATTACAGTCACAGGAGCTTCCCTAAAGACAGACTGGAAATAGTAGTTCCATTGCAGAAGCCACTAAGAACATCAGAGACCTTTTCCATTAATCCTTCATTTGATCACACGTATAGTGCATTATAACACACCTTTCAATAAATTTTGAAACTGCTAAAATTTCTCATACAAATTATCTTTAAAACTTCAATTGTGACAATCCAACATTACTAGTTAAAGAAATGATTAAGCTTTTTAAGACCAGCTCTTCTTTTCTGACTTTGCACACACCTTGTACTGAAACAGCAACATTACAAAACTTAAAGAGATATTTCAGAAATTAATCATATTTCAATAATCAATTTTGTTAATGAAAAGCAATGGCTTCACTGTGCCTGCTAAAATTCCAGATCTTAGAAGGAATTTGGCTTTTTTCCTTAAATATTTGTCACTGAATTTTCTGAAGATAGTTAAACCTAGAGAAAAATATATGAGTCTGATAATCCGATAATGCACTGTGTCCAGTAATGGGGAGTAGCTATACAGCTCCCAAATCTACTGAAACTATGTAGATGGCAACAACCTTGTTAAAGGAAAAAAAAAGAAAAAAAACCAAAAAAAACAACACTAAGAAACTAAGAAACTTGTGTTTCAAGCAACTTCACCCTGAGACCTGGATGCACATTTAAAAAAAAAAAAAACCTATAAATTCCAGTACCACTTACGAATTTTCTACACGATTTAGCAGCTTTATCATGACATCATAATCATTATTAGAAATCTTTAAAGCTCACAGTAAGTTACAGAGAAGGCTATTACACCCTTCCTTCAACCAGGACAGGTACACAGACTGATTCCTTGCATAGAATTCTTACAGGTAAGCCTTGCCAACTGCACTTTTAAGGATCTCCTCCAAGTCTCCACGAAGAAGAAACCATGCACAGGCTGTATAACTTAAATATAGAAGAAACACCTTACAAATACCGCAGGTTCCAACATTATTGCTGCTTTATCTCTTGACATATCCCAATACTTGCATGCACCTGCTTCCATGGCCAAATAACCAGTTTAAGAAACAAATCTGTGGGTCTGTGTCCCAAGCCTGACCCCCTTTTGCTAAGTCTATTTGTGACTCACATATTCCCTGCAAAAAAATCCAAAACCAAAGCACAACTTATGCTGGTTTCCACAAGCTACGTAAGATCACGACGTAAGACTTTGTTGAAGTATTTAAGAAATTCACATCCTTTTTTTACAGAATATTAAGTTCCCGTGAAGATCTGAGGCTTCAAACGACCATAATGCAAACCCCCAAAATAATTATTTAGCAAGAGAAGCTGCCGCATCATTTTCCCGCGTGGGCCAGAGCCGAGGTGCCGCTGACAGGAACCGGAGCGGCGCCCAGCGCACGGCGCCCCTGAGGCACAGGGACCCGCAGCGCAGGGGGCGGCGGGGGAGCCGCGGGCGTGTCCCGGCGGGAGGGCCGGGGCAACGGGCGGGCAGCGAGGCGGGAA
>VZTX01013968.1:0-13219 GCA_013400915.1 Pardalotus punctatus | reverse complement strand
CTCCTCGCCCACGGCATTAGCAGACCACTGTTCACAGCATGGGGAAAAAACAGGAAGGATTAGGGATCTGTGTGTGGTCACAGGGCCATGGTCTCATTGCAGTCACAGAGGTGTGGTGGGATAGTTTGTATGACTGGAATGCTCGTGTGGATGGCTGTGCACTAAGAAAGACAGGTCAGCAAGGTGAGGTGGTGGAGCTGCTCTTTACATGAGAGAGCAACTGGAATGGATCAAGCTGTGCCCAGGGATGGATGAAGACTGAGACAAGAGCTTGTGGGTAAGCATTAAGGGACTGGCCAGCATGGCCAGTGGGACTCAGGCAGTGACCATCCCCTTGTGCTGGGCACTGCTGAGGCCCCACCTCAAATCCTGGGGTCAGTTTGGGCCCCTCACAATGAGAAAAACATTGAGGGGCTGGAGAGTGTCCAGAGAAGGGAATGGAGCTGGGGAAGGGTCTGGAGCACAAGTCTGATGAGGAGCAGCTGAGGAATCTTGAGGGGCTTAGCCTGGAGAATGGAGGCTTACAGGGGACCTTCTGGGTTCCATGAAGAGTGGTTCACCTCATTGCAGCCTCACTCTCTGCAGCACCAGGAGACCCCATGTAAGATTGTGATAAAGAGGGGAAACATGGAGAAATGCCCCAATGCTCCTGCCAATGGAGGCAGGACAGGGAAGACAGGGTACAAGGGAGTATCTCCTCATCAGAGGTTGGGCTGCTGAGGAGGTACCTCATCCTGGTACCCATAGCCTTAACAGCAGTGACTTTGGTGGATGGGAGAGCAGACCCAGGGCTTATAAGCATAGAATTGTTTACATTAGGAAATGCCTTTAAGATCACCAAGTCCACAAGTCCAACTCTTAACCAAAGCACTGTCTAGTCCACCATGAAACCACATCCCCACGTGGCACATCTACACATCTTTTAAATCCCTCCAGGCATGGTGACTTCACCACTGTCCTGGGCAGCCTGTGCCAGTGCTCGATGCTTTTCAACTCTTTTGGTGAAGAAAAATTAGCGCAGGAGATGAGGCTTGCCCTGAAAATACCCCCTGCCTGATCATGGTGTCTCCCCAGCCAGGTAACCTTGCTCTGGCTGAGGCATCTGCACTAAAGGGGATGGCAGGGAGAAGCCCGAGTCGCCTCTCCCAAGGCACTTCTGGTGGCAATTTCCTCTCCCTCCCTGCCCATGTCTCTGCTGCTGGGAGCTGTTTCTGGTTCCTATGACTCCTCCCTGTCAGTGTTCACAGACTGTTTCCCATCTGCTGAGTGCTCAGCTCTGCCCTGCAGAGACCTCCTGGCAGCAGGACACTGCCCAGAGGCAGAGGTGTGTGTAGGGCCTGAGGAGAGGCTCAGCCAAGTCCTAATGAGAGCTGAGCTCTTGCTGCCTTCTCCAAAATGCAGTCTGCCAATTCAGGAAACCAAGAGGAGGAAACACAACACACAGACTCCTTCCCTTTCATTCAACCCCTGCTTTAACATTCTTCTTCAAAACTGCCCTCAGAAAGGTTCTGAGGATGATGTGGAGCTGTGAACAGCCCTGGTCCATGCAACCACCCTCTCAACTGAGACAGGACCCTGTCCTGCCCAGCGTTGCTTCTTCCATCCACAGTTTCTCCCCAAAGAACTCTGGGGAGCTCCCCAGGCAGGCTGAGAGCTGACCCTGGCAGGCAGCAGAGTCCCTGCCCTGGCACAGAGACCCTGCTCAGAAGGACAGTCCTGGGGACCCCTGGGTACACACCCAGCCTCACACCCTGCCGGCTCAGGTGCCACATTCTCTGCCCCTTTTGGCCTCCCTGGAGATGTCCCAGAGGCTCAGGTCTGACAGATCCTGAAAGGCAGCAGAGTCATCCTCTGGGAATCATCTTTTAGCTGACTGAAGTAATTACCAGTCATCCCTCTCTAAAGAGAGGAGACAGACTGATTCCAAAAGCATGTTTGCTCTACTAGAGATGGACGCCTGCAAGAGATGGAAATATTTCCCTCCGGACTCTGATATTCTTGACCCATAACAAAGCAAGGACACGTAGGCAGTGACAGGGAGGTGTTGGCTGAACTCTGTGCAGGGCAGGGATTCAGCTGAAGCAGTGCAGCCATCCCATCCCCTGCTGGAAGCCCTCGGGATGAAGCAGGATTCAGATTCCCCCAGCAACCCACGGACCCACAGTGCTGAGGGATGTCAAGACTAGCCACAACTTCCAGCCACTCCAGCGCAGGACCTCTCCTGCTGGGCTATTGTAGTTCAGTACAGTCTGACTGGCTGCTGGAACGCCGCCTGGTGCCTTGTCCTGGGCTGGCAGAGAGAGGAGATCACTAGTGTAGGTACACATGTGACACTCTACTGTCACAAGCACACACATGTGTATGGATTCCCCGAGTACTGACACAATCTGCTCTCTGGCTCTGGTACCCCTGCCCAGATCCCATCTCTCTGATGCAACCCATGGGTCCCCAGCTCACTGTCTGCTCCGTCTTGGTGCTTCCTGCAAACATGCAGCACTCACACATTTGTCCCACAGGCACCCCACACTTGCACGTCTACCCAGGTGCCAGCACAGCCCCTCTGTCCCAAGATCTGAGGGCCCCCAGCTGGTCCAGCTTGAAGTTTGCTGGTGAATGCACATGCCAACCAATGCACATCAGGTTTGGGGAAGACAGAGACACCCACAGAACTTCTCATGCACCTCACTCATGCCAGACCTCCCAGTAGGTGGTTTTCAGGACACAGCCACCCTCCCCCCAGTGTCGAATGGCTGAGCCCCCCACCCCCTCCTCTAGCTGCACTGGGACCCATATCAGTAGCTGGCACCACAAGCCAGGGGTGCCTACACTCCCTGGTTTACTCCAGTAGCCGGCACTCAGCCCACCCACACCAGCCCTCCAGGAGCTGGCACATTGTCCTTTCAGTTCACATGTACACAGGACAGGGATGTGACACACACAGATCATTAAGAAAACACTTAATAAGAAGATATAATAAAACTGTACATCCTCTGCATCCTCTAATCATTACCCTCTGGAGAGACCATCAGGTGGTCTCCATCAGATGTGGTGCCATCAGGATGTCCATCACTTTAACTGCTTCAACAAGATTGGATGTGACAAATCCTCTTGTGCCATCGTGCAGCTCCCCCACATACCAACCGTCTTCATTCATGTCTCCAAAGATGTAAACATATTATCCAGAAATGAGAGGAAGCTCTAGTTCATGCCACTAATTGGGACCATCAAAAGAATCACACTTGTATTGAGCTATGAATGCTTGAAGCTCTGCAGGTTGCTTTCTTATAGCCTCCAGGAGAATAGATTCCTTGTCTGCTTCCAGGTTAGCCTGGTGCAGTTTGGAAATGACACAGTTGAATCTTTCTAACTATTCCAATTCCTGAAACAGCTGCTGACTGCTTTTATTTAGCTTCTCGTACTGATCATTCAGTTCAATCAGCTGGGCTTGAATCAGTTGTAGGGTTGTCGTTTGTACTTCTGCCTGAGTCCTCTGCAAACATTTGCCTTCTTTGACTCCATATGGAGCTCTGACTTTGGTTCCTTATATTGCTTCTCTAGCTCTTGACACCTTTCTGTCATTTTTCTCATGGCTTTCAGTTCATGCTCTGTCTATTCCAGCTGGGTTTGCAAACAGACATTCCTGTGGATGTCAGAATCTTGCTCCTCTGCCACTTGCCATTTCACATCAGCATTTTCAGCTTGAACCTGTTCTGTCAAACCCAGCTGCCTGCGGAGGTGAGCATTGTCTCAAGCCATGCAGGTGTTTTCATTTGTTGTCACTATGAGCAGCACCTGGAACTCCCCACAACTTGTGCTGCAGGTGCTCACGTAAGAGGAGCCCCCGTCACCTGCAGCCACATGGGCCTGAAACTCCTCAGCTGCCTTCTGTGAGAAACCATGCTGCTTGTCCTGTGCCAGCTTGGCTCCAGCGGGCTCTCCCATTTCTCCATTCCTCTGCTGAGGGAATGCTGCCATGAACAGTTTTTCCTGGGGAGTTTTGAATGGGCAGTGGAACTTGAATACTGCTCAGGTGATAGTGGCTCACCTGCAGTTGCAATGATTTCCCTTCCAGCAGCAAGGAGAGGGCAGCTAGTTGAGCATTTTTCTTCTGCAGCCGCTCTGCCTCCTTGCACACTTTTGGAGAGCCCTGCCTTTTCAGAAGGTGGCTCTCCATCTCAAGGACACTCTCTTTCAAGTCCAGATCTTCTAAAGGACTCTGCAGGCAGGTGTGCTGCTCCAGGAGCCAGCTGCATGTTCTTCCAAGCAGCACCAAGCCTTCTTCCTTTGGCACCTGGAGCTGAGCTTCTGCCACAGCCTGGCATGTTGTTTGCTGTCCAGCACTGTGGCTTTCTGTCCATCTTTCCTGTGCCCCCAGTACCTGGGACCCATTTCTGCCGGAGCAGCAAGAGCTCTGCATCTCCTGATGGCCATGGTGCCCAGGAAAGCTTTTGGCCTGGGCTGAGTCCGGGGCAGCAGGTAGCTCGCCCCTGAACTGCTGCAGATTGGCTTTGGAGAGCCTCATCTCCAGTGCCAGCTGGTTCTGGAGGTGACGGACACAGACGGGTTCGTAGCTGCCCATCTCCCAGTGCAGTTTGCTTTGAGCCTCCCTGCCTCTCCTGCTGAACCCTGTCTTCCTCCACCAGCTGCCTCTGCATGTCCCACATCTGCACGGCCACAGGACGATCCTGCCACAGCAGCTCCTGTCCCGCACACAGCTCAGCCAGCTCCCTGCACAGCGGCTGCCAGGTGTCTGCTACCTGCTGCCACTGCCCTCGCTGCTGCTGCTGCATCTCCTGAGCCTGCTGCTGTCCCCAATGATCCCAGTGGAGCTGCTCTGCCGGCAGCTGCTGTTCCCTCTTCAAAGATGCCTTTAGCTCCCGAGTTTTGGCAGTGGAGCTGGAGTGCTGCTCTTGGGTCCAGAACTGCTCTTCCTCCAACTCAACCTGCAATACTTCCAGCTCCCACCTCCTCACATCCTTCTGCACAAGGCTACCCGGGGCTTGCTCCAGGCCCCAGCAGGGCAAAGGGCAACTGCAGGCAAGAGGCCCCCAACACCCCATGTCATGGTGTCAGCCACCAAACTGGTGCCAAAGGCCACCAATGGTTGTGTTCCCTGACTCTGCAAGGGGTGCAGCCCCCTGACCCCCTTGCAGCCACCATCACCCTTCACCAGTGTGAACTGTGGGCTTTGGTGGGAGAATGTGGCCTTCTAAGCATGTTCTGGCCACAAGCTTTTAATGGACAGGTGGGGCAGTATGACCTGAGATGGAATGTTCTGGTGTTTAGCTCGTAATGGAGGGGCCTTAGATGGTTTGTTGTGGCCCCTCTATGCACCAAGGAGGGGTACAGCATTTAAGATAAGATAATGTCAATGACAAAGATGGCTCCAAGACATGCTCAAGAGAACTTGACCAACTGACCTTGTCTATACAAATGGAGTTTGCTGCTGGTAGAAACCAGACCCAACTGGCTGAAAGCATCAAATTTGTATCATATTTGCAACAAAATTGTGCAAACTCAGGGAATAACTATACCATTAAGGGGGCAGCAAATAGCTGCATCTATGCTATCTTTGATACAGGCCAGGTGCCATTGGCGTTCTTGGTCATCTAGGCACACACCAGTTCATGTTCAGTTGCTATTGACCAGCACTCTCAGGTCNAGTCTGCTCTCCAGAAGTCCCAGGTGGCAGTTCTGCCGCCCCCCTTCCTTGTTTCTCCAATATCCAAAACTCTGTCACTTCATTATCGCTGTGTCCAGATGGCCTCAGCTGTCACATCACCCACCAGTCCTTCTCTGCTCACAGACAGCAAGTCCAGCAGGGCAGCTTCCCCAGCTGTCTCACTGACCAGCTGTGTCAGGCAGTTCTCGTCACACATGCCAGGAACCTCCTAGACTGTTTTCTCTCCACTGTGTTGTATTTCCAGCAGACACCTGGTAAGTTGAAGTCCCACACAAGAACAAGGACCAGTGATTGTGGGGATTTTCTCAGCTGCTTATAGAGTGTTTTATCTGCCTCTTCTTCCTGGTTTGCCAGTCTGTGACAGTCACTGACATTCCCCCTTAACCATAAACCAATGCATTGAACCTTATCATTGCCATCATTAAGCTTGGGGCAGTTAAAACCCTTCTTCACACACCCCCAACACCTCTCCTTCCATGCTTGTCCCTTCTGAGAAGTCTGCATCCACCCATTGCAGCACTCATCACGCGAGTTATCCCACCATGTCTCTGTGATGGCAACTGTGTTGTAGTTTTCCAGCTGCACCATGGCTTCTAGAGTTAATTCTCTTCCCAGTGGCTGGTACATGGCTGTGCTTTTTGATTCATGCTGAGAATAATGTTGATCACACTCAGATGTTTTGGTTGTGACTCAGTTGTGCTCACCCCAAGTCAAGGACTTTTCCATGTCTCATGCTCTGCCAGTGAGGAGCTGCACAAGAAGCTGGGGAGGAGCACGTCCAGGACAGCTGACCCGAACTGGCCAGAGGGATATTCCATGTCATAGAATGTCCTGCCCAGTGTGTAAACTGGGGGAGCTGCCTGGGAGGGGCCAGTCACTGCTGGGGGACAGGCTGGGCACAGATCAGTGGGTGCTGAGCAACTGTATTGGGCATCACTTGTTCCTCTTGGGTTTTATCCCTCTGTCTCCTTTTCATGACAATTATTAGTATTGGTTTTATTATTATTGGAGGGGTTCTTTTGTGTTTTTTTTTTTAATTGTTAAACTCTTATCTCAGCCCATGAGGTTTATATTTTCTTTCTGATTCTCCTTCCCACCAGGGGCAGGATGGAGGTGAGTGAGGAGCAGCTGCATGGTACTTGGTTGCCAGCTGGGGTTTAACCATGACACAGGCTCAATATCATAACACAGACCTTTCCATATGTCCAAACATGGGTCTGATAGATCAGCAGGCAGAGTAAGGCTAGAGACAAATTCCCTTTCCATGAGTGCCCCCAGTCTTTAATAGCAAGGATTGCAAATGACATGGGATTTATGAGCTAAAATCTATGCTTTTAATTACACTTGAAAACAAGTTGGCAACCAGTGCATTTTAAGGTCATCCTTTCCTCTCAGCAAAGGAGAGTAAAGGATGGTCTTAAATCATCTCATCTCATGTCATCTGGCAGTGATGTGTCAGCCATAGGGCAAATCAGTGTTGGCATAGCTCATCCTTAAACAATTGACTATAGCTGTACTAACTGCATTCCTGTACTGTGTCCCCCACAGAATGGAAATGCAATCCCATAAATTGAGTCCCACAATTAAAAACGGATGCGAAGGTCCTTGAATGCATCCAGAGGAGGGGAACCAAGCTGGTGAAGGGTTGGAAGGCACACCCTTGAGGAACAGCTGAGGACTCTGGACTTGTCTCCTTTGAAGGCTGAAGGGTGACGTTCTCTGGAGCTTCCTGAGGAAGGGATGTGAAAAGGGAGGTGCTGAGTTCTTCTCCCTGGGATCCAGGGACAGCACTCCTGGGAAGAGCTCAAAGCTGTTCCAGGGAAGGTTCAGACTGGACATGAGGGAGCATTTCCTTTTGAAGAGGTGGTCAAACCCTGGAATGAGCTTCCTTGAGAAGCAGTCAATGCCCCAGGCCTGTCAGTGTTAAAGAGACATGTGGACAGTGGTCTTAAGAATAAGCTTTAACTTTTGGTCAGACTTGAAGGGTTCAGGCAGTTGGATGAGATGGTCATTGTAGGTCCCCTCCAACTGGAATTTTTTAGTCTGTTCTGGTCCTGGGGCTGGCTGCAGGACTGCAGGGTCCCACCTGGGCATGGCAAGGCTTGGTGAAGCCCTGGCATTCTCCGGAGCATGAGCCTTGCAATGGGTATGAAAGGTGTACACAAAATACCTCACATGGCCACCGACTCATAAAGAGCTGAGAGACATGATGAGGACTCAGCAGCCTGTGTTGCCTGATCTCGGTGTTACCTCAAGTGACTCTGGCTGAACCACTCGCACACATCCATCTCAGTACT
The DNA here is from genome assembly GCA_013400915.1 of Pardalotus punctatus. Lineage (NCBI taxonomy): Eukaryota > Metazoa > Chordata > Aves > Passeriformes > Pardalotidae > Pardalotus > Pardalotus punctatus. The sequence continues at coordinate 5,239 of VZTX01013968.1, read as the reverse complement.
TCTGTATGAGTGTCAGAGAACCTGTGAATGAAATTCAAAAGTGAATGAATGGGAATGAAATCAGTTTTGTTTCTAATAAAATCAGCTATTCAGGATATCATCCTGAGGTTTGCTACGCTGGCTGTGCAAAGGAAGGGGAGGATGTTCTGACTCTAGCAGGCTTGCTTGGGACAAGTCACTCTCTTCAACAGGAATATCAGTAAGGGACCCTTAAGTGTCCAGTGACATGAGTTCTGAGGTCCTGACATTCACCCTGAAAATGGTGCTGCGGGATGAGATCACAGCAGGAACGGGCAGAGCCAAGCAGTACAGAAAGGGCACTGGATTGCTTGCTGAAGTTGCAGTGTCTAATATTAACCACAGGTCATATACTTTAGATGTCCTTTCAAGAAGGACAGGGATCCTGGGACAGCTTTCCTGTCTGTAATCCCCTGGAGCAGCATACTCAATAGCAGGTCTTTGAGGCTTGTAACCCAAATCCTGCCAGGCTGCACAGAGAGGACAAATGGCTCTTGGATACTTTGGTCTGTACTTAAAATAGGAACAGAGCTACTCCCATGTGCCTCCCCAGAGAGCCGGGGGAGGGGCTTACATGGCATCTGAGAGCGTCCATGGTGTCTGCATCTCTCTTCTTTCTACTACACTCACGAAGTTGTACCTTTCTCTCAAGATACTGAACTTCAGCACCAGGCAATAAGCCACCTTCTCCGCATACCCGAGGTTGTAAGGATACCCAAGGACCACCAATTCAGGCTGATAAACGGCAGGAAAAATGTGCGAGTAAGGCAGTGCAGCAGACGCCAGCAGCAGGAGCAGGTAAGTGAACTGCAATAAGCACTGGGATGTGCTGTCTGCATGGAGCATCTGAGGTCCCTCTGTGATCCTGAACATTAGAGTTCAGAAACCAAATGGCACAGTAAGGGCAGACACCAGTGTCAGAATATTGGGGTGGGGGTGGCAGTGGGAACGAGAGGAAATGGAGCCGTGTCAGTGGGCATCACCTGTTGCTGCAGGATTTAGGGCAGAATCCAGGTAGCAAACAGCTACTGAGAGACATATGAGGGGGACCTGATGTCCCCAAACAAAAAATTCTGTATCAGGCTTGAAACAAATGAAGAAACTGGATGGCACAGAGTTGAGGATGATCTAAGTGGAAAAAAGGAAAGTACATAAACCAAAATATCCATACAATGGTGGTAACAGGGAGCTGCACACTAGGGAATAGAGTGATCAACAGTGAAGGAATGTCTTGAGATGGCATTGAACCTCATAGAGGAGCTGTTATTCCGGACAATTCATAGAAGATATTGCTTTTACAAGAATAGCCATCGATGGATGGAAAAAGACCTAGAAGATTTTTAAATTTTCCTAATCAAGACATTCTTTAAATCCCACCAGCTAGTCTGCATTTCAGGGTAACTAAGATGGCAGAGACCTGTTCAAAGCACTCTGAGCACATTCTCTAGGAGAGCATGTCATTTATAAAGGTCTTTTAAGTAAAACTAAGCTCTTGCTGCTGTAATGTGCAGGCTCTGATGGCGTTCAGAGACCAAGGTTCTGCACCTCTGGCACTTGCAGTCCATCACAGTACCGAAGTACATGTTGTTGAACTGCAAATGCTGCTGGATTCCTTCTGCCTTATTCATCTAACACCCAGCACCCCATTGGCCACAGCCTGTGCCGAAACTCTTCCACATCCAGTGCAATGAGCAAGCGATGTGGAGGCGCCCAGGTGGAGCTGGAATTCATAGTATCTACAGAAGGAATTGACAGCAGACTTGGAAAAGAGATACCTGCTTTCTGTGAAGATAGTGAGGATTTATTTTAATGACCTGGCTTAGCTGATTACATGAAGACTTTAAGACTCCTCAGACTGTTAGGGTTAGGAGTGTTGGCATGAGTAATGTCACTGATTCAGAACAAGAGCATTTCTAGAAAGGAGGTTTGGTGCAGTTAATCATGGTTGGACTTCTCTTGAGAAGCATGTGATATGTCAGCCATAATATCTACCCTCTGACACCCTCATTGCCTGATCATAAACATATGCCTCACCATGATCTACAGGAAAGTCAGTTTCTGAGTTTGTTTGCTACTGATGACTCCTTCCAAATTCCCAACTTACTCTGCTCTGACAAAGTGATAATCAGAAAGGCATGTTCAAAAGGATAGTCCTGTTAGCAACAACACCTTATCAAATTTCAGGTGTAAATATGCTGTGTTAAGACAGACATGATCTCCAGGATGGTATGGTGAAGACCCTTTATTGCAAAAATCCAGGGTTCTTAAACTGTTAGCTTGTTATAAGTTTACAGACTTGTGAGGCACAACAAATGTGCTTAACCAACCACCATAGACCCCAATAGGAACAGGCATCAGATGTAACCAACCACGAGCCCCATGGTGGCACTTACTGGTTCTCGTAACTGTTTTACAATTATGTAACTTGTTTTTCACCTCTAGTTTAGCTGAGTTGTTCCCAGAATGCTTTTCTAGTTAGCCAAAGTAACAGAAGTGAGCAAGGATTTTACAAGGGTAACAAGGCCTTTCTGCTCTGCAACATAAATAATTGCACGTTCTTCCATGAACTTCCATGAGCTAACAAAATTCTCTCATAGCATCATCTCTTAAGACCTGAGGAATTGCAATATCTACTGAAGACAAGCCTCCCCCATTCTTCATAAACATGATCTATTTCAAGAACAGATGAACTAATCCCATGAAAATGCTGTGTCCTGGTCTTGAGTTATAATGGCTTTGGGATCCTCCTTAGGATTGAGAGGTGCATTAATAAGACAATAGGATGAAGTGTCAGTAGAGTCACAACTCAAGAGTGACTCAAATGCAAGAATTTGCAAGAGGTGAGATTTGTTGATGTGCAGATGGACCAGTAAGGCTGCAGTGCCCAGCGGCTCTGCCCAACATCATGTGCCACAGAAGGCACAAGCATTTGTTCGCCATTGCCAGCTCTGGGTTTACCAGAGCTCAATTGCATTCGGAAATTCATAGAATCACAGAATGGCTTGGACTGGGAGGGACCTTAAAGGCCATTTCATTCCAACCCCTGTCATGGGCAGGGACACCTTCCACTATCCCAGGTTGCTCCAAGCCCCATCCAGGGATCCAGGGGCAGCCACAGCTTCTCTGGCAACCTATGCCAGGGCCTCACCACCCTCACAGGGAAAAATTTCTCCCCAATATCCCATCTAACCCTGCCCTCAGGCAGCAGGAAGCCATTCCCCCTTTTTCTGTCCCTCCTGTCCCTTGTCCAAAGTCCCTCCCAAGTTCCCTTGGAGCCCTTTAAGGCACTAAAAGGGGCTCTGAGGTTTCCCTAGAGCCTTCTCTTCTCCAGGCTGCACTAATTTTGGTTACACCAAGTCCTGCTGGTTGGGAGTGACTCCATTTTCCCACTCGAGGGTGCTGTTCCCATTGGCAAAGGCCACCCCTTAACTCTTCCAGTGCCCAGCATCACATCCCAGAGCTCACAGACGAGATGGCCATCAGGCTCACTCAGATCTTCATTTAGACTCACTGAACAGGGTTTCAGAGGGTAACACTCTCATGGACTATAACTAGAGGACTTGTTTGACCTCTGAACACAATATCATCCTGTTCACAGTAGGCATCTGCTGGATAAATTATTACATTTTTATAAACCTGTGTATACTCATAAATATATTGTCATACAAATACTAATCCACCAGGAGTTCACTAGCCCATATTCAAAAATGATAAATTATTTTGAAGTACCTCATATCCTAATTGTTTCATGAAGTTATTGAAGAAACCTGATAGTTAAGAGACTGTGTGCCCATCTTTGTCCTTCAGACCCCTTTGGATCTCTCAAAGTACAGATCCCAAAAACACTGGTATCTTTTATGGCTTCAAGGCAATTCTCTGCAGAGGGATTGAGTGGCAGTATTCAGCACTCATAATTCTAAACTCTCCACAAATTATGATTATGGGCTGCTGAGGCATGCAGAGTTAGGACTTCTCACCAAAGTCCTGAGCTGCTTTGCTGTGCGGAGCCTGGCAGATTTGTGCTGGGTTGCAGTGCTGCTGTGGGTCTGTGTGCTGGGGACCCTCTGGTGAGGACTCAGAGATGCGTTCTCCTGAGTGGGAGTACTTAGATCATGTTTCTGTAACTGAGTCACAGTGAACCCAAGGGAAATAAAAGGCAAAAAACACCTGAGCACCTTCCTTTGCTCCAAGGGTCTTAGATGTTTTTGTTTCACCTATTGCACACACTGAAATAGGCAGACTTTTGCTCACGGAAAGCCCAATTCCAATCCTTTGGCAATCAGTGGAAGTTTCCATTGACATCAGTGGGCTTCGGATCAGACCCAGAAAAGCTGGTTTTATAAATATAGGCACTGCAGATCGAGAACTGTTTTAAGTTGGTTCCAGTGATATCACACAAGGAGATACCGGACAACCACCTGTTTGTAGGAGCACCGGGGTCCCCTGAGGCTATGACAGGGCCAGAGTTTCCTGACAGGATTGTAACTCCAGGGCCCCAGTACTTGGTACAAATATATTCCCTGATACACTGTGGAAACCTGGGTACTGTAACAGAGACTGTTTACAAGCCGTCCCTTTGCCAGGAGCTGGATTGTGCACTGCTTGGTGGGAATGGAGCAGGAAAACTCAAATGTGTAAGTGAGAAAACTGTTAACAAGTCACTGTATTTGCTTTAAAATTGTTCACATTTCTGTCTGCAAAGGTATTTATAACCATGCTTATCATAACCATGCTGACTACAGCTTTAGAAAAGTCTGGCAAGAAAGAGCTGATGGACAGCATTTCAGAGAGACAAGGGAACAGCCTTAAGTGCTCCAAGAATGCATTATAGCACAGGAACAGCAAACAGGATCTGTGCTCCCAAGGCTTGAGAGCAAGAATGACGGGGTGGAAGTTTTTTTTGGCCGGCGTAACACAGGACAGAATAGATCATCTTAAGAGTGCTTTTTTCTGGCCTTAAAGTCTGCACAGCTGTACTGTACCGATTCCAAAGCCGTGGTCCACAGAAAGAGCTCTTTCTCGTTGTTTTGACTGAAATACTGTGTAGTACGTTAACCACTGTTTTTCCGCGTAAAGAGCAGCTGCAATTTGCCGAAGAAGCTCCGGGAGCCCCGCGCGGCTGCCCTCAGACGGGGCCCGGCCGGGCAGGGCAGGGCGGAGTGGGACCGCGGCCGGCGGGGAGCGGAGCGGAGCGGAGAGGGGCAGTGAAGGGGCAGTGACG
>VZTX01013965.1:92804-126478 GCA_013400915.1 Pardalotus punctatus | reverse complement strand
ATTTGTTTGTAAAGACACTCCCCTATTCCTTTCAGTACCATTCCATCATCTCCACAAAATTTAAAGGGCTTTGCTCACAAAGACTCTTGCTTTGTTTTTTGTGGTTTGCCATGTCCTGCCTTGCCAAGCATAAATGCACACTTACATAAACTCTCTGAACAGTGAACAACCCTGTCAAGAACAATTGGCAGAGTGTCTTTCTCTCTGAAAGGAGGCATCCTTTTCTACATCTTAAAAAATCTTTCTCACACCCATATGGGGTTTTTTTCCACCTTCCTTTTTCCAGCTTAGGAAACATGTCACAGTGCCAATGTGGTTTGATCATCAGCCCAAAAACTTCTTTATAATCTTAGTGTTATTAAGAGCAATCAAACTCTGAGTGGGATAAAAATAACCAGCGCAACAGGGGTTTTTTTTTTAAACTAGTGTAATCCACTAACACATCCAAAAAGATGCATTCCTCCAACCATAAGAGAGAGAAAACCCATTCCTTGAGCTGTAACAAAATGCCAATTTATTCCAGTCTTTGTCTCAAGGATTGAGCAAATGCAAAGACTGTCACAAATTAGGGTTTATGCTTACTAATATTTATCAAAAATTTCCAACCACAGAGTATTTTCCAAAAGTATCAGCTGAAGAAAACAAACTGTCTCTCAACTGATTTCCACACCAGTACAGACAGGCCATGTCTTGGTTTGACATGTATGTCCTACTGAACACACTCAGAGCCACTCAAGATGCTTAAAAAAAAAAGCTTTTAACAGGTGTTACAGTATCTACATTAACTTTTATATTTCTTAATTATCCATACAATGGGTTCTTTGTATCAAATATCTTCTGTTGACTGGGACGATCATAGCCATTATGGAGAATTAAAAATAACTCATCTTCTCTACAAAATACAGCAAGTGGAACTACAGAAAGAATGTCAAAAATGTAACTGTTTGCTTGTCATATATACCCCTCTGTGATTCCAATTTTTTTATACTGAGATTATTTTCCTTTGTATACATAATAAATCTTACAGAGCATGCATTATCTTCCATACAGGGAGATTCCATATAGTTTTAGTGGAACTTAACTGGAAAAATACTACCTTAAGTATATATTTACAGCTGACTGTAGCATCAAATGGAAAACATTCTGTCTGATTTCCTCTTCTTCTCCTCCCATCACTTTTAAGGTGAGAATTGGCCCTTGTAATTTTTTCCATACCTGCAAAATGCAAAGGCCTGTTTTTAGAACCCTGGGAGGTTTTCCTCCTGGAAAATCCCACTATGCTGCTAGGACGTTTCTGCTGCCTGCTGTAGGAAGCATCTGTATGCAGAATAAAACAATGCTCCTTTCCCAAGCATACTGGAGCTGCACAAATCAATACACTGTGTTAAAATGATCAGATTTTTTTCATATCTTCAGTTCACTATTAGCACCTAGAGGAAGATGAATGAATCCTGTGCTCTCAGCAAGAATAGAGAGTGTTTCTTCAAAATACACACATCGGTTTGTTAAATGTATTTCAATTTGATGTATTTAATTGAAAAGGTATTCCCCTTACTATGTTGGTTAGCTGCATGAGGTTATGAAATTTTTTTAAAACCTTTAGCAACCCAATTTAGTTACAGAAATAGCTTAATTTCTACAATTAAGCCTGTGTGTAAACCCCTTTCTTTGTCCAGCTGCAAAGGGTGGCTAATAAAGCTCTTACTGCTTAGAGATGAGGTAAGCCACCCTGGCTCTGTGCTCCCAAATCCTTTACGAGAAAAGGGAACTGGTACATAACAGAGCTGACTATTTTCTTTCCCAGGGTTTCAATTAAGGTCAGAAAATGGTTCCTCTCAGAGCAGAGGAAATGGCTGTCCAGATAATACACACTGAAAAACAGCGTACTGTGATGGAGACTGGAAACAATGGACACAACACACATTGCAACAGTAGCAGTATAACAGAGGTCTGGATATACACAGGTCACCCCCTGGACCTCCACAAGTTGACCAAGGAGAGCAGCCGACGGTGCACTAGAACATTAATGATCAGTGATGAGCACTTAATTAAGAAGACACCTCAGAGGAGTAGTGAAGGAGCCTGAAGACCCTTGACAGCGTGGATATTTATCTTACGGCCTGTAATACTGATTTACTAGTGGTTTTTCACAATCTGTGTCAGGGTAGGAATAGCGATGCTCATCCCCTGGAGGAGACACAACAGGAGTGAGTCAGGCCTTAATAGCCCTAGTTCTCCTTTCCTCAGGGGAACAACAATTTGCTGCTGGCTGTGACTATCCTCTCAGCTCCCTGCAGATGACCAACAGCTTGCCTGGGAACATAACCCAGATTTCAACAGTGTAACTGTCATGTAGGCAGATACTGTCCTTGTGCAGAAAGACCAAAAGAAGGGTCCCAGAGGAAGCACAGCCAGGATTGCTTCAGGCTTTTCAATAATGGAGTTCAACAGGGCCCATGGCTACTGCCAGCAAACACTAAAAGCCTGCTCATGACCACTGATGTCCCTCAGGGCATCAGCATGCCCCTGAGGAGGATCTCAAGAGGAGCCAGTATGGCTGAGTTAGTGCTGATTAGGGAGTAGAAATCCTTTGAAGAACTAGCTGAACAACTGCCCTTATCCTCCATACAGCATCTCACAGAGTGCATCAAGTTAAGCCCTCAGGATATTTGAAATAAGCCTGAAAGAAGGCTTTTTATCACCTCCAGCTGAGCAGGAGTCATCCCTTCTCCCTAGATAAGCAATGGTCACAATGACCCAGGCATGATCGCTTCTGAGCTGGATTACTCTAATTCCCTCTATCAAAGGCTGGATGCAGACTGCACCAAACTTCTGTTTCTCAGGCTGTGATGAGAGTAAGTGAAGGCTCTGCTCAGTTTTATCCACTGAACTCCAGTAATTTTCAGAAGATAGGTTGCAGATTTGGTCCTTGTAGTCCACACAGATAATGTGCAGGCCAAACAGTTTGTCAACAGCCAATATGCCTAAAAAACCAGTTTTCAGCCCACCATGTGCCTAGAGACTTCCCTGGAGCAATGCAACTCCATGCAGGCACATGACAGCCAAAACCAAGACATGTTCAAGTGAGACAATCCAGGTCTAGAAGAAGGAACTACAAAAATATAGTTAAATTAAGAGTTCACAGTGTTTAGGAAATTTTTAGAAATTCAGAAAAAATAAACCTTCTCTACTCTCATGGTGCTGAAATTATTCTGCAAAAATGATCATCCTCTCATCCTGAGACTGGAAGACTCATCCTGAGCCTTTTCCAAAGTTTGAGTGGATTTGACCACACAATGGCAGACACGTCTGAACTTGGAAAGGGAATTATTCTGCACTAGTGACATGAGAAAACTCCAGTGGAAATTTTCACGGGCAGGAAAGTAGCAACCTGAAGTGAGGTCACAGCTCTTCCCCTGCATAGCCCAGTGCCAGCTGATGGATGGGTGCTGTGATGTGCCAGGTAATAGCACTCAGCGTCTGACAGGACCTGCCTATGACTAGTCCCAAGCTGTTGGCCCCATGCAATAGATTTGCTGTTTTCTTTGGAAGAAACTCCAGGATCTCCACTAGCTGTACAGTTTATAATGGGGTCAGAAGTTTATGTATAAAAATCATCTACCTTGGCTACCGTGCCTGGAGGACATCTTGTTTGCAAGGATGAAACAGTGCATTTTTAGGTCATGAGGCAGAGTAATGCATAAGCTTGTTGAAATAAAGTATTATGACAGTGTTACAAATTTACTGAAGTATAGTACCTGATAAATAAAAGAGGCTATTTCTCCATTTTATTAAAAAAGAAAGAAGAACCAAACCTGCAGGAATCAAGAGCCATATCTCAAGAAGTAAGAAAAGGACACTTTAAGTCACGCTATTGAAAAAAACAAACTGTTGATAAAGCTAAAGAATAACTTTGATTGGACTTTGTGCTTAGTCACTAACATAGTAAAATATCTGCCCATAGGTTATGTTTGCCCCTTACTCACATAAGCCTCTTCCTTGAGGAGCATGTGCCATGTAATAAGTGTACACTGCGTCAAAGAGAGATTGGAGAATGCAACGCCAAGGACTACAGCTTTAGGTTGTTACATATAGGGGAAATGCCAGTTTTTAATTTTAAAAGTCATACTGAAGGTGTGTTGGCTTTCTGGATTTACCAGCTACCACCCATCTCTGCACAGACACGAAATTAACAAATCTCACAACTCTGTGTGTGAATTGGCTTCATACACACTGAAGCGTATGATTTTCACTGGGTGAAAGAACTCATATTTGTGGCCACAAGCTGAGAGCATCATCTTTAAAGGCGTCATGGATGGTTTCCAAGTAGATAACCTATATCTCTTCAGGTCCAGAAAGCCAGGTTGGTTTCAAAACACATCTTGTGCTTCAGATGAAATTAAGAAGTTGCAAAAGCATCTCTTACAGTCTCATTCTTGCTAAAGGTATCACTTACATAGCAAGGACTTAGGGTAACACTTCCAATAACAGCATTTGTTACCCAAGTATGTTACATTACATAATTTCTTCTTCTTATTCTGGTTTTTTTTTGTTAGTTGGGGGTTTTTGTTGTTGTTTTTGTTTTGTGGGGGGATTTTTGGGAGATTTTTGTTGGTTTTTGTTTAAATTTACCTGAGTACCTTCTCCTGTTGCCTTTAAAATTCCCATTTATGTAAGTAACCTATGACTTTTCCGGTTTTCTTCTTCTTTCTCTCTCACCATTTCAATTGTTTTAGATGTCTGTCCTGTAAATGTTCTTTGCACATTTCAGAAGCAAGATATAAACCCTGCAGCAAGTCAACAGCAGATCCTACTAAATGGAGATACTTGCTCCACACCATAACAACACACTGTAAGCAAGCAGCAAAGCCTTTCCCTGCACCCAGGCTTCTACTTGGTCTGGAGGATTTCAGGGGCTTGAAGTAAGGGGCGCAATGCCATATGTTGTGAAGATTGGAGTTGTGCTGATCTGGGGGAAAAAGATGAGAGAGGATGGTGGTTATGAGTTGCTTTAAGTTAAAGGGTACCATAAGAAGACCATTGTGTTGCTGGGGTTCAACAAAAAGCGTGAAATGCACTGAAGATACTATTTCCTCCACCACATGCTTTGGAATTCAGTAGAAATAATTGTAATCCTTCAATTTAATTAAAAAGGAAGTGGACCTTAAGGTACATCTCCTCTTGTGTAGTCATGAATACCCAACAAACAATAGCTAATTTTGACAGACTGTCTGCCTAACAAATTAATTTAGCTAAACATGAAGCAAAGCAGAGCCTGCTAGATGTAGCTGAGTTGCAGTCCCTCCACAAGGGCATTCAAATCTCAGATAAGTTGTTATCTGATCCCCAAGGAAATTAAGAATATTTAGAGCTAACTAGTGCTACTGTTTACACAGTTAGCAAGCAACTCAACGGGCTACAGCGTGAAGAGAAGGCACAGCCTAGTTCCCAGAATAGCTGAAGTTCAAGTTGCTGGCTCACAGGAGAGTGTGATCCACTGGGTGTGCCATGCTTTCCTTTCTATCTATGCTATCTTAAACTATCTGGTATAGATAAACCAGTACAACACTGCAACAGCACCTTCATTCAGCTGCAGGGAGATACCCTTCACGAAGTGGTAAGCACCACCGCTCTGCCCTTCCAGAAATAAAAATATAAATAATAGCAGAGGGTATTCCTAGATTTCTGTTTATTTTGACACTCTCTTTTTCTATATTCCCTTATGTTACTGAAATCAGAAAGGTTCTTTCCTAAGCAGAATCAAATCCCTCAATACAGGCCATAATTTTTCTCAGCAAAGCAGTTGTGACTACTGTTGTCACTACTCTTAAGCAAAGAAGCCTTACCAGTCAGCTGCACTTTAAATCTGAAGAGAACTCGAGTGGCTGGAGAGGTCTCAGCAGTATTATAAACTAGTGGGCTTAGAATCTTGGCTACTTAAAATGCTAGAAACACCACTTCTGTTTGCAGTAGTGCCAGAAGGAAAAGTAAGTCTAAAGACAGAAGTTCACTGAGTAGCTTCTATCAATATGGGCCTTGAAGCCTGTCTGACGCAGATCCAGAAAAACTGCTGTGTCCAAAATTCCTTGAATCCCCAAGGTCTGTGGTTAGAGAATTGAACACACAGTCCCTAAATGTGCAAGAAGCTAGTAAGGTTCGTCAGTCATTCTTGACAGCATTCTCAGCAGCTTTTTGGATATCCATTGAAGATAGCTATCAGGAAAAGTTGCATAGTGTGGGCACTGAGCCATGCCCTGATTGATTAGAAGTTCCAGTACATGAGGCAAATGCAGACACTATGACTTGATCAGCACTAATTTGAACCATATGTTTTGGGAATACCCATAGGTCCATTTGTTCCAGAGAGGTGCTTAATTAATTACTGAATTAATTTTTCCTATCAGTTAGAATTACATTACATGCTACATATGTAATGTAAACCTTACAAAATGGAAACTGAGAAACAACATTTTGGCTCACACTAGCACTAATTGTTGTTTGTGACTGCTTTAATAGACTGGCCCATCACAAACTAGATTGTATATCACAGCAAAAATGCCCCAGATGATGATCTGAAGACACGAAGTGTCTTTTCAAAATATTTGAATAAACTTAATTGTTGTTTTATTATCCTCTCAGGTAAAGTAATCTGTTAATCTGTAGCTCAGCTGTTGGTACTTAAGCAGAAAAGACACAGATGCAGCTGTGATTTCCTTGGCATATCAGGAGGACAGGAGAAGCAGGATAAATGCCCTCCTGTTCTACTCCTCCACCTAGTATGCTGCTGGAGTTATCCTTAGCTCTTGGCAAAGGTTAGAGAAGCCCTAATGCTTTTTCACTTTCAGTAGCATCATCTGCCAGCTCTTTATCATCCAGGTGTATTCTTGTTCAATGGTCTTCTGTCCTGATATGCTATTTCATGGCCTTTGGCTGGAGGCCTGTTCAATTTCTGTCTTGGCATTGTCCTTTTCCACCACACATTTTAAATAATCTTCCCAGAAGTTGACAACTTGTAGCTCCTAATGCTGAAGGCTTGAAGTGCATCCTCTGAGAAGATGAAAATTTTACAGTCAAAAGAGAAAGATATTTTTATAATCAGTTTTTGCCAATTCCATACAACCATAAGAAATGTGTGATGGGTTTAGTTAATTAAGTACAGTGCAATAGACAGGCTCTGCAATCTGTATTTCAAAGATTTGGTGAAGATTATAATAAAGCCGAAGATGTTTGTTTTACACTGGTTTTAGACTGTTGCTAGCTATCTGCTTTTCTTTGAGAGCTGTTTGAATGGAGTGTCCTAACAGCTCATCAGCAGCTGTTAAGCACGAGATGGTTGCTCTCCTGATTTTGGAGTCTCATCTCAGGCCAAGGAAGTCCAGGGTCTGGTCTGAGAATCTAGGGGTGAATAGTTTGGAGTTGCTTGAAGACAGTATTATTTTATAGCTTTCCCCACTCAGAAATGCACAGGGTGTATCTGATGTCACACTTTCCTACAGTGCTGGAAGCGATGTGTTTCATTAACACAGTTGCCTTACAGGCTTACACTTGGCTACTGCTTTTCAGAGTCTCCAGTGCCTATCCAGGTACCTCTCCTATAAAACACAGAGGTAGTCTTTGATTTTTGCTCTGCTCCCATTGGCATCCTCAATAAGTGGTTCTCAAAAAAAGGACGTTTGAAATAGTAATTTGAGATAAGGTTTGTAGCACATTGCACATATCATCTGTCTCAAAATCCTCACGAAAATAGCCATAAACAACCCATCTACATGACGAAGTTTTGTTTGCTAGTGGTGATGATGATGATGATAATGGTGGCAGCACTAATAATAGCAACGACAGTTGATGTGACATAGGCAAAGTTTGAGCCAAGAGAAACGGACTTGTTGAAAGTTCTGCCTGGGTAAAAGAGGTGAAGTTAACCAATCTCCTTTTGGTAGCTGAGACTGGCAATATTAGATACAGTGTTAGACACTCAATGTAGTGATGAATATCTTGAGACTATTGGTTAAATAACATGTTTTTAGTCTCAGCTTATGCTTCCCATTGAGACATTAGTGGTTGCTAAAGTACATTACCATCACCTGACAAATTTTATAACCTTTCACACACTGGTTTCTGGAATTGCATGAAACCATACCAATAGCAGTGAATGAATGAAGGGTGTACTCACTGGTGCCCTCACTTTTGACAAGAGCTCTTCCACAAGAAACCGGTAGAAAATACCTTCAAGACCACACATATCATTATACAATTAGGCTAATCTGGTGGCCCCAAGATGTTGTGTTCTCTAAGGGTTGTCTGTAAAAGGTCTTTAATATCTCAGCTCATGGATGTCTGAACCAGAACATAGCCTGCTTGGCAAGCCCTGGTCAGTTCCTGCCAGCACTTCACAATTCATTCACTTCACAAAACAGGACAATACGCATATCTCTGAGTTTAGCACAAACCAAATTTATTTTGAGGGATGTCATGTTTTCTAGCTCTTACTCATCTCCATATACAAAAGAGAGGATTTTAGTGTTTATAAGAATAATAAAAATAAAAATGACCCAAATATAAGTAAATATACTAAGGCACCTGGAAACAGTACTCTGAAGCTTATTGCTATAACTAATTACAGTGAAGGATGTAACCTCTCTTTTTTCCTTTTACTATCACCATGCAATCTGGTCATCCATCTGCAAAATCCAGTACAGCAAAAATTTTGAAGTCCGGTATTTCATGGTACTCAAACCTCTTTAGAAGTCCATGCTGACTTACAAAAGCAAATGGTGGAGTTCCTTCATCTCTGGAAAAAGTGTGCACAATCCTGTTTTATGCAGTAGAATCAGCTAGAAATGGATGATACATACAGAGCAGAAATTTAAGGAGCTCAATTTTAAGAAAAAGAAATGCCAAAATACAAAGAATGAACATGGAGAAGAAGGGCACTTGGTAAGTGCTGTCAGGAAACAGAGATCACTGGCAACTCAATCAACGGAGAAGGTGTTGGAAATAGAAAAGGAGCAGAGAGTAAGTGCATGTATGTCCTAATAACCTTAGGCCATTTATGTACCTTTCTGACTGATTTATTTTTGGCTGGTCCTCTTTTCCCATGCAGAAGAAGGATGAAAGAGACTGTAAATAAGGGCTTACAGTACTGACAGACACTTTTTTTTTCCTCACCATGCCAAGAGGTGGCTTCACAATCAATGTAAGTCAAAGCAATATGGAATGCTCCCTTATGTTGCGTAACATTTGTCCTACTCAGAAAAGCTTCATTTTCACAACACAGCCAGGGTAGCTGCTAATGCCAGCACAAAAGAGGCAGCAGGAATGTATGGTTTGGTAGTTGAGACCGTTGTGAACTTGCACACTGCTTACAGTCAGGGCCATTGTACTGTCACTCCAGGAATACTGTGTAAACAGAGAAATGCATGACTGGCTTTTGAGAAGCCATGGTTTGTCATTTGCCAAACATTGCTTTGTTTTGATGTAATATTGTTCCTTGCTCCTCCAAGAACCCATCAAAGTGGTGTAAATCGTAAGAAATGCAGAATGGGGTACATATCTGTGTAAATCACTGCTGGTTACATAAATCTCTTCACAAGTGTGACACAACTTGTAGAAAATTACAACTTCTGAGCATTTCATGGGGAGGGTACTCTGCTCAGTTCTTTTCAACTGAATGAATAAGAGGGTACAAGTGTTTGAACAAGACATGTCAGAAGTTTCTTATAAAAGTATTTTATTTAGTGGATAATCTACAAAAAGCTGATTTTAACAGCTCCTGCTGTGTGAATGTCAGAGGTTAGCTATTAAATGAATCATATTGTCAGTACAGAGACAAGCAAAAAACCTAAGTTTATGCCACTTAAATGCTGTGGCAAAGATCATTAATTTGGTAGATGCAAAAACAGACAATTTCAGGTGCTGTTTAACTCATTTTCACTAAGAGGTTCCAAAAGAATCAGTAAACTTTGACACACAAGGCTTAAGATGGAGAAGTTATAAGCCTCGCTTCGTTCAGCATTCTGGTTAACTGCAGATTTTTGACACGGAAATCATAAGCAAAGACTGCAATGGAAGCTGGTTTGTAATTTAACTAAAGTATATAGATGTGTGCGTGTGTGTGTGTGTGTGTGTGTGTGTGTGTGTGTGTGCGCATCAATATATATGCCTATATGCACATATGGAGATAGAGAAATTAAGCCAGTGCTCAAATCTGTGGTGATTACAGTAAAGTTATTCTCTTTGGCTAAAACCAGAAATGAGACAGGAAGAGTAAAACCTGCATTGTCCTGTTGCTAAAATATCTTTAATGAACATGAAAACAGATGAAGGTGTCACGTGCCATCTGTTCATACTACATAATAAAGGAGACAGATAAGATGGTGCATTTCCCTAATTTTTGTCACCTTTATGTGACAAAATTTCTTTGGATCACCACAGCTGAAGCAACAACACAACTAAACAGCTTAGGAGATCTGTCTCAGCATTCCTAATGGAGGATAAGCAGAAAACACCCCACAGTTTCCTGAGCAGCCCTCTTGTCTGAAAGTCATGAAGGAAAGTGCAATGATTCACAAGCTGTACTTGCACACAGACTAATCCAATGGAAGGCCTTTGTTAGTGCTCAGGCTTTGGAGGTCTGGATTAAGGCACGGGCTGTGTGCCATACATAAAATTCTATTTGAAAAACTGCACTCTTTGAATCCCAACATATCAAGGCAGTATGATACACCTGGATATAGAGATGGTTACAGGCTGTGGCAGAAAGCATCTGTTAGGCCATGCTTTCAGGCAGAGCTTTCTGTCCTTTTGCATTTACAGCCTCAGGGGAAACAACTGCTAGCAACTGCTCCCAGTACTGTGTGAACTTCCAGTGCAAATAAAAAATGGGGGAAAAGAAGTTGCATCTTAGACTTCAGTTTTCAATTTTAAAATATATATATATAAATTCAAAAATATTTTAACCAGATCTAGAACTTGTCCATTTGTAATCAATATTTGTCAGGAAATGTCTCACTGACTAAAAAACTGAAAGAGTGCCTCTTGATCTGACTTCATAAAAAGTAGTTCCAGTAGTATGAATGTGTATGATTATTTTGGATTTTTTTTTTCTAAAACAGTGATTTAGAGCTGCTGTGTTGTTTGCACTGCAGCTACTAAACTATTGTGAAAGGTAGCTCACAAAATCAAGTCTTTGCTATGTAGAAACAAATCATTTCCTTCTTGGCTTTTCTATTAAGGGTTTTTAAAAAATATTTTTGGCAACAGAAATAACATTATTGCTGAGAGGAAAATTTGTCTTGAAATAAAAACAACTTCTCACTCATTCCACCTATAAAATTTTTCATTCTTACAATAAATTCTTCTCAGGGAGCTAATTAGAAAGTTTTTTAATTGATGAGCATTCTGACCATTAGGGCATTTTCAATTTCTCACAGCATCCCAGATGACACTGTTACAGAAAAGCATAACTGAAAAACGACTAATTGGAACAATTAATTGAAACAACATACAGTTAATTTCAATTATAAGAATCCTGACTGCTCCCTTGTCCCTTGTTGCATGGCCTGCTGTACTGGGATGGTGTTCCTACAGATTCCTCAGCAAAAGCTGTGTGAAGATCCCATCTGCTGCTGATTATTCCTGTATTTACTATTTGTATTAACAAAACACACACCAGCTCTCCTGCTGCACACAGTTCCCAGTGTAAGGTGTTCTATAAAATCAGGACACAGGAAGATTCGTGACTGTAGACAGGAGCATGGCTTTGCATGCTTGAACTACACATTCTGTCAGGAAAAAAGTTCAGCCACTCGCTTGAATGCTTTGGTTTTTAAATGTTCTCATCACAAATTTCCTCAAGAAATGTCAAAGAATGCTTCTAAGCAAGAAGTCTGTTTCCAACTAAATATCTAGCTCTGATACTTAAAAAGTCCTGGGAAAATGTTCCAAAATGTGCTTTTTACAGGCAAAGGTTTCATGTTCTGATTTGGAGGCTCACAAACATTGAGCTACAAAGGCTTACCACCTGTTCATCCTAAAGCAGGAGGCTTCTTGCTGTCATTTTTACAAGAAACAACTGTGTGTCACTGTCTGTGGCACCCTGCAAAAGGGTGTGTACTCATAACCTCCCAGCTGATCTCAAAGTGATCACACTCCCTTCCTCCACTAGTTTCTGCTAGCCATAGTGATTAATAAAGTTATGATCCTGTCAAACACATGCCAAGGCGTCCACTAATTTCTGTTAGGATTTCCTGCTGCATCATATAGTGGATGCAGTACAGGGTGCACTGATGCCATATTCACCTGCAGAAATCCTCCCAGCTATAGCCTGAAACAGCACACAACTCCTTCATCTTTATAGAGCTAGTTTTGACCTCAAGACTTTAGCAGTGCTACAGCTTCTTAAGGGAAATTCTGTTTGGTTTTTTATACTAGCATTCATTTCCTATGCCACGACTCCTAAGTCTGCTACAGGGATCTTATATAAACAGCCTATTCAGCAAGCTGTGCTGACTTTGGGACATGACTAATTATAATTTTATATGGTTGAGAGAATCAGGACTGTACTGTCAAAGAAAGGGCTGTCTGGAGAGTTAGATTTATTCATAACATCCACCAATATTTTACCTCACTTTCTCATGTATTGTCCTCCCTGCAACAAACAAGAGAAACCACTGTTATTCACATCAAATTAATTTTTCCTTCTGTATGATTCCCCAAGCCTTTCTCCTGGAATTCCACAGTTCCCTACAGGACATACCATCATTTCATGGTTCCCTTTGCTGGAAATACCATCTGAAGCTGAGTTTCACACTGACATGATCTCTCCTGCTGGGAGCAGAGTGAGCAACCATCCTGATTATCAACTGTGTTAACAGCTCCTGGGCCTTCGAATCTCTGTGAAGACATGATCTATGGAAAGCCTGAATAATGATACTGTCTTAAATGTATGTCAAATCCTTAGTCTTTTATTTTGCAAACCACAGAACACTTTCTGTTGAAAGAGTAACATTTCTTTGTAAATACAGTCTATGCAGATGGGCTTCACACTGAAATAAACCTAGTCATGTAATGACTTTCTGAGCGAACAGAAGTAACCCTAATGCCTGAGAACCTACATCAGGAACATGGTCTTGAATAATGAAGTGTGCCAAACGTGTTTATTGAGATCAGTCATGTTGGTCACATCTGAAAGTACAGTCTTAGGTAAGGCAATAATGGTGCACTGACAACAGCTGGCTGCCAGACACTCATCCAATTGCTCTCTCAGTCCCCCTCCACAGCAGTAGAGAGGACAAAAATAAGATGAAAAAGCATCTGGGTTGAGATAAAGCCTGTTTAGTAAGAAAAGCAAAAGTTGCAACTGGAAGCAAAGCAAGAAAAGGAATTTACCAACTACTACCCATCACAGGCACATGTCCAGCACAGGGCCTTGGTACCTCTAATGATTGCTTGGGATGACAAATGCCATAATGGGGAGTGCCCTTGCATCCTCCTCTTTTTCCTCAGTTTTTATTGCTGACCATGATGCCATACAGCGTCACAGAACACTTCTGTGGTCCTTTTGCTCTCCCAGTTGGTCACCTCCCAACCTCTTGCCCATTCCCAGTTCACTGGGCTCCAGAAGTGGAGGGGTGGTTTGGAGAGAAGGCCTTGAACTGCAATACACATGAATAATGCTCCTAGATCAACAGAACTTATGTAACTGCCATGAGAACATGTCCTAGATCCTCTGCGGGCAAAGGAAAAGTCGACATTGCTGTGAACTCTGAAAAATTCCAACTGTCAGAGTTTAGCAAAATTAAAAATCACAGGGAATTGAAAAATGGGATACAGGAGATTTCAAAGTTTAATCAAGCTAAGCCATCAAATAACAGGCTACACGCTGACAAGCAGGTAGCACACTGCATCTTCAAACACAAAGGAGAGTTTCTATTGCCTTGTTTCCATCATTCCTTTTCCACATCTTCCCCTTGTCTACCACACCTCTATGGTTAGTGAAACTGACTGGAATGTCCAGTACAACTTTGCTGAAATAGCCACAGCTTCTGAGTTATTAAAAATCACTAGGAAACTGACTGCAGCAAAGGAAACACATTGTGAACTGAAAAATCTGAATGAGAGAATATTTCATATTTTCTTGTTTATGAATGCTTTCAAGGGTTGATGAGAGGGTCAGTGTTCTGTAACCCTCTTGGCTCCTCTGTTGAATATAGCCTAAAGCTCAGGATATGTGTGGGAGATTTCACATATTGCTAAAAATTTGCCAGTGGCATCAGCTATGACTGAAACAGACTCCACATATTTGTCATATGTTTATGCTCATATCTAGATATTAAACAACAGCTCTCAAGATAGGTTGCTTTACATTTATTTTTCTCCTACCAATGTGTTTGATGTCAGCATGTCTCTGCTATTCAGTAGAGATAAAAGAAAATTGAAAACTTCCATTTGTTTGTGCAACAAGCAAGATAAGGACAATAAAATCTCATTTACTAGTATAAATGGATTGATCACTCATAGAAGGGTTTGCTCTGTGATGTACTCCTGTTTCACAGTTGGTTAGATGCAGACAACAGCAGCTGTCTTTTACAATTATAATAACTATTATAACTGCTGATGGTGACTGGAATCGATAATTTGACCTGCAATACCAAGCCACGTGATCTGACATTTCCAAGGCAGTATTTAATTCTGCTCTTCTCTTTATGTTTACAACACTATAACCTAGGCAATATTTCAGAAATACTGTTTTCTTTTGAGGACTTTTGGCAATCTGAATTTTTAGGCATCTATTACTTCAATTATAAATAGCCCATTTCAACTAAGCTACCACAGCAGTTCCATCGGTATGTGATCACTAGTACTGTGTAAAGATTCTGTAGAAGCTAGAGTATTTTTAGATTTTATAACAGGTTTTCATGACTTCCAATAGTCCTAACCAAAATGGAACATCCTTAGCTAGTGGAGAATATGTCATTGTTTCAGCCCTAATCAATTTTGGTTTGCTTTTAAGTTTTATGTACAAGAAATAGAACCTGTGCTTCTGGCTGCAACACAAAATGTTTATGGATGATTCATTGATCCAGATGTAATGATAAAAAGTCACCAAAGTGAGTAGCAAAACCAGACTGTACAAAATAGGACATCAAGTTTTGCTTTGTAAAAGATGTCTCCGCCAGAATGTCACACATGAAAAATGATGGAAAGCTCGTTCACTGTCAGACAGACATTGCCTGGCTTTGATATGTGACAGCTTCTGGCTCTTTGTTTATTCAATAATTTGGTTATTGTGGTCAGCTGCTAATCCCATTCCTCCTCCGCTGATGCAGGCGTAGGCATAAATCCTCCATCTCTCCTTGGCACTCCTACACTGCACTAGCAACATAAAGAGCATTGATAATTTAAAAGTTGTAAACATAATTTGACAGAACCTAGGTGCATCTCTTGCTACCTTCACTATGACACAATGATATAAGACAACATTCTTGTCAGTGAGCTTGGTTACTATGCAACTTCTATGCTTGTGGGTAAGACATAAACAACAAGAGCTGAAAAAAGTTACTCCCAGAGAAAGCCAATATCCAGAACACATGGCTAATCATACCTTTTTGTTGAAACACGTTGCAACTATGAACACTAGTAGATCAAGAGTCACTGCAGGAACACAAATCTATGTGGAAAAAGAACAGTACAACACCTGATGAACAATCTGGGGCATGGTACAGGCACTTCTATGCATAACATTTCATTATTTTTTTGAGTTTCTATGCAGACCTATGACCCACTTCTGTTCCCACTGAAATCCATAGCAGATTTAATAGGTGCTCTATTTTTTCATTTTAATAAGCACTCTATTTATAGATAAATGTGTAACTTAAAACTATGCAAATTCTAGTCTTGCTTCACCTCTGTTTATCAAGGGATACTTCTTACTGAAGAACCAAATAGCATTTCACAGCATAACTGTCACAGTAGCCATACACAGTACCTAAAATAACCTGTCATAGTATGTTCAGCATATTAGCTTACACTGGAGAATAGACTTTATTTTCCAGCTACTAAGATACCATGATCATAGTTTGTCATTAGGGCTTTGCCTGCTTTTGCCAGACCATCCATCAAAATAAAATCAAATTATTTTGTACTTCCTCATCTTCAACTTCCACCAATCAGTATTTGTCAAAGCATAAGACTATCAGAAAAGGCACAGAGGAGGTGTGAAAGCTGCAAAATGTGGAGCTGCTTCCCATTAGTAAATCTTCTGCTCTCTTCTGCAACAACGTGTCTTAAAAGTTGATTCTCTGATACTGTCCAGTTTTTAATTTTTTAAGAGGATCTGAAAAAAAACAAACCTTTCCTGGTACTACATCTGGAAAATACCAAGGTCATTTCCCTACAAAAGATTTCACTCTCAATACTGCATTACTTCCAGTTCAGTTCCTATGATACAGCTTAATACAGCTTTCAGGACTTCAGAAGAAGGAACATCAGGCAAAAAATCCCCAACACATCTGATTCATAAAACTAAGTATTTATACAAGAGGAGAAAACAAAACAAAACAAAACAAAAAACCACCACACAGATATTATCAGGATAAATTGTAGTGGCACTATAGGCTTGGATTCCAGTTATTCCTATTTCTTGCAAATCAGTGCCTGGATCAAGCCATATTGGAACTCAGAAGCAGTGCCCACAACACCTGAACTATGATGTGCCTCAGGAGGGGTGTAATTCGATGTCCAGCCACACAGGCATACTCAAAGAGGGCTATGCAGTACACAGGGATGACTGTAGACGCAACACAGTGAAAATAAGTGCTGCACTAGAACGAGTGGTTTCACCCTCTTCTCCCTGCCCACAGCCTCTTTCCCTCTCATGCCTGTGGCATCACTCATGTGGCCACACAGAGCAGCTGGAACTGGGAAGCTGCTCAGCTGAATGCCAGCAACAGGGAAATAAATGGCTGGGGTTTAGCCAGCTGGTCCACAAGCCCAGTTCTCCATGTGACTGCACAAAACTCATGCTTGCAATGGGAAGCCATGGGGAGGAGTGGTCAAGCAGAGCGGCAGGGACAGTGTCATCCCTTCTGGAGCAGTCTGCACTGCAGCTGACTAAGCAGCCAGCGAGTTGCAACGGAGTAAAGCTGTCCTGCAGGTCAGGTGTGCCTGCAAGCCCGATGCAGGACAAAGCTGGCATAGCAATACCTGTAAGTATGTGTTAGCCTGCCTGTAAATAAAAGCCTTTAACCTTCCTTTCCAAGGCCTTTAAAAATATATGAATGACCCAGTGAATGACAAACAATATAAAGCATGCTTAATTAAAGTAGCTTTGTTCAAAAGAGATCCAGAGCATTCTACTCATTTTTCTTAACCTCTGTTTCTGCTTATCCTCGCAAGCTCTTAGGGGATGTGGATAAATGAGCTACAAAAAGTACACAGGAGGTCCCTTTGCCTGCACACCAATCTAATGGGCCTGTAGCCAGCACGGAGCTGAAAACCCTTGTGACCTTGCTGGGGTGACACTGCGCCCAAGCTAATAAGCTGTATGCAGAGGCTGAGTGATCTGGGCTGGGCTTCACAAACATACTTTTGAACTGGAGCTGGCTGGTGTCCAGGAGGCTGAGCGCACATGCAGAGGGCATTCGTGCATGAGCACAACCAGCCACAGAGACAGATTCACAGTGTCATCACACTGCAGGCTACAGCTTCTCTCCAGAAGATCTCTGCATCTGCAAAGCCTCTGTTCTAGATTTCAACATATATGCGATGTATTTCACCTAACCTTCCCTTCTGAGATAATGGAAACCTTTGGCATTATACAAGCTATCCTGTCATCTTCTGGCATCGTTTATTTCTAATAAATCATAGGATTGACTTGGCTGTTCCTTGCTGCAGGGACCACCCGTTTCCACGTGGTTTGAGGAATATTCCTGTAATTACCGTTGTTTTGAAAGGCATACAAGGCATCGTGATGTGTCTTCCCAGCTTGTAACTGCTATGTCTTTCAAAGATAAAGTTTGACCATATGTTTTATTCAAGAAACCATGCATTATGAAAGTCCTGTTCAGTTACTCTTTTTTTTTTTACGACATCAATAAACCTATACAAATTATGACCATTTAATGCAGTTAACAAGTGTTTTAGTTCACATTACTTCAATCACAGTTCAACATAAATAAAGGCTAATATATTTTCTAACTTGGCCATCATTGGTTTTACCCAGTTCTTACTGCACACTTCAACTGGGCTGTTGCAATTATTTACCACACCACCACTGGCACAAAAGCAAGTATTTTTACTATTTGCATTATTTTAATAATATAATTGGAACTTAACTCAGCTCTTTCACTCCCCCCACATATTTTTTATCTCCTCTCTGAGACTATTGACAAAGCTGGATCCCTAAAGCTCCATAAAGCTGAAAACATGTAAGGTTATGCAAACAGAAGGCAAAATAAGTGTAGAAAAGAACTATTCGCAGTCTATGCATAAGAATTATAGCCTATAAAAAATATAGAGCAGAAAATGACAGCTGTAATTAAATGTCAGTGAGTACTTCTAGCAGGAACAAGTAATCTAAAAGTCAGAACACGAATGGGAGGGAGAAATAGGCCTACTATTGTGTAAGTCAGGTAGAAATCAAAATGCGGTATTTCAAGTGGCAAATAGGCACACCATGTATGTTAGGCAGCTATTCTGACAACTTAGGTGTGTCTGGCAAATATCTGCATGCTAGGTGAATGTTGAAATTTCCTTTGGGAAGTAAGCCTGTACAACTAACACGTAATATCTCAAAAAGAAATTCAGAGATTTTTTTCTCACTAAGCTGTGAAATAATTCTGTGCCTTTACTGTGTGACATCTATCTAATGTTAAGAAAGGCCAGTTAGGACTTATTTAATATCACACATACTTGGTCACAAGCAGTTGCTTCATTTTTTTAGAGCTGTCTGTATTATTTGCCATTATGTATCTTTCAGCCTTCTTGCTATTCATAATACTTTATTTAAATTGGAATTAGGAAGTGTGATTTACAAGCTTGACACTGTGAAAACAAACTTCTATTAAAAAAGGTACCATTATTTATGTGTTACTAAACAACTGGAAAAATTATTGGCACCAAAAAATATGTATTTAAGCACACTAAATAGCACAACAAAATCAGAAACTTTCAAATTATTTAATAAAGCTACTGTAGTTAATGGCTGAATACAGTTTGCCTGCAGTAAAGGAAACAGCTAATTTATCCGAAATTCAATAGTAAAAAATAAACTATCAATATTTTTCCCCTCTGGGAATGGGCACAAGTACCAGCTGCCCCACTGTACACATAACTGAGATCTGGCTCAAGGACCAATATTCAGATTTGCATAAGAATGAGCAAGGAGTGTTTTTTAACTGCCTACGTGACCCAGGAACATAAGTGCTTGTAGTGAGAGTTAAAACAAGCAAGCTAAACTCGATCCTTTAAACTCCCCTTAGGTACTTTAACCCTGACTCACTTAAATACACCTCTAGGAGATGTCTTTGACAGGAACAGAGGGAAATCAGAGCACAGTAAAGAACCCACTGTATAAATGGAGGGATTTCCATCACCTCCAAGGAGGGCAAGAGCTGGGCTTACATGTAAACAGAGTGGTTTTTGCAAGATTTGCATTTTTGCTGCATTTGATGAGAAGAAATTCCTGCTAATGTACCTTTACTACATGATACACCAGTGCAGCATACTGCATTAGAAATAATAGTTTGTGGCCATGTTTTTAATATGCAGTACAGCTAATCTGGTCCATATGGGAATGTGCACCAGATCTCTACAGGGTTCTAGCTGTACCACTCGGAGAGAAAGGATCTCAACTGCTGCTACCCAAATTCTTTGCTCTGTCACAGAGGTCCTGCCATGACATTGGGAAGGTTTTTGAATCTCTTGTGCTTTGGGCTCCCTCAACCTGTAAAGCTGAGGTAACAGAGCATCCCAGCTCCCATCCCTGCCCTGATGGGAAATACTTTAGAGATTATGAGCTTCTGAGCTTCTGATATAGGCCATGACTGATCACTACAGTTACAACATCATCCTTAATCTAGGCCATTATGAGTAAATTAAGGAACCTTTGTGTCCTCAGTGTTTCAAGACACAATTTTGGTTCCAAATAAGGAATTATGCCTTAATTAACAAAGTCTTTTCAACATCGTATGCTTTGCAAACTTCTTAATATTTAAATAACAAAACAAACAAACCAAACCAACAAAACAAAAACTAAATAAAAAAAAGCCTGTCTAAGATGACAAATACTTACTCAGCTGAAATATTGTACCAGTTAGAAGTGGCAAAGAAAATAACATTGAAACATAAACACTGAAACACAAATGCTCTGACCTTCTGTTTCTGTACCATAAAAACGCATTCAGCTATCCTACTGTACTGGATGTTAATATGTAGGTCTTTCTTTAAACTCAAATTAGATTACAATATTAGTAGGTCATAATGGAAGTATTGTTCTCATAACGTGTGCTCCCCTGTGCAATTCTGCTGCTGATAACTATTCAAATCAAGGAATTTAGGTGGCAGTAGAATGTTATACCTTTCATGTCAAGCCATCTAACAAATGTGAGTATAAAGAACAATACATTTTACATCAGCAAGTGCTCAAATAAGTGTTTAGTTCTGACATTAACACTGAAGACAACAACCTCAGACATCTTTCTGGTGAGGCAAACTCTATAAATCACTTTTCAAATCAGAAGTGGGAGGTTCACCTCTAGAAATGAGAACAGGGGAAAAGTGAATTTGGCCATGAATGTTGTTTTACCACATTGCCCCTGCACACACAGTTTTGAGATGCACATGATTCAATGAGAGAAAACTTGCCCTTCTGCCTCCACGTGTCGGAGCTACTGAATGGAAAAGGTGGGACTGAGAGGGAAACGAGATGTTTATATACTGTGCCAGCCTTCTTTTCTGCCCTGTGGCCTGGTGCAGTGAGGAAGTGCACTACAGAACTCTATCTGCCACCAGATAGATCAAACACTTCAAAATAATTGTCTAGAGCTTGCAGAGGGCCCTAGTACAGGGTAGCTGTCACCTGACTTTGTTACTGCTTTGCAATCCGCAAGTGCAAAAGCACCGTGTAATGGAAAACTTTGCCTTGGAAACAGAAGGCTGGGGCAGGAGCCCGGGAGGGGTCTGGCTCGTTCCCCTTCGCCAGAGTCGGAGGCTGAAGTGGGACAAGCTGCACACGGGAAATGGAGCAAGCTGCTGGCTGCCATCCTGCTCTCTGTTTCCTGCCCTCTGGCTAGCAGAGAGTAAATTTCATCACCCACCTGCGTCATGACTGCTACAAGTAAGGAGCCCGGTTGGCAGGGCGTACACTGAGCATTTTATTCATAGGACTCAGATCCTTTTGAGTTCTGGTGTGAGCTTTTGCCAAGTCACATTTGGACCAATTCATCAAGTGAATTTGTGCATAATCCTAGGACAGCTTCTGTCTCTCACTACAGCTGTAATTGAAGTTTTCACCTCTGCTAAAGTGCCCTTGAAAATTTCTTCATACATTAGACAAGCATGCTGTAAGCATCTGGTTTGTTTAATGAGGAATAAATATGTTATTTAAATTTGCAAATATACACTCACAGCCTCTCAATCTTGCCCAAAACATAACACAAATGTAGCATCCTTAGCACAGTTAACTTCCTCGCTATAAGGCGTAGTGCATCATAAATAGCAGATGGAAGGAAAACTGTAGATAATAAACTAAAGAGCCAACAATATCCTGCTGTTGCAAATAAAGACCTGGGGTAGCCATTGTTGGAAGGCTTTAAAAACATGTTAAGACATGCTTTTTCCTACGTCAAGAGCAACCTAGGAATATCAGCCTTCCCTAGAGGCAGGAGCTGGACCAGATTGCTCTGGAGGGGCAGTTCTAGCCCAATTTTTCTGTATGTCTGTCTTCCACTGTTTATTGCCTGCCGCACTTAGCCAGATTAAGTTTGCAAAGGCAAACACTAACATCAGCCTTCGCTCACTCCCAAGTTTGATAACAGTCTCACTGGAAGCCTTAAAAAATTCAGTGAAGACTTTGTGATTTTATTTATTATGTGATAAGGATTAATTATTAATAATAACAATGATGAAAACAGCTATAAAATAATAATGTATAAGAGTTAATGCTGTCACAGTGGTAAGACAATTCTGTAATGACTTACATCACTATACTTTGGGTTTCTAAGGAGCAGCTACACTTTACAAATATTTCTTTTTCGAAGCTTTTTCTTCACTTGGGATGATCTGTCTCCAGCTTACACACAGAATGTTATATACTACCTTCATGCAGGCAGATATGCAGTTACTTACTAACACATGCTTGCAACACTGACTGACCATTTCAATTCATGGATATTATAAATGCTTTTTGTTAAAGCAATGGACTGAACTATTAGTAAACTCTTCAAAAATAAAAGTGAAATTAATTACTTAAGTGACCATATGAGTACTTCCCCAGCTGCTAATGCAAAGCTAAATCATATAACATCCTTAGCCAAAAAGTCTGTATCTTCATTTATAGCCATACTAAAATCAGAAACACAGTAGCTAGCTGTACCCAGGCAGCTGCCAGGTGTGCCTTTGGCAAGATGCTGCTCTGAGAATTGTTTTGGCCCACAGTTAAATAGCGGTGGAAAGCAGACAACCTGACACATAGACTGAACCAGAGGCTTGCAGCTCAACTGCATAAAAAGTCCTTAGCTTTCAGAGAGAGTAGCAAGATACTTCTACTTAAGATCCAAATATAGAATCTGTACCCCAATATAAAACACGTGTATTGACCTTATTGAAGAATCTAGATTCAAATTGGACTAATGGGGAAAAGCACATCTAAAACTACATAGAAAATACTCATATCAACATTTCCTTAAAGAGGCTGAGATAGGAGCTCAGCTAGAAAGTGTCATCCCTTTGGCACAGGAGAAATTCAGCACTTCACTGCCCAGGGAGGGATGGCCCTGCAACATGGAGATGCTCCTCCTTGACAAAGCCTTGGGATGTCTGGGAAGATTTAGGTGCTTATGCTTTTTCAAACCCAAGGCTTTCTCCCTCAGATACACTGCTCCTGGGGATCACTAGTCCAGAAACACCTTATGAGACAGTAAGTCCACTGAGAAGTGAAAACAAATTAAACAGGCTAAGGACTCCATGGCACAGTGAAGCAGCAAGAAGTAGATAAACAACCAGGGCAGCTTAACATGGCAATTGCCTTCCTGCTGAACCAGTCCTGTGGCTGTCCCTCAGGCTCATATGCACAAGTTCCTTCACAGAACTGTCACAAAGCTTAAATTATTGATATCTGTGGAGCACAGCCTGTCAGTAGGTACCAAAGAACGCTCTCCCCGCAAAAGAAATGTGAAAGAGGGCAGATTCTGCAGCCACTTAAAGCCTGCTGACAAAGGGCTGAATCTTGCTCTGATCTTAACCCTGCAGATGGGCCTTCTAGTTCCTGCTGAAGAGCAGCATGCAGCACCAAGCCTGGTCGCATTCCCGTTTTGCAGTTAAACGGTCATGTTCCCAGGCTGTAGTTTCTCACTGGGGCTGCTTGTTTGGAGCCTAACACCATTTCTGAGCTAACTTTCAGGTCAAAAGCAGGAAGTTTCACTGCTTGTTACTTGCTCAGAGCAGTGTAACAACCATGAACAAGGGCAAACTATGAAGAACCAGTTGTCGACACCAGTGGACAGACTGGAGACCAGTCCATGACAAAAGAGACCTTGGGAACTCACACACTTTGAAATCTACATTTCCTGCTTTGTCCCATCACAGGAATGACTACCTAGAAAAGCCAGTAAATAGAAAAATATTGTCCTTGGCAATTTGCACTAATGCAGATCTAGAATTTCTAATTCCTAACAGGAGAGGAAAAGGGGTCATGAATTTTCCCAAGTTTTTTTGCGTTTTTCCCTGGAATGTGCTAACACCACAAGGGCTTCTGCTATACCCAAGCCAAATGCAAGTAGACCTTGACTCTATTTTTTTTCTCCAAATAACCCAAGTAAACCTAGATAAGCCCCACAGCTGTATTCAGCACCTGGAATTAGTCAGAAGTAGATGGTGTCATTAGCATAGCAACAAATGGAGTGAGACTCATAGGAAGAAGAAATAGGATAGGGTCTCACTGGACCTTTACTGCATGTTTTGCTGATGCTTACACATTAGATAAGGACTGCAGTGCACTTGAACATGACAATAAAGATGATAATGAGAATTTACTCACTGAGAAGCAACAGTGAGAGGATGATGGGGCATGCTGGGAAAACCAGAGCAGAAAGCACATTTAATTTCAATGGAAAATGAGATGAGATAGACCCTTATGCCACTGAAGCCACTGTCTGCAAAGATGCATTACTGTATGATAGCCCATCGGAACAATGTGACTGGCAGCTGTACAAGGACTTACGAAGATGATGTAGAGAAACAGATTGACTTTTGTAAGCTCTTGAAATAACGAGCAGCTGGAGAAGCTCATCTACGTCACCTAATCTGTCCGGCTCCACTTCGCAGGAATGCTCATGGCCTCAGTAACCCAACTGCAGTACCCCTGCACTGCCCTCTAGTTCACTGCACAATTACTCTCGTTTTAAGAAACAGTCTCATATGACTTGAGATTTTTCTGTTTCAGCTTCAGGCCACTGCACCTTGTCTTTCTTTCTTCTGAGAATGTGGGTAATTCCCTTCTTTCATTTATACTATTATCTCTGCAATTATTTATAGTCTGTAACCATAAATCTCCTGAGTCCTCCATTTAACACAGTTCTTTCAGTGTCTTTTTCTGCAGTATGTCTTACTTTTCTATCATCATCCATTACTGGCTTTATATCATCTCTATTTGTAAATAATTTGTATGATATAGGGACTTGGGTGAATTCACCATTCTAACCGTAGGAAAAACATAGCTATATGAACCAGAAACTCATTATTTTAATACTATTACTTGAGAAAAGGTAGTGTGTTTTATGTGACAATGAAAGACTCAAAAGGCACAGGTAACCTCATTTTCAAATGGCAAATCACGCATCCTAAAATTAGAAGTGTAGAAGCAAAGCTCTGAGAATTCTCAGAATGAATGTCCAAAATATTGCAGTTTTCTTCAACATATGTTATGAAATGGAAGAGCAAGCAATTTTTGCTAAATTAATAAATAGTAATGAAAACATCATTCTGAAAACAGGATCTCATAACAGCAACTATTAACAATCTTTTCTCTAGGTGACAGTAATTCCCTTTTACATATATCAATACAAATTTAAAATTTGAATAGTAGCACCTATTTGCCTGATAATAAGCCAAGAGCTCCAATAATAACTATGCAGAAATGCATGGATACTGTTTATTGTACAAAATAGTTGGTGTATTTTGAAATTTTCCTAAGCTTTCATTTTTGGGGGAAAAAAAAAAAAAATCTGACAAAGTATTAACAGCTGTTTTGATTAAACCATCCAGTCACTATTTCCACTGTATTTACTACTAAATTACTTGGGCCCTTGCCAAGCATTGATAAATATACCCCCTGGAAATGCCTTCTGACACAGGGGAACATTTTTTCTTCATTTTACTGGTCAAAGAGGCATAGAAAAACTGATCTGCAAAAGAACATCTGCAAAAAATTCCTACAAAGCCAAGCCATAAATTGAACCTAGATATCCTGAGCTGCTGTTCAGCATCTTCACAGCAATATTCTTAGGAAAAAACCAGACAAGGTAAGTGCAGTTGAAAAGCCTAAAGAATCACTCGTTATATGCAAATAAGATTTATCTTCTTCTATCAGGAGTTGCTATGCTATATTGACTCTGAAACTAACTGCAGAGATCATGATAAAATGGATCTCCAAGGAATAATAGAGACATGATAAAATTGCAACCATGACAAAAACACAGCTTTGAAAAGAATATTTTAAACAATTCAGGTAAAATGAAATAATGGTTATGACAGTGCAGTAGTTTTGCATACTAATAACGTGACAGACTTCATGAAAAGGAGATCAAAATCAATCTGGAAAAGAAGGACTCTAATAGGGTAGAGTTGGAGTCTGGGCTACCAGACAGAATGACAGACACAGCTCTACAGCGCTACATGGGGGAAGGATGTCTCAAGACCTTGTATTTTCACTTGAACTTCCCATACACAGAAAAAAATGCTACTGATTGCTGTCAGTTCTGGCTACTTCAGCACATGAATTATGGGTGTATCTTTACCAGGCAGCCAATGAACCAACCCTACTGGGGTTGAGTTTTCTTTTATATTAAGTTTTCCACATCAGATCTGGTAAAATCTGATTTGAATGATCACCAACAAGCTCACTTTAAATCAAATTAAATGATACATGGAATTAAGTTGTCCATTGTAAAAGATCAAATTTTAAAAGCTTGAGAGAACTAGAGAGTTCAAAAGTTTGCAATTCCTTCAAATGCTCATTAAATGTATTAAAAAATAAAAAAGTCCATTGCACATGTATTGAATATGATATTACGATTAAAGATCTTCTAAGTATAGATCTGTAACTAAATTAATACTTGATTCACTTTTCAACAGAACAATGACTATGCAGTCAAGTGTAGGATGGTTAAAGGAAATAAAAGGAAACAGAACAAGTGGAGCAGAGGTGAAACTCCAGAGATCTTGCAGTGGCAAAGACAGTCTCTGTCCTAAGATGTGCTGTAGGAGAACAAAATGAACATTGTTTATATTTAAGGAAGACAGTGGGAGAAGTTTGACTGACTGCTCAGCCAGTCACATATAGTCTTGACTTCAATAATATACTAAGTTTTAGAACAAATACAGAATAGAAAGCTTCATAAACTTCATGTGTGCTTGGAAAATGGGAGGAAGCCATTGGGATTTACCAGAATTTGATAGTACCCAGCTAACTTCAGTCTTTCTTTCAATAAGCCATCTGAATTTTTCAACTAATTAGCTAGATCAAGTCCACATGTCACTCAGTAAAGAATCTAAATGAGATGAACATGGGAAGCTACTAGTTAAGCAGCAAATGCTGGCAATTCATACAAGAGCTGCCAGATGGGGTAACATATAGCTAAAATGGTATATGAGGAGTAATGGTGAAAAGAAAACTTCAGGATAAAGGAGGTTACTAAGAGGTGATCAGCCATGAGACCTATCACATAATATCATCACCTATTTTGTATATAATCACCAACAATCTAGCCACAGAAATTAGAAAGGGGGTTAAGAAAATTAAGGACCTGAAGCTGGATGGCACACTTTAATAGACAAATGACATATTAAACTAAATAATAGAAATTGCCTGGATGTCTCTGAAGGACCATGCAGAAATGTCCATTTCTCCCCTTTCATTATAAACGTAAACTTGCACCTCAAGTTAAATACTTAGGGTGGGTGGATATGTGCAGCAGAGACCATGACACCATCTGATGCAGTCAGAGGAGGGCACCGGATGTCAGTCAAGGTTCTCCCAGCAAGGACAATTATCAATGTCAGCTTAATGTCAGCATAGAAGACTTGAAAAAGTCCTCCTGTGGAGCACCATCTGCCTTCTGTTCAGTCAAGCCCAGAAAAGGTGGATTCAAGCTGGGAGTGGATCTGATAATCCCAATCACAATGGTTAGAGGAATGGTCTATCAACAGTGAAGAGCCCAAAAGAGTTTGGCTAGCTTAGCTTGGAAAAAAGAGCTAAGAGAGGACAGTGAAAAATGTCAGGCACAGTGACCGAACAGAGATGTCATCCTTGCAAATGACAGGAACAAAATTAACAGAACAAATAAATTCTGTGTGGAAATTAGAAGGAAACCAGGTAATGCAGAAACAAGACATCAAGGTACTCTTGATAAGGTTTACAGTAAAAGTCATTGTAAACAAAAAAATAATCAAGAAACTCTCCTTTTCCTTTTGAAATGAGTTGTAACAAGGAAACAATTGGCCTTACAAGGATAGAACATACTTATATCTATCCTATCTGGGTAAGTCCTAAGATAGCCCAGGCCTAAGAAAGCTGATTTTCAACCTGCACAATTAAAGCTGCAGTCTATGTACTGCTATAGGCAGACACATTATATTATACACATTATACTACTGAAATGTATTCAGAAACTGAATGGCATAATTTCATTTCACAGAAGCAATTTCCTTGTAAGCAAAATCTAACAATATTTCAGCAGGCAGAACAGTATTATCCTGCATATAGATGCAAAGGCATCAGTACTGATCAATTTCAATGTAAGTTAAATTTTAAGGGAGTGCTGTTATATTGCATTTCCTCAGTTTGGAGATCTGTCTACCACTTCTTGCCAAACACCACCTGCACCAGAGACAAGCTTGACCATTTGCCTGTCGAATATCACACCTCTTCCCTAACAAGAGTGGCCAAAAAAAGACTGTGAAACTTAAACATATGGGGAAGAGGAAGGGCTAGTGAATGAAAATGGCAAGAGTTTATGACACCCTTAGTGGTGAAAAATGATAATGTGCATTTAAAATGTGAGTAGGCAATGCAGTGTGACAACAAATCATTTTTGCAAGAACTATGGGACATGGAAAACACAATCCACTGTTAAATACAAAAAACTCATGAGGCCTGGGCAGCCCTTACCCTATCCTTAGTTTGTCCTACAGCCTCTCTGCATAGAACAGTGAGAATCTCCCTAGCAAGATTCTCTGTTGCTTATCATAACAGAGAGCTGCAACATTGGTTTTCTGCAATATTTGTTACCTTTTGTGTGAACCAAGAACATATTCAGGGATTTCTATATTCAGGCTAATACACTGTATTCTATTCCCACATTATCCTCCAAATCTGAACATTCCCAAATGCAAGAACATCATGGCCCACTCCAAGCTTGCTCCCCCTTCTATTTCCTACGCTCTACAGTCACAGCACCACAATCTGAAGTTCTAACCCACTCAATTAATCCCATTTATTGTTTTAACACACACCACATAATTTTTCATCCTTAGTAAAGAAGAAAACAAATATTAATATCCTTCTCCACTTACTAAGGAGTTTTTTGGAGCACAAATGTCAAAATGTCAGATTTGCCATGTGCATGTACAGGTACTGTCATAAAGGTGAACATACAGACTCTTAAACAGTGTACATTAAAGAAAAACAAATTTCAAATTCCTCTTTTTCCACTGGAAAACTTTACAAACATGCACTTCTGATTGAATTTTAATATGTGCTCATACTAACAGGTTTTCTCACAGGAAAATCTGATCAGAATATACTCAAATTTATGTATAATAAATCTTGCAGTATCAGCAAGATCAATTTTTATTTGGTTTATTAAGCATACTGAATTGGTGTCATGTAAGGGCATGATATTCTAAAGAGTTTCTCATTTCTACAGATAAATATAAAAAGTGGAAGTTTTATAAATATAAAAAATGGAACCCACACAGCTACCAAATTGGTAAGGGTGTATTTTGAAGCCACATTCTGTACCACATCTCTCAGGAATGGAGGCTCTTTTTTTCACTACAGTTTTATCACATATTACTGGGGGGAAAAAAAAAAAAGAAAAAAAAAGAAAGATAGTTGATATTTTGGTTCCAAAGCATTGATTTACAAGTCTCTTATTTCCAAGCTTACACACTGCACAGTACTACCAATGAAATATGAACTAGGGTTTTGAAAATAAATTAAATTTCTGTTCCTCAAATGACATAGCTATCTTCTAATACTGTAACACTGGGTAAAATGCATTTGTGTTCATATTACACATGCTCGCAAACAGGGGATCCCCATTAATAAGTGATCATACAAAGAAAACTTTCCAGTTTGTAGCATAGAGGAGGAAATCCTGTCCTCACAGAAATCAGCAGCAAATTCCAATTGCTGTTGATATTTGGAATTGTACCCATTTTGTTTTAGCCATTGTGAAGAATATAGCCATAAGAAATAAATATTTTCTAGCCTCCTTCAGAGATGAAATATAAATTTCTTGTACCACTAATCATTAACAAAAAAATTAAAAGTGGATTAAAATCAGCAGTGAAAATTAAGTTCCACTTCATTTTTACAGCTCTGATGATGACAGTGGGAAGGGTAAGGGGGATTTTTTTGTGTGTCCTGATTCACTCCTAGATATCCTGACAACAGAGGAAAGGTGCATTTTTACTGCAAAGTTGTGAGTTTCTTTGTTCCCCTTTTTCTTTTGCCTAAAGCTGCAGACAAAACACAACACAGACATGAGTAGGTCTTTTCAACAAGAGTATAAACCTTCACATAATTTGCAGAGAAGCCTTCCAAAATAAGAAAAAAAGAAAAAAAAAGCCCGATTTATCCACGCAATCACATGAATTAGGATTCATGCACATACCTATTTTAAATTATTCCCAAAGGATGCATTCTCTCTCTCTCCTCCTCTGTACAACTCCTCTGAAGTCAGTAACACAGATTCTGGCTTTGCACTTCCAAAATATAGCCATGAGCACACCTCCTTCATTTACTGTCAATTCAGGCATGCAATCTTATGAGCAGTTAATGTCTTTGATGCCAGCACACAATGAAGAAAATATTTCTGCAACTGATCCTAATGCAGGATGTTATTCCGTAATGCATAGTTGCTGCTTTTTCTACCCATGAGTCTTTCCTTTTATTAGACTAGGCTGAATATTGTAGACACATCCTCACTTCATGTCCTTCACCAAAAGAACCGAAGGCAGAAGTCCCATTAAGACCTGAGGCTGAATTAGTAATCCCAGTGCTTCAGGAATTCATGTAAAAATGGAGGTGATATGGTCTTTAAGGCAAAAAGAGAATGGAACACAAAACACACTGAATTCATCTTATGTGTATTCCAGAAGGTCCTTTCTGTTCTTTATTTTTCCTTGCAAGTTGACTTTACACTCTATAACCAACAGGGTAAGTTAATTATCCCAAAGGATCCAAACCAAAGGATGGAACCACTTACTCATTTTTTTCATAAGTCCAAATGCATTAACAGGTGAATTGATGTTGGAAAGTCTCAGGGAGCCAATATCCACCACAATTCCCAAAAGGAAAGGTAATACGATGCCTTTTCTTGTTGCATCATATTTTAAGGCAAAGGCAATGGCTAACTGGTTCACTTAGCTTCTTGGCAACACCTTCCAGCTTTTTCAAGGGAACATCACATGTTCAAGAATATTCACCAGCTATGGGCTAGAAAACAGGGTGGAGACTTGGAGACTTTGCTAAAAACAATCAGCAGTAATAAAACAATCATGCATAATATTTAATACCATATACCACTTAACTATGGGAAGTTGCTTAACTGAGGTGGCAATGCCAGCTTTCCCTTCATACTCCCTCTCTGTGCTCCCTGAGGTTGTTCGCTTTCTTATCCACCTGCTGTCTGCAGCTTCCTGACTTCCCCAAAGCTAAAGAAGTTCAACTCAAACACATACGGCAAAATAAGAATGCAGGTCACATATGGAAACAAACCAAGTGTTAATGCATTTTCCCTGACATGACGAAAAAAGGAGTTAAAATTACAAGAGCCAGCTCACATTCCCTCCAAAATTGAGCAGTCTTCCTAAACCTTAGACCATCCTGGGTGCTTTGCTCCTGCATTGCCACTAGCACAGCAGGGCTGCTATTCCCCCATGTGTGGGTATTTTCAATGGAGAAAACCCCACAATTTTATTCTATCCTCCTGTACAGATATGCTCTGGCTTGTATACTTGTGTGAACAAATGGCCTTCTATTTAATTATACACACTGCAGATCCCCCCAGATACCTTCCCCTACACACACAAAGCAAGCCTTTGCACGACTATAGCTGCTGCAAAGGTACGAAACATCAGTGCAGATGTCTCCCATCTTGCAGATCATCTCATAGCATCCAGCAGGATACCTGTCCCTTTCTTCAACAGAGTTCCTGTAAGGATGGTGCTAAGGAAGGAGAAAACTTTTCTGTCTGAGATCCCTTAAAGGAGATTCCACTGAAACCTGTGGACTATAAGATTCATACACTAACTTACTGAAGCACTTTAATTTAGTTGAAACCATAAAAATTATTTTATTTCAAGTTCTGCCTTGGGGTCCAAACCCTGGGGTGTACAAAGAGGTAGATACATCCAAGATGGAAAGCTGATCCCCATCACAAAGCCAGGTGCAGGTGCTCATGGAGCAGCAATTATGCAGGGCACAAAGACTAATTTTTCTCCCTCCAGTAAACCTGTATCTTCCACAGACAAACAAGGAAGGCCATCAGCTACCAGGATACACCAAGGTATGTCCTGCTCTGTATTTCTGCATGACTGGAGTCTTCTTGTGTATGGCTTATAAAATATTTCTGTAACGATAGCAGGACATTTGTGAAAATGCTGTTCAGCTCAATGCACAGCAGACCATGCAGCAGAGAGCACCTGACCGAAGGCAGTATGTTGTACTGAAGATCTGCAAGGAAAATGATGTTTTCAGCATACTTAAACTAAGCCATCTTCCTGAGGACCCCAGTCAACCCCCATGTACACAACAGAATTTTCTTGCTTGAAGCAGCATGTTTGCAAGAACAAGGCTGTAGCATCTAATGCCACACACCAGGCAGGCTGGGAAAGCAGTCATTGCTCCTGAGGCCATGAGGTAGGAGGGCTGTAGGAAGGCAAACACTAGGAACTGCTCTCTTCACATTTACACATAAATATGAGAAATATAATCCCCAGATGTGTTTCTGTATTACATGAAATAAAATCTTGTCCTTTCAAACAAGTCTCTGATACATCAACTATTTGCCCATTTGGATGATGTGGACTGCAACAGATAATCCACTCCAAAGTTGTTCATGCAGTAGTATAGTTTGTCTTCAGCGTAGTTATGATACAGCTGGATGTGAATCAAAAAGAGCTTCATTCTGCAAATAACATACAAAGAAATATATTATGACATTGAGGAAACATGGAAATTCAAAGATACTTGCTTTCCTGGAGGAATCATCCAAGTTACTGGAAAAGAATTAAAGTATTAGTATAATAAAGCAAGACTTCATTTCCAAGGAGTGAAACAGCAACCAGCTTTTTCATCATTTTTGGATAGAGCTGCTTGCTGAGGTTTGTATCAGCACAACATTATTAAAAGCACAGTACACAGTACCATCATAAATGTGCAAGTCCATAAAATACTTTTTTTTAAAAGGAGTGGATTTTGGAAAGCACAATTTCGAATTCCAAGAGTGCCGTGTACAAACCCAACTTTGCATGTTACCAGCCCTTTTTTTTTTAACCTGTAGTTCACAGAGACATAATTGGATGTACAAAAACGTTACAAACGTGGAATAAAACTACCATTTCTCCTCCTGAAAATAAAAGGCTAAGCTTGTAATTACACGACTTCGACATACTGTTTTGTGGAATTACTAATTAACCACGATCCCCCGATCGGATAATGCAGAAGTGCTTTTCCTCCTCGAGAGCCGCGCTTGCTTCGTTTCAAATCAAGCTGTGCTACAGAGGGAGGGAAAACCGCACAAACACGCGAGCATGTGCGCATGGGGCGGCGGGCACCGCGTGGAAGAAACGCTCCTTCGCAGGCAGCCAGGGCGCAGCGCGAGTTTCGGCACGCCTTGCCGTGGAGCCCGGACCGGGGGAGCCGCATCCCCCCTCCCCGCGGCCGGCGACAGCGGCGCTGGGGAGAAGCACGGGAAACAAAGCCACCGCTGCCGCCGCGCCTCCCTACCCTC
>VZTX01013965.1:67497-92562 GCA_013400915.1 Pardalotus punctatus | reverse complement strand
CGCGCTGCTGGGCGCTGCTGCTGCTGCTCGCCCTCAGCTGCCTGCGCGCCGCCGCCGACGGTGAGTGCGGGGCCGGGGCACGCACCGCCGGGGCAGCTCTTGCTGCAGCCGCTCCCGCCGCAGCCCCCCGCGGCGATTGCGTCTCCCACCGCCCTCTCCTTTTCCTTCGCTCTCTTATTATTTTCTCCCGCTCTGTCGGGCTGCCTGCCCGCTGCCCCGGGGGGAGCGGGGTGGGCCGTGCTCCCGGGTAGGCAGGGAGGCGCTGCCGCCGCGTCTGCCCCGCCGCCCCTCGTGCCGGGCGAGGCGCCACCTTCCTCCCAGGGCCCAGGCGGCGGGAGCCGTGAGGGGGCACCGGGCCCCAGGCAGCACCTCCCTGGGGAGCCACCCGCCTGCTGCGGGGGGTCCCGGCTTCCTGATCGGTGCTGAGGGGGAGGGTCTGAGTGGCTGGGGCTAGCGAAGGAGGGCCGGGGAGGACTGGGGCTCTGTTGGGGAGGGAGAAAGAGGAGCGCTTGGGAAGCTTGCGGCGTTAAGGGTGCTGTCAAACTGCGGTGCAACTTAGGCTTTGTGTTACCCAGCGGTGTTGGCATGGCTCGAGTTCAGGGCCCGGGGTAACCACCATGAGGGATCTCCACCTGGTGGCAAGGCTGAGTCCTGCCGGGGCTGGGCGCTCGCCAGTAGCGCTGCTCGTGGCCAGCTCCAGGGCCGCCTCCCGGCGTAGAAGCTGTTGCCCCTGTAGCAGGGGTGTTGCGTACTAAGCCAGCTGGATGGTCATTTAAAAATATTTTACTCTTAAGTGGAGGGAGTAATCATTTGGCTGACTACTTTCTTCCTTGAGGAGCTGAGTTCCAGCCTAGTCTCCCAGAGAAGGTGGGCAGTTGATGTCTGCATTGTCGTATGGCTCTTAAATCTCCTAAGAAGTCTGTTGTCCTAAAGTAGGCCTGACTGTCAGATTTTGGCGGCGTTTCCTGTAACTGTGCAGTAATTCGGACACCATGTTGTTGAATCCAGTTCTCAAACAAAGAGAGAGAGGAGAACTGGTCACCTCACATCTGCCAGTCATGTAAGTTGCTCCCGTGCCTGATCTACAACAGACGTGGTTAACCAGCTGTAGTATGACGGACCAAGCTGGCTGGTAACTGAAACTGCTACTGCACTGTGCTCAGAAATCATCACAAGAGATAAGCAGTGAGGGTAATTAGTAGACTAGCTAAACAAGTTAGTCTGATTGTTCCTTAAATTTGAGTTAATAGCCCCATCAGCTCTCTTCTACTAGTAGGTGCAATTGCCAAGGTCTGGGAAGAGTCTAAGCTAGCTCCTATATGTGCTCTTGCAAGGTTTCCCAATCACGGTTGGAAGCTTTTCTGGGACTTGGTGTCAGATGACAGTACACAAGTGTCACATGTTTGAAGCTGCCCAGACAAGTAATCCGGCAACTTGCTTAAGGGGCTGAGACTAACAGTGATAGCAGAGGTACAGAGAAAGGTGGTTTAACTTGGGTAGTCAGTGTAACTGTGCTCCTTCACCCTACACCCATTGCTCTTTATGAACCAACTTCTAGTAAGTAGTTACCTGGGGAATAGTAAAATAATATGTGTTGGCAATCACAGGCTCTGATGTTACTGGCTCTGCACTTTTTTTATCCTAAGCTGTATTCCAAGGAAGAGAAAATGTGTCAAGGTACTCCTGGTGTATGAGTAGTACACAAAAAGAAGTTTTGAATTAGTGGCTAATTGATGCTGATCCAAAAATCATTAGGTGTCTAGTGACTGAAGGTACAGCTGTGGTATGACTCTTGCCTCCAATAGCAGTGGATTAGACTGGTAGTGCCTAACTAAATGGTTGCCTGGCATTGCAGAACTGTGCTTGGTGTAAGACACAGAGTCAAAGTCACTGGCTGTAAGTAACTTTCATCTTAACTGGACCTCCTTTCATGTGGTCTTTCAAGTTTGACAGACATCTTCAGGAGCAGTAGCAGATGCTGACCTTTACCTTTATGCACCTGTGTGGGTGTTAGGACTTGTCGAATTTATTACTTATTTGTGGGCTATCAAAAGTAGTTGCTCTGGCACTGCTCTTGTTATCAGCTGCAGAAGCAATGATATCTTTTTGAAATGGCCTGTTGTTAGGACAGTAATTGTAAAGTCATAGCTGTTACTTCAAGCTCAGCTGTGGTTTCTGTTAGCCTTGTGTGTAGCTTCCCTGTAGTGTTTGGTCAAAATGATAAGTCACAATGTGGTAGGCAGTCTTAGCAAGCCTTTTCTGGTTGTTCTAGCTTGAACTAGAGTAACTAAGGACCGTGGAGTTATTTTGGGATCTCCTTAGTGGCAGGCTTAGTCTAATATCTCTGTATTCTATTTTGGGAAAGGTTGACTGTTCTCATTCTGAACGCCTGGATGAGAAAGTCCCAAAACTAGCAGGAGTCAGTTGTTGCATGTTTTATATAGTAGTACAATAAAACCTAAAGTAATGTGTGACCAGGGCATGCAACAGTAACTTTCTTTTAGAGATTGCTGGACAGCAAGGTGGTATCAGGCTTAGAGCAAGCTGCTAATTGTGGTATCTACTCCCACTTTTAGATAGCTGGGGTGTGCCTTCTAGCACAATGCAAGCTAATTGATTGACAGCTCATGCCTAGGTAGTGGTAGCTTTATAACACCATGCTATTAGAAAGTGTGTGCTGGTGTAATTCCCTACCAGAAAAGGAAACAGGGTGGAAACACTAAATGCAAGAGCTGATGCTCTGATTTTTGGTACTCTTTGAACACAGTTCCCATGAAAAAAGTTGTTAACAGCTTTGCTCTGACAAGTGGGTTACTGCTTTACTCCACCACCAAGGCTACTAAAACATTAGCAGAACTCAGATGCTGTTTCACATCTTTTGCTTTGATCATGGATTTACATGAGACATTCAGCAGATAGGATTGCTCTTGTTGTTCTTGCTTGTACTGTCCAGCATTTGTGAATGTCTCATGCCTGATGCCTAGCCAGTATAATGTAAAATGGCTGAGTACCTTCCTTCTACTTGGAAACTGTCTTGCATTTTTCACATCATACAGAGAAGATATAAAATAGCAAATAATATTCTGCTAAAATTTTATGCCCTCTGAGCTCTGGAATGCCAGGACAAAGCACCCTCACTAAATGATGCAATAAACCTAGAAGGCTCAGGGCTCTTTCATCATGCTGTAGGCATGTGCGGCCAATGCATGATCTTACACACTTGCCTGCATGCATTAAGTGGAGCAGCTCTGGCTTACCTGCTGAAGATGCAGGCTCCTGCTTTTATTGACAGTAATAACAGGGCTTCCAAGACAAAGCACATGCCATTGAGGGATGGGGTCATACAGTTGTAGAGCTGAAGATGCTCAGGAAAATGCACTCTAAGGATCTTGCAGAAAGCAGTACCTTACTCAAGCGTACTAACAAATCAAGACTTAC
Organism: Pardalotus punctatus; assembly: GCA_013400915.1. Taxonomy (NCBI): domain Eukaryota; kingdom Metazoa; phylum Chordata; class Aves; order Passeriformes; family Pardalotidae; genus Pardalotus; species Pardalotus punctatus. Next base: position 89,124 of record VZTX01013965.1, on the reverse strand, counting down.
CAGTTGTGAGACAATGGAATTGACTCCAGAAGGAAGTGATAAATAATTTTTTTCTCTTAGCATCACACTTCTTTTAGTGTAAACTAAGGGATCTCTGGGTGCCACTGTTTGATGAGTAACATAATGCATGAAAACTTGCTCAGCAACAAAGCAGTTATCTAAGCTACCTTTACAGGCATCTTAGGGATTCTGCTGTAATGTGTTAGCAGCAGAGCATTGAAATGCTAATCTAGCTTGACATTAATCAAATTTAAACCCCATATGCTTAAAGTTTGAGGAATTTTGAGAACGCAGTGCTAGGTGCAGGACAGCAGAAGTCATTGTGGACACATATTTTTGCAGACTTGACCCTGCCTTGAAGAGGAAAACTGAGTAAGAGCAACACTGAGACTGTTTGCTGTTGTTTGGCAGGTGCACTGTCATGGTGCTTAAACTCTGTACTTATACTGTGAAGGAAAGCTTTTGGCTCTACTTTTGTGATTGAATAAGGTGACTACAAAGATTTGAAGTTCAGATCTCTTTTCATGTTGATGTTATGCTGTTTATTAAGCTGGGTAGCTTCTTGATCAGCAGTGGGGAAAGCAAGAAGGTATTGCTTAACAGTATCAGGGCTTAGGTTCCTTTTTTTCATTGAAGGTGCAAGAGTAAAATGTGAGGAATCCCAATTCGCATGTAGTAATGGACGCTGTATTCCTCAGCTCTGGAAATGTGATGGTGATGAAGATTGTTTAGATGGCAGTGATGAGAGTGCTTGTGGTAAGTAACCCAAATAATACCTCTGTAGTAGTACTTGCTTGTTGGAAGTGGGGACTTAACAGTGGATAGCTGGAAGGATGCTTATCTTGTCCAGCAGTTCTGGCAGTCAGAATACAAAGACAAATTCCTTAGAACAACCATTTTTGATTCCATCTGGGGCAGTTGAATTTTCCTGAGTGTTACCTAACTCCTGAAATTGGCAGCTGAGACAAAGCTTGTGACCAAAATTCTTCACTTGTGAGCATGATGACTGACAAGAACAGAATATAAGCCTGTTCTCAGTTGTTTCTTGAATACATCATAGAAAATATTTGCTGTTAGCACTCTGCTGTTGGCTATTCCATTGTTAAATGCCCTGTTTTATGTGTGAAAGTAATTCTGCTGAGACTCCTATAAACATTAAATCTAACTTTGGCTGCCAACCCTTGCTTTATGCAGACACAGAAGCCAAGATAGATGACTAGATTTACTTGGAGATGAGGCAAAGCATACTCGATATCCATCTCTGGTGTGGTTGAACTGCAAGTCTGCTCAAGCAGACCTAAACTATTACCCCAGAGTTACATAGTACCATACTTATGTAATGACAAATCAAATGCCTCTGCTATAAACTCAGAGTTCAAAACCTAAATATTAATATCAATAGACCTTATTTTAACTCACGTCTGTTCAAAGCAGCAGCTAGTATAGACTAACCTGCTTAGTCTCCTTAGCAAAGGTGGTCCTTCAGTGCCTGATTAGATGAATATAAATGTTTCTCTGTGTGCAGAATAACTCTGCAGGAAGTGTTAAACAGCATTGTTACTAGGTTGGTGCAGGCCAACACCAGACATCCACAAACCAAGGATGACTTTCCTGGGGCAATAAAGCTTATCCCTGTCAGCAATAAACAAGTGAAGCTCTAGTCTCTAAACAAATGGTTTTTTCTCCCTTGCAGTGAAGAAGACATGTGCCGAATCTGATTTTGTGTGCCTCAGTGGTCAGTGTGTGCCTAACAGATGGCAGTGTGATGGGGATCCTGACTGTGAGGATGGGTCTGATGAGAGTTCTGAACTGTGCCGTAAGTGAACCTGGTGTCGTGGTGTAGGCTAGCCTGCGGGGAGGAGAATTTTGACTTCTTGCCTGCTTGCAGTCTGGCTCTCCTCCTAGAAGAGGGATGAACTTGTCTTGGGGAGCACCTTCCTAAGTGCTTGGCTGTGTTGGGGCCTTGAGGAGACTTTTCACTGCTTAAAAAGTTGCAGAACTGAGTAGGCACTCTACACTTTTACTGGTAAGAGATAGCAAGTATAAGGTTGTACTCACAGGCAGAAGCAGCAAGCAGAACATGGCAGGCCTGACCATCACTGTGGCTTGTCCACCAGGTGATTGCTGTTCTCCAAGACAGGTATTTTGCAAGTGCAGTCCCAATACTACCAGAGCTAGTGTAGGGTCTGAGTGTCTCATTACCTGTTGAATGTGGGAAGCAGTACAGAGACTTGACTGTGAGGTCTCATGATTAACAGCTCTGGTCTGAAGTTTTGTAACTCATCAAGGAATATAGATCCAGGAAGTGTCATTTCTCTGTAGCAATAGGATCCACAGTGGGGAATACTTTATTCCCATGTGCACTTTGGCACTACTCCTCCCTACTACTACTTGTTATAGCTCAAGTTCTTACAGTATAACTGGTGTACAATCACAAAGTTCTGACTACAAAGATACTCCTAAAATACTTATCTATTAGTAGTTGGAAGCATCTTTTTTTACTGAACACTACAGAATAGTGTAGCCTTTTCTATCAACTTAGACAGATGTTGTCATCTAAATAACTTCAGCTTTGTCCAGGCCTGAAGCCTTTCAGTCTGCATTTTCAGAACAACTGCTGAAACCCAAAATCAGTAAGTCTTAGATTGAACTTAAACTTTTCTTCAATAGATACAAGAACATGCCGGGTAAATGAAATCAGCTGTGGTCCTCAGTCAACTCAGTGTATCCCAGTGTCCTGGAAATGTGATGGTGAAAAAGACTGTGATAGTGAAGAAGATGAAAAGAATTGTGGTAAGGAGAGAAATGGTGGCTACATAATTCTATTTGAAATTGACTTGTCTGGAGAGGAGCTGGCTGGGCAGTATACCTGGGAAGATAAATTTTTCATAGTATCGGTATCTCTCCTATATTCATCTTGTTTTGCAGCCACTTAAAGCAAACTTTTTTTAACATTCCTCTATCCTGCTAAGTTAAGAGCTATACTAATGCAAGCCATTTACTGTGTGTCTTTCTTCTCTGCTAATTTTGGCAGTAGCCATAGGTAGGCTTAGTCACCTGGCAGGCCAGTTGTCAGAACTTGTTCTCTGGAGAGTTTCTGAAATTGCTTCTTACATTAACAAATGTCTCCCTAAATGTGTAGTTGTGACCTTCAGCTAAGGGCATAGCTGATCTGCTGTATAGCCCTGTCCTGAAATATTCTGTGAAGCTGGATTTCTGGTGTTTGGTTGTAAGGGAGGGGGGCAACTTCAGACTGGTCTGCGAGTAGAGCCTCCACTGCAGTGTTAGAGTGCAGCATTCCTGGCTTATTGAAAAGAATTTGCATACATATGAATTGTCTGAGGTGTCCTGAGACTTTTGCTGTAACCAAAGCCAAAGGGCTAGCTTCCATCAGAACCACCTTACCTGGATGGCCTAATGAGACAAAGACCTCCAGACTTTTGCTGTCTGTCTGTGGAGCTGCTGTCTTACTCAGTAAACAAATGCTTTAATCTGACAAGTAAATCTACAGACAGTGTTTCTAATGAGGCTGATAAAACTATCAGCTTGGGCCTACTGAGCTTCTAGCTACATTGCTATAAAACCAGCATAATTTGTACTGACATAAATTGCATGGGTTTGCTTAACCACAGGATCAACTGGGGCAAGATCTTGATCTGTTATCCCCACTGGTCCAGGCAAATGGGCCAGTGCTCTCCTGGGGACCAGCCCAAAACACTTCCATTTCCAACTGCAGTACATGCTGACTGTCTGACTACCTTATTTTGAGTCTGTACTCTATAAAGTTAGCAGTTGTCTTACCTTCTGTCTCTGGTTCACAGGGTAAGAGCCTCTTTTCTTAAAGGCTTGCAATCTGAAGCACAGAACAGCCTAGCTACTTCAGCAGGTTATTTTCACTCAGTAGTTCAAATATGATGCCATCATTCATAATGTCCAATGGCAAGGAGGATGGTGTCTGGAACCCAGGTGTCCTGCAGGTGGTCATTTAGGCTTCCCTGTTGTCTTACGCAGGATGCTGATCTTCTGTCAGCTGACAGCTGATGGTCAACCTACAAAACAAAACACCTTCACACAAAAGTCAGCATTCTTGTGATAATGTATTAATCTCTCTTACTCCTATTACCCCAGGCAATGTGACCTGTAGTCCAGCAGAGTTCACATGCAGCAGTGGGCAGTGTATTTCCAAGAGCTTTGTCTGCAATGGTCAAGATGACTGCAGTGATGGTAGTGATGAGCTGGAATGTGAACCTCCTACTTGTGCAGTTCATGAGTTCCAGTGCAAGAGCTCGACTTGCATCCCCATCAGCTGGGTGTGTGATGATGATGCTGACTGCTCCGACCACTCAGATGAGTCTCTAGAGCAATGTGGGCGCCAGCCTGCCCCTCCAGTGAAGTGCTCTGCCAGTGAGGTGCAGTGTGGCTCAGGTGAATGTATCCACAAAAAGTGGCGCTGTGATGGAGATCCTGACTGCAAGGACGGAAGTGATGAAATCAACTGCCGTAAGTTCACCTGGTCCTTTTCTAGGAGGTACTGCTTGACTCCTCTTTTATTTCCTTTGGCTCAGTAAATCTCAGGGGTAAAAGTCTGTAATGGCTGTGTCCTCAGCTTCTCGGACCTGCAGACCAGACCAGTTCAGATGTGAAGATGGGAACTGCATCCATGGGAGTAGGCAATGTAATGGTGTGAGAGATTGTCTGGATGGCACAGATGAAGCAAATTGTAACAACGGTAAGTGTGGAACTAAGCAAGAATGAAGTCTTTGCAGAGTATCTGTTGAGGCTGGTGGTCACCCTCACAATCTTTATGTCAGTTATTCAGTGCTCTGGACCTGGCAAATTCAAGTGCAGAAGTGGAGAATGCATAGATATCAATAAAGTGTGTAACCAGCAGAGAGACTGCAAAGACTGGAGTGATGAGCCCCTCAAGGAGTGTAGTAAGTGAATAAACTCTTTGTGCAATGTTGATATAGCCTCTGAGCTGAGATGTCAGTTGGAATGCCCATTGGCACTTCTTGGGGCAAACATACAACCAAGCCCAACCTAGTTAATAGACTAGTTTTATCCTGGCCAAACTGGTCATTGGGATGATTTGTCTGTGGCCACAAGGTATTTGAATGCATTAGAAACACTGAAACTTCAGGAGCCTCAATCTTTGTTGCTGCTTACTTGTAACACAGAGAAGGTGCTGGTAGTTGAGCAAACATGAATTTGGGGGGGATCTCTTGCATGTGACTTTAAGTGCCAGAATGGTTTATCAGACGTGGCAGGCATTAGAAAATGGATGGGTACCTGGTAAAGTGCTCCATGACTAGGACTACAAGACTAAATATGCATACCTTCTCAGAAGTGGCTAATTCTCTCTTCTAGACATAAATGAATGTCTGGTGAACAATGGTGGATGCTCTCATATCTGCAGGGACCTCATTATTGGTTATGAATGTGACTGTCCAGCTGGGTTTGAGCTTCTAGACAGGAGAACCTGTGGAGGCAAGTATCTCATAGTTTAATGTGGACCCTACTGGTGGTATTGGAGGCGAGAATAAATGAAATTGTTGTTTTTACAGATATCGATGAATGTCAGAACCCTGGTATCTGTAGTCAGATCTGTATCAACCTGAAAGGGGGTTACAAATGTGAATGCAGCCGTGGCTATCAGATGGATCTTACTACTGGGGTATGCAAGGCAGTTGGTGAGTGTTGACATAAGACTTTTATATGCTCACTTTGAAATGAGTCAACAAGTGATGCATTGTTTATACTGCTGTGGTTTTTATACCAGCTGTTGGGGTGCTACTGATGTAATGTCTACAGATGTGATCACTACTAACACTTAGAATGATGCCATGATATAGTACGTAAAGCTGCCTGACATAAACTGGTTGTGTCTGCTCCCTGGGCAGGATGATCCTCCCCATCAAGTTGTGGAGGGAGAAAAGGATGAGGTATGGTACAGCCAAGACCTCTGTCAGCATGCTAGCAAATGTGGAACTGCAGATACTGAATATGATGACTCCTAAAACTTTTTGTGAAAATGTACATGACTGGATATCTAGAAGTACAAATAACCCTTAAACTCTTTTCACAGGGAAAGAACCATGTCTAATTTTCACCAACCGCCGTGATATCAGGAAGATTGGCCTTGAGAGGAAAGAATACATTCAGCTCGTAGAGCAGCTAAGAAACTCTGTAGCTCTAGATGCTGATATTGCTGAGCAAAAGCTTTACTGGGCAGACTTCAGCCAAAAAGCAATCTTCAGGTGAATGGGCTTAGCTTCTGAATCTAGTGTGCTTGCCTAAACCATCCCACATTTTATTCAAGCAATTTCTCTAGTCTTGAGTAATGAGAACTAGATTCCTGGTGTCCTAAAGACAAAGTGCAGTTGATGCAAGTTCCCACAACTAGCAGTGTGTATGCCTTTTGCACTTCCTAATAACTGCTGCTGCAGTTGTACAAAAGGCACTCTGTGCAATGTCCCACATGTGTCTTCTGCATGAAATCTTGTGCAGTATTTGCTGAGGTGTTCCAAGGGATAATATCTGTGGAGGAAGTGGTTGTATGCAAGTAATTCTTGTCTTCCAGTGCCTCTATTGATACCCGTGATAAAGTTGGAACGCACGTCAGAATCCTGGACAACATCCACAGCCCTGCAGGAATTGCTGTTGACTGGGTTTATAAGAACATTTACTGGTCTGACTCAACTGCAAAGACCATTTCAGTGGCTAGCCTAGATGGCACAAAAAGAAAGGTTTTGTTTCTCTCTGAGCTGAGAGAGCCAGCTTCTATTGCTGTAGATCCTATCTCTGGGTGAGTATTTGTCCTGGCTCTTTTAAAAAAGCAGACCTACCAACTGTTTCATGTTCTGATAACTGACTTACGTAGCCTTTGTTAGTTATTGGTCATAATAAAGAGTGATACTACACAGTACTATAGTGCATCATACAACATAAATTCTGCTTCACAGCTTTATGTACTGGTCAGACTGGGGTGAGCCAGCAAAAATTGAAAAAGCAGGAATGAATGGATTTGACAGACAGCAACTTGTGACAACAGAAATCCAATGGCCTAATGGAATTGCTCTAGGTATGTTGAACTTGTCTCTGTGCCAGTGGTATTCTGGAGCTTTAGCAATATTTTTGCTACAAAAGCCAAGGTCATTCTTCAGAGAACTATTTTCAGCTTCTGAGAAAGGGAAGTTTCTGCATGCCTGAAGACACTGCAACAGGCATCAGCACTTCCCAGACACTGAAGTGCAACAGCACTTCTCAGGTACTAAAATAGTAACTTTTCTTGAACTGCTCTATATTATAGTTGAGGCACAGGCCTCATAGGCATCACTGCAGCAGCCCTCTGTATCTTAGAATGGTAAGAAACCAGGGCAGCACTGCAACCATTCTTAAACATGGGTGTTTCAATTCTTGCAGGAAGCTTTGGAGGTTTCCTCCATGTAGACCGTAAATATGTTTGGTGTCTTCCCCCTCCTAGATCTTGTAAAAAGCCGTCTGTACTGGCTTGATTCTAAACTACACGTGCTGTCAAGTGTGGACTTGAATGGCCAGGATCGTAGAATTGTGCTAAAGTCACATATGTTCCTTCCTCATCCTCTTGCTCTAACCATTTTTGAGGTAAGAATGACTTCCTATAGTCATTTTCAAAGATCCTCTTCTTGCTGGCATGTGGCAGGAATGATGGGATGATAGCAGCATGGAGGTAATGAGATGCAATGACATTGTCTTCTAGGACCGTGTGTATTGGATTGATGGAGAGAATGAGGCAGTCTATGGTGCAAACAAATTTACTGGAGCTGAGTTGGTTACCCTAGTGAACAACCTCAATGATGCGCAGGACATCATTGTGTATCATGAACTTGTTCAGCCTTCAGGTAATTTCAATTCAGTTTATAGTTAAGTCAGTGTATACTTGTAAGAAGCCTGCCCTGCCTGGATGGGGGCAAATGGTTTCCCTTCACTGTACAGATGTACATTTCTACTTCTGCTTGGAGCTTCTAACATAGGCAGCCCCATGGGGTTTGAGAGGTCCAGTTGCAATTGCTCTTTCTTGGGCGGAGCAGGTATAAATCTATAACAGAGATGGAGCAGAGACAATTCTACTAGACCAATTACTGAGCAAATACTTATGCTATACACTTGGAGCATGAATGCTCACTCCTGCTAATTGCTGTACCAACAGGTAGGAACTGGTGTGAAGAGAACATGGCAAATGGAGGCTGTAGCTACATGTGCCTGCCTGCTCCTCAGATAAATGAACATTCTCCAAAGTACACCTGTGCATGTCCTGCTGGGTACTTCTTGCAGGAGGATGGCCTGAGATGTACAGGTACTGTAACACAACTGAGATCTTTCCCAGGATGGATGGGGAAGGAGTAGGGGAGGGAACCTGTTAACAGGAAGGCAATACAGTGGTATAGGCTGGCAGCTTTGCTAGAATTAATCTGATGTAATTAATCTGGACAGGGAGGGTCTTATACATTAATACGGCCCTCAAAGTCTGAAGTTGCTGTTCAAAGTCCATGCTTTGCTTCTGCGTCATCATCATCACTTGCAACAAGGCCTTGTACCTCTGTGGCTTTCTGCAGACAGCAAGCACAAGGACAAAACATACCTGGCCCCTTATAAAACAGGGATATAATAATAACATGGCTGTACATATAAATATAAATAAACAGTGTTGAATAGCTAATGTTGCTGTCCAAGGAAGTTTGTACCTCCTTTTTGGTCCAGATGAACATGCTGCTGCTACTGTTGTCAGCACTAACTATGCAGCAAGCTTGTTTGTCCATTGGAGACAATATAGAAACCAGAAACTCATGAGTGCCACCTGCTATATTGCTTGTTGATTCCAACTGCCTCAGTGATGAATGCAAGGGTGCTGGCCTCAGCTGGCTGCTCTGAAGGGTTGCTATAGGTATAGGCTGTACCTAACCAGTATATTTGTGAAACTAAAACCTCACTTAGAAAACCTAATGTGAGGGATGGGATGGCTTGTGATTGTTGTGACTCTAAGTACTTGTAATTCATTCCTGATTAACTGTCTGGCCTTGTTCTTGGAACTACTTTTTGTGAAGAACTCTGCTTACGGTAGAACACTAATGTCAGTGTTCCCAATGAAGCTAACAAGCTGCATGATCATTTCTGCCATCTGCTAAACCTTCACTACCATGGCTCTCATAGCAAAGCCATTGCAGAACTTCAGGATTAACTGATCTATAATTAGTTCTTGATCTATAATTAGTTTCAGGTACTGGAACAACTGTGGCTTACACTGAGGCTAAAGATACCAGCACTACAGAAAAATCTCCAACTGTTGGACTAGTTCCTGGAGGTACTGGTCCCAATAACTCACACTGCTAAACATGAGAGAAATTAAATGCAAACTGATCAACTAGCCTATTTGGAAGTTTTCTCCTTTGCATGCAAGAAGAGAAGACAGGCCAGATCATTTGTATCGTGTAACAGCTGGAGCATGTGTTAAACAGAATTAGTTCACATATGACCGTGTGGAACCTGTAGGTTCCATGAAACCCCAGGAGTGCTCAGAGAAGGCAAGCAATAAAGAAAGCTTCCTGCTAATACAGGATGAAGCATGTTAGGCTATTCTAGCAGTGTGCTACTGAGAAGCTAATTAGATAGCAGCTTCTGGGTTTGGGAAATGCTTGCATATGACAATCTGCCAGGCTGTCAGTAAGCAAGCTCACGGCTTGAAATTCTCATGCAGGATTCAACACTAGTAGTACAACCTCTGAAGTAACTGCAGCTGGAAGAACATCAGCAGCTTGGATCATTCTTCCTGCTGGTGAGTACAGCATTCCCTAGCCTTTTGGACCCTGTGTGGTTGGACAAACCACCCTGAGGACCTTGACCTGACTCTGCTCCATGTTTGCAATCTCTGTCGCCCTGCAGTATTGCTGGTGATGGCTGCAGCAGCTGGCTACTTCATGTGGCGTAACTGGCAGCACAAAAACATGAAAAGCATGAATTTTGATAATCCAGTCTACCTAAAAACTACAGAAGAGGACCTCACAATTGATATTGGGAGACACAGCGGTTCAGTAGGACATACCTACCCTGCAGTAAGTAAACCTGTTAACATGTTTGAGACTCCAGGTTAATAATTTGAGTAGAAATACTGCCAAATGATACCTGACTTTGGTTTAGGAGAGGTCTCTGCTTTTGGAAGCTGCTGGCTGCAGACAAACTAGTGGGCTGAATCAGCTGACAACTTGACTCTATAATCAAGGTTAAAGTTGTAGTAGGTATCAAGTGTCTATACCTGGGCTGGAGTAATCTGCACTGAATGTGGTCACTAGCATGCAAAATTAGCAATGATGTGTGTTGTTTTATGACTTTTATTAGTGCAATTTTAGCTAACTTGTAGTTACTTTTTTACAGATATCTGTTGTCAGCACAGATGATGATATGGCATGAGCACTGGATCAGCAATCACTTTCAGTTTACTTGTGTCTTACACTCTTTGGGGATAGTAACCAGTTTGTGGCTGAAGGACTTCCTCCATTCTTGGAAGAAAGAAGATACTTTCTGTATTTATGGAACACTTGTGTAAATAGCTATTTTATACAACTTAACAACTCTCTGTAAATACCTGTCCACAACAATTCAGCTGTTAGTGGTTACAGTTTTATCAGTAACCCTTGGGTTGGTTAGTCAGTAACACCACTGACCAAATATAAAGCACTTTCCATAGAAAGCCATATTCCAGCCACAACTTGTAACACGTGTACATATGTCTATAGGCCACTTGTAAATAATTATTGGAAAATCACTATCAAGCACTTTGAAATACTTCAGATGTAAATTATTGTACACTCTTTTTCAGTGATTGGGGCAATGGCAATAGGAAAAAACGGGTTACTATGATTGCCAAAAATTTGTAAACATAAGTAATTTTGTATGTATGATTGTTTCAATCTTGTCTGTTACCTCTTAGAGGCCTACAAGAATGAACGATCTTTAAGAAACCACTGTAAAACTCAAATGCAGCTGAGGGGATAAAAATAAAATGAGTCAAGCAGTTTAAGTAGTGTTCTTTATTATGTTAGCACTGAAGTGAAATGGAGTATCTCATAAGTTGAAAGCTTTAGTAGACTGCACCACCACTGCCAGAGACATGAAGTATTTATTCAGTTTTTTCCAGCAGTATTCTAGGCAGCTGAGACACTACTGACTTGCCAGGTGACAGGTTTGTTCTTGTTCTAATATTCTGCACAGAGTAAGGGACAGAGTGGGTCTCCCATCACAGAAGCCCAGTTTATCTCAGGATTGACACTGGCTAAAATGACTCAACTGCTATTGCAAGCTCTTTAGAGGCAGCATGGCAGACATTAGAGATGGAGACAGGTTGGAGCATGGTCTGCCAGGTGAGAGTGAGGACCTTGCAGTGTCAGGCTGTTGGCAGCTACTCCTCCTGGCAATACCAGTGGAAGTTGTTGCTTACACTTGAACACAGGGATGTTAGAATTGTGACTTTAGCGGCTAATCATGGCAGCCTGCTCTTGGAGGTTTAGTGCTGAAAAGCCCCTCTTGCTACATCTGTAATGACAGAAGTGCCCTGCAATGGCACTAATAATCTATTGTCCCCTTCCCTGTAGTAACTCAATTAATTGCAAGGGCTCTAAGACACCACTCACTTGAAGTGCTGGAGCCTCTTGGGAGACTGTAGAAGTGAAAAAGAAATTGTACAGCTGTTCTGCGTCTGGGAGGATGATACCCATGTTTGATAACTGTTTAGCACCATACTACTTGAGTGCTAATTTTAGTAGCACCAGGTATGTTCCTTATTCACTGTACGTGTGTAGCTCATTCCTGCAATAGAGAAGGATTAAGACTGAATTAACATGCAGATTCTGTGCTTTTCAGGCATTTTGCTCTGTGGTCAAGTCTGGAGTAAGGAAAGATAAAGCTTTTGATCTTTGACAAAACTACTTGGTAAGCTCCAGCTTAGAAAAGGTACATTCCCTGGTCATTAGTAGTTTCCTTAGACAAACTTACTTTTCTGGGATAAAATTGCAGTTTCTTTCCTGACACTGTAGGATCTTGGCCAGGAACTGGCACCCCATATCTTCTGTAGTATGAGGTGCTAATTGACTGTTGTTAATCCTTCCCCCTTTAAGGTAAGAAGAAATTGCTTCTGGTGGGAGGGATGCAGGTTCAAGGCTAAGACACAGTTTGAAAGAGGCAATAATCTTTTGGCTATTCTTTGGTGATGACTTGTTACATCATTCTACATCAATCCTGTCTCTAAAATAGTAACAATGAAAATCATCGAGTCAGAACTTGGATCAGTTCCTGGGCTTGCTTCTAATGCCTGTTCTCATTGCAATTACAGCTGGGGTCTGTTCTCTTAATGGTCTTCCTGTAATGTGGACTCCTTTATTAACAGACAAGGACAGCTGCCAACTTGTGCAAATTTAAAATAAGTTGTTTCTAGCAAGTTCACAACTCTTTGGGGAGTTGAAGCTTCTAACAGTCTATCCCTTGCAACTCCTGACTGCAGACATGTAAGATATCTGGAACACATGTGGACTAAATTGTCTTGCAAATATTAGGATTTAAAGGGGCCTCTAAAGTTCCTGGCTAGCAATACTGTATCTATTTTACCAAGCAGTTTTTGGGAAAAAGTGCCTTTCACAGCTGCCTAATACATAAGGTTCATTAGTTATGGGGTAGAAGTCCAGTTTTTCAGTTAGACTTCTAACTGGATACTCTGCAGTATTGGTGTTTAAATGTGGCAAAACAGAAGTTCTCAGTCAGATGGTTGATTATGAATTCACAAAGCAATTAATTACAGGCAAAATGCTCTGCCTTTCCAGTCTTTGTTCAGAACAGCTCTACTTTTTTCCTGAAGTTCATCGCTCTTACCAGTATCATATCAAATTATGTAAGAAGAGACCAGTAAGACCAATAAAGACACTTCCTCCTGAAGTTAATACTCGTTTGAAGTAGCAACTTAAATCTGTTTTGGGAACCTGAGGTAGTTTTTACAGACACTGACTCTAGGAATTTGTTTTCTGACTTTACTCCAATGTGCTGAACAAAGAACACTACCTTGACATACAAAATTAGTTCCTTTAGTCTAAAGGAGACTTAACGCTTTACCAGGTAAAACTTCTATGCCTTCATATAGCAGGAAGGAGGAGAGAGAAATATAAGGCAGTAGCAGGGGACGATGTAAGGTGGCCTGTACTTAATTGCAAATATTGTTTTGTTTTTAGTCTCACTAGGCTTATTCTCTGCCCCTCTTCATTTTTGTGTTATGAAATCATTGTTTACTTCCACAGCAGACTTGGAGAGTAGTCAGGGATTCCTTCTGTAAAAACAGATCCAACTTGCATTGATAAATGCCTTACTCTCTTTGAACAGCTTTTTCCCCCGCCATCTGGAAGTGTTTGACTGTGTTTTACTCCCTGTCATATGACTATTTTGGCATCTAACGAAGGTGGTAAAGCTGTACTGAGCACTCCTGCAGCAGCACCCTGTGGCTGTGGTGGTGTCCACTAAAGGAATTCAGTGATAGTCCCTGTCTCAGCTCCTCTGCTGCAGTCTTGTGGTATCACAGAGCAATGGGACATTAATAAGCTCTTTGGTCAGACTTCACTGTTGAGTTGACTTGATATTCCTCCTGAAGAATTTTCTGCTAACAGATACAAAAATATTGCTTTAGTTGGTTGAGATAGTATTCAAGGTAATGGCATAGTTTTTGCTTCCCAGATGACTATATAATCCCTCTGGTTCTAAATACTGCCTATTTCTGTTCAGTGTCTGTTAGTCAGTGTGAGCGCAAAGCTAAATTTGAATCTGGCTTCTGCTTTCCCTTATAAACTTGCAAATTTCTCTTAATACACTCCCTCTGCTCTCACATTTTTTTCTGCCTCCTATTTAATCTGCCTTTGTTTTTACAACACTGTAAATATTTTGCATTATTGCTCAGAGGGAAATTAACATAAAGGCAATTGATGCTACTCATGTGATTTTCTTCCCCTTCTACACCTCATTCCTCTACAGATAGCTACAATATGCCTTTTTCAACCCAGCTTGTATTTGCCTACATTTTTAATGAACATACCTTTTTTCCCAATCAGCTCTTTGATGAAACAGTGAAGATCCATTTATCTATTTTTATGTAAGTGCTAAATCTTGCTAGATTAGGGAAAAAGTACAGAAATCAAGACTTGTGCTGGAAGAAACAGTGTGGAAGAAATATCCTTAGATTACTTAGATTAATCCTTGGATTAGAAATAAAGACTTAGGCTGGAAGAAATATCCTCAGATAAAGGAGGAAAGCATGCATCTACAGAAGCACTTTTCACAACCTGGATGTGAGTGGAGGCCTGCTAGTACTTTCTGTAGATATGGCACAGCATGTCTGTGACAAAATGTGCTCCTATTGCTTCTTTGCACTGGCTCACAACAGTGCTTGGCTTTGTCACGTACTGGAAGAAGGTGTTTGGGGAGGTCCGCTCTGTTGAAGTTCAAAAGCCAAATTGCTACATTCCTGCCTTGTTGGTTTTTGTTTTTCCTCTCCTGAAAGAGCTTTGAAATTTGCCAATATCAAATGAAAAATTCTTCAGAGAAGGGGTGGGGCAGACAGGCTCTTCAATGTTAGGCTGCTGCATACCCAGGCTGTCGAACATCTGAAATAAAAACTGCCTGTGGAAAGAATGATGGATGGTCTTAATTCTCCTCTGCACAGCCCTGGTCAGGACACTTCCACCCTTCTGTCAAGCAGTGGAAAATGCTTCATATCATACATGGAAAAAAAAAACCCTACACAACACCCTGAATAGGTAACTGAAGGCTAATTTCACTAACACACTTTGGTATGTAATAAATTGCTTGAACATGGGAAACACTGAGCATTAAATCAAGACAAATCGCTGGGAAAAGCACATAACACATGTCATAGGAATGGTTTTTTGCAGTGGGGATGTCCTCTAGAAAAACTAGTTTTAAAGTAATTTTCCCCCCCCTCCCTAGACATGTTTTCCTAGAGTCAGACTTCAAAATACATGGAAATGTTTTGTTGTACGGTCAGTGCACAGATTTAAAGCTGATAGTTGGATAGCATGGTGAAAAGATTAACTTAACATTCAGAACACTTGTTTCCTTCTAGTGGAAAGTATTTTTAAAAGGCCTCTTGGAAAGGCTGATCATTAAACACAGTCATCACCACAACCATCTAGAAACTGTTGCCTGTTCTAATGTCCCCTTTGTGGATGTGTGTAACTGAGAAGTGGTGTTTTGATTTGGACAGCTTATTCCTCTTGGCCGTTAAATATATAAAAGCTCCTGTGTGAATTTAAATGAAGACTTTCAAGAGAGATAGATTGTTATTTGGTAATTCCATAGTTTATTGTGGCTGCTGCTCTCTAAGTGACAAGTACTGTGAGTTTCTAACTTTTTGGCTTGTGCCTCTAGTAATAAAAGAAGTTCATCCCATGAACTTTCTATAAGTAATGACCCTTAATAAAGCCTCAGTAAAAAATTCAAATTACTTGTGCGATACTTATGCAGGTCCAACTTGGTAATTGTTGTTTTACTAGAAGAAACATTGATTATTCTTTAATTAGACAGCATTCAACCCACTGCCCCTCTGCCCCAGCTTTCTTTGGTTGAAGAATAGGTCTTTTGGGGGCAGGGGGAGAGTGGGAGGATGGTGTCTGTAAAATTTATGTATAAGTTGTTGGTTCTGATCCATACATGTTATCAAGTTCCTGGTACCAGATAAAACCTGGCAATTTTGTAATTGTAGTATACCCATCTCTTGTCTCAGAAACGGAGCTTGAACAATTTCTTTGACGGAAGTGGGTAGCTGACAGGCTATAGCCTATAGAAAGAGCTATTTCTTCCTAGTCCTTTGCCATTTGGGCAGTCTCCACTGCTGGTTTAATTTATGTAAGTGAATACAGAGAAAGAAAAGTTGTAAAACTGTTTACTTACAGAGAGCATAATTCAAATGGTGTTGTGAGAACTTAATTTCAGTATTTGATACAGTGCATCCATTTGAGAGAAAAACCACACAAAAAAAGCCATTTTTCACCAGCTGAGGTTTCAGAGGCAAATAGCCACTGACTGCTGAAGACTAAAATTTTGTTAGCTGTCTTTGTAATACAAATGTCACAGGCAAGCAATGGACGTTCGCCGTTACATGACACCATCCAAAGATCCCTTGTTGGCCATCAACAGTCTGTAGCAGAGAACTGTTTAGTGCTCCCTGGATAAACATGACAGACATGACTTTCATTAGGAACTGCCCCAACACTTTCTTTTAATTCAGTACTTAAATGTATCCACTCCAGAGTGTGGCCTCTGCAACAGAGTGTGGCTGTGAAGTATAGCGTTAATAATTAGACCTGACATTTATTTTGTTCTTCTCCTCATCTGACACTTCAGTAGCAGTTAGGTAATTTAACAAACACTGTAGGGGCAACTGAGAAAATGAATCTGCCTTTAAATTACCTCAGAATGGAAGGAAGTCAAGCAGCCAGCCTGGTCATTAGGAGCAAATCATGTTAATGAATCAGTGAAGAATTGAAATAATCGCAACATGAATAAATAATTATTTTCAGAGCCTGTTGTCCCAGTAGGGAAGACGTGAAGCTTCACACTCTGCCTCAAGAGTCAGGGCTGAGCCAGGAGTCTGCCATGAGGAGCTCAATCGTCAACAGAGAAGATTCCAGTACCTCTGGTGTGCTTAGATATGTGGCAACTTCCTCTTTGCCTGCACTTCCTCTTTTAGCTGTTTTTTAGAAGACTCTTGATGCTATAAAATAAGATCTTTAGTGTTAGGCATAGATCACAGGAAGGAACCTGACCCAAATTCATAGCAATCAGAAGCGACTGCATGGGTAAATCCAAGAACAAAAGCGAGATATTCAGAACTCCCACTGCTCACGTTGCAAAAGGTAGGGCAACCGAAATAGCACACAAAGTCTGGGTGGCCTCCATTAGGCCTGCAGCAACATCCTTAGGTGCTCTTTGAAGGAGGAGTCCCTGCCAGCGAGTCTGGGGCTTATGGAAAGGCTCCAGCCCTCTTCTGAGGGCAGTGTGCAATGCCTCATCCATCTGTTGAAACAAAGGATCAAGGACTAATAACAGGCAGAAGGACATCCTGTGTTATTTTAGATTTTCAGAAATTAATATTAAAAAGTGGAGCAATACTTAGAAGACAAGAGCATAAAATCAGTTTAAGTCAAAGGTGAAGCTGCCATATTAATTCTTGCAGGGAATCCTCAGTATAAGCTGTTACTTTATGAGCTTCCTTAAATACCATTCTCTAGTTTGACTATAAAGGAAAGTCCAGAAGACCAGCTAGGCACAGCTCAGCTCTTAAAATGATGAGGATTAAAGGGGCCATAGCCAGGCAGTAGCAGAGAATATACATTACCAGTGACTTAATTTTGCTTCTTTGTGTTTGTTACAAATAGGAAGGAAATCAAATCAATGTCTTTCCAGCTTGACAAATTTATAGCCTGACTTGCTAGGAACTTACAGTTTGCTTTTAAAAGCAGTACACAGAGAAGTGTTCTGACAAAGTGCCCAGTTTACTTAGTACAATGTTCTTGAGAGAGGAAACAAAACTCAGAGAAATCCTCAGCCTGGCACAGAAGAAAATGCCTCGCTCAGCAATTTGTCTTAAGCACACAAGCTGACACAGTTAGCTACAAAGAGGAATTGTCACAAGATCCCTTGGCACTCCAGAATTTCTGTGCACCAGTCCATCATATTTGATTGTTTAAGCTTCGTGGACCTTAGAAGAATGACTAGACAATGTAGTCCTGTGCTTTGTAAGGTGTCACAGCTGCTGTCAGATTAGGTATGTATGAAAGGCTATTAAATAGCTCATGTGGTAAGTGAGTGGGAAGTGTGTTGAACTCATTCTGCTGTTTGTTTCCTGTTTCATTTAAGGCAAATATCTTCTATGCCTCACCTTTCCCGCTTGTACCAGCTCACGGGGCTATTGCAAATATTAATTGGAGTTTGTAAAACTCTAGGGGAATGATGGGTGCCTGCACATATCTGTATTCATATGCAGAAGCACACATGCATAAGCGGATCTCACTTAAAGATGCACAATGCCCTCATTTAATCAAATTTTAGCAAGGACCTGAGGTGAGTTGTTCCAGTGTTCTTCCACTGTGGTTATTCTGGTAGGCAGTGTAGGTGATTGTCCTGGTTTCGGCCAAAGACAGGCTTAATCTTTTGCAATAACCAGGACGGGGCATAGCCAGACCCTAATGTTATTCCATATCACCTCAGGTCTTTGTCTGGGGCAGGGAAAGGGACTCTTGCTTCCAAGAAGAAGGGCATGATTTCTGGTTGGGAGAAAGCACGGTGGGGAAGAGCTGGTCAGGATTCCTCGTGGGCTCATGCAAATCGTTTCTTTGTCTTACACATTTTGTTATTAATATTGTTGTTGTTACTGTTCATTTTCTTATCTCATTGATGTTTTCAGTAAATTGTTCTTACCTCAACCCATGATTTTCACCTCTTGTGCCTCCAATTCTCCTCTCCATCCTGCTGGAGCAGGAAGTGGGAGGTGAAGAGAGAAAGCGGAGTGCGTGGGAGTGTGGTTTGGGAGAGTCTCGCTGTGGGCATTGAACTGGGGAGTAGCATTCCTAAACCACAGTTGTGCACCATAAGGACATTTACTTCTCTGTTAGTTGTAAGATTTTGCATTACGCTATGCTAAAGGAGAGAGAAAGCAGAAATTACATATGCATGAAGTTTAATCCAACCATATAAATTGTGTATGTGTTGATTCCACGAGACATACTGCACTGGCCTGAGATGCAAACAGGATATTTGAAAGAAAAAGAGCAAACAACAAAAAAATACTGTGTCATTAACTGGATTTCAAATAGCCATGGAAAAATCATTGGAGGTCATTTTGTACAGCCTTCTGCTCAGAGCAGGGCTCCTTTCAAAGGTGAATCAGATGGCTTGTCTGGGCAAGTTTTGAGTTTGCAGCTTAGATCAGACTTTATTACTCAGTTTTGATTAGCATATCTTCATGATGCTCGTTTCTCTTAGCAATGAGTTGGTAAGGCATTCGGGTACAAGGACGCAAAACAAGGCATTGCTCTTTGAAAAGAGAAATGGACCCAAATCCAGATGTCAGCCATCAGAGTGAGTAAGAGTAAGTGAGTTCTTTGGCACAGCTAGTATAATCCTTTTGATGAAAATAAATGTATTTCAGGACCTCACTCTGTGACCCTCACAGGATGACATGCCTAAGACTGAAATTTTTTGTTAACTCACAGCCTCAGTCAGTAGCTCCAAGACTCATACTGTTCATATGTGCAGGTTACTTAGGAAGTTCAACAATAATCTAATTTACTTTATGTTGTTTGGAAGTCTCATACACATGCCTACTGTACGGGTCACGTGTTAGCAGACTCAGCATAAGTACATTTTCAAAAGCATCAAGCTAATAGTGTGAGAAAAGGCCTTAAGGATGTACTATTGCCAATCTTCAGGTGTTTCTATTCAATTTTATAGGAATATGCCACTAAGAATATTTTTTTAATGAAGATTTCTCTTAAACACAACAAAATTATGATACATTGCTGTGATTGTGACATTTACACTGTGATAGTGTTAAACCATCTATGTCCCAAGGGAGTGGAGATTTTATCAAAAGTACAAGTTAAAGGAGAAAAAAAGGAAAGTGTCTTGGGCTGATTAGCCTATCCATCCCAAAGGCAAAAAGTAAAAATCAACTTAACTTGTTTTGCTATACTATTCTGTCTTTAGGGCAGAGGACTGCATAGAAGCTGGA
Source organism: Pardalotus punctatus (assembly GCA_013400915.1). Taxonomy (NCBI): domain Eukaryota; kingdom Metazoa; phylum Chordata; class Aves; order Passeriformes; family Pardalotidae; genus Pardalotus; species Pardalotus punctatus. Next base: position 69,311 of record VZTX01013965.1, on the reverse strand, counting down.
TGTATTTTACCAGTCTACCCATCCTTTTCTGCGTTAAAGGAGGATAGTTGAATAAAAATGTGCTGTTAGAAAACTGCCTGGTTACATTAAAAAAAAAACCAAAAAGCAATAACTTGTTAGCTCTTTGCTAAAGCTGTAGTATTGAATGTGTTAATGGTTCCCTGGCTTTGCCTGTTTTAGTTCCAATCCAGCACTGCCTGCTCCCTCAAAGTAGGCATTTTTGTACCACAATTGGTCTTTTTTAAAACAGTCACAAAGAAATGCTTAGTTTCTGTGTTAATATTGCCTCATGATGCTTTCATTTTTAGTTTCTAAAGTGCTGATCTTCCTTCTCAACAGAAGTCATTAGCAAACATGAGCAGTCTGGAATGATCAGTTACATAGGAAGCAAGACATCAGAGCCAGTAATGTAGGAAGAGATATCTTAAGTTAGTGTGCTAAAGAAATAAAATTCACGGATAAGCTGGCAGACCACTCCTCACCTGGCTTCTATCCCCTTGCCCTTCTGCAGTAGCATAAAAGGAGCACAGATGTGCCTGCAGAAGACCTGAACAAATTTGGAGCGTGGTGTGGCAGGAGATCACACTTCAGCAGAACACTGCGGCAGCCTGGCAGACCCTTTGCAGAGTGCTCCCCTGTGGGACTGATCCTGTTCGTGCTGGAGATCGGGCCAGCCCTCAGGAAGCAGAGGAGCACAAAGGTTGTACAGTTGCTCAGTTCCTTCCCTCGCAGCCGGGATCTGTGCCAAGCACAGACGAGCCCTGAGGATGTGTGCTGTCTCTCTCCCTCCTCCCTGCAGCAGCTGTGCACTCCAGCACCCAAATAAATCTTAATCACTCCATGGTGGCTCTTTTGTTCAACTGTTTTTAAACTTGGAGACCCATTTGTGCAGTCAAGTTAACACAAGACTCGGGGCTTGAATCTGCATTGTTGTCTGCTTTGTGCAGTAATTTAATGGGCATGCCAAATGGTAGTTGAACAGCACTAAACCCTTTACCAGTTTTTTTTTATCCTTTGTGTACAGACAATCGATTATACAAGAGGCAAAACAGAATAGGTTGTTTGATGTAAAACAAGCTGCAAATTTTGCCATATTGTCATTCCCATCCGTACTACAATTAATTAAAATTCACTTCATGCAACTAAAGAAGGAGGAGCCCATACTGAGATACATGATTGTACCATAACAATTGACATTGGGTGTAGCACTGCACACACTTTAGCTATAATATTTCTTTTTCTGAATATTTATTAAAGTTTGCCCTGTTATCAACAAAATCAAAACAAAATTATTAGTTTTAGATAAAGGGGGAAAGGAATGGTATGAATTACAAAAACAAATACCATGTATCAGGAATTTCTTTTATTGCTTACTGCTTCAGAGTTAGATGTCATTCCATTACAACAGTATAAGAATACAGTTTTCTGTGTCTGAGACCCTACATGTGAAATATGATTGTGTGGAGTGTGGAGCACAGTCCTTCCTCACACACCCACAAAAAACTGAAACCCCGGGACTGGAACCTGTTTTCCTCGAAGTAGCAGCTTCACAGCCAAAGCAATAGCCTGAAAGTAACAGTCAACTAAGTTCGCAATACATTTTACAGAAGAAAAATCTCCAGGATCAGAATAGCCTAAATGGTAGTGCCAATGAAGATATTACTGAAATGAATTGGTTAAATTTTACAGTAAAATATTCCATCTCAATTGCCAGGTAGCCTTGTTGACTGCTCTGTGCAGGAAACAGCAGTCTTTGCACAAGGGGAAAATGTCTGTGATGTTGTAAAAGTCTGGAGTATATATTTATTGCATAA
>VZTX01013965.1:36911-67457 GCA_013400915.1 Pardalotus punctatus | reverse complement strand
GTGCATAACAATATAATCTCCTTAAGTCGATAGGGTTTGCCACAATTATACCAGCTTAAGAAACCAATGAAGCTTTAAGGCCACACCCTGAGTTTAGAATATCCCTTCCCTTCAAGGATAATTTTGATCTGCCTTTAAGAAATGAAAGAGTTTTCTTCAGTTTTTTGGGTTGAGAAATCTATTTTTACCACATGGTGTCAAATGCCAGAAGGAATTCTCTTGCTTGAAGTCATGCAAAGAAAACACATATGACATGTTTCAATAGTGACATTCTAAAATTCAAGATGCCCTGAGTGAAAAAGGACATTTTCATAGGTTTAAATATTTAAATGGGTAGGATTATCTGTGTTACACAAAAAAAAAAAAAAAAGCTTTAAAAAAATCATTGGAAGCAACATTTTGTCTTCTGATGTATTTAGATACACATGTAGATCCAGTACTATTGTGAGACATGGACTGATCTGGGTGACATGTCTATTTAACAAGCAGAAAGATCCATGTTAGTGCAGGGCTTCCAAAAAAGCCCCCTATACTTGACCACAAAGATCCATGAAACAGAGCAAAAGCTTAGTTTAGGAAAAAAAAGGATGTAATTTTTGGTATGTAACAGAGTAATATGTCTTAATGGAAGAAAATTCATAAATATAACAATGTCAGCGACCAGCAGGAGCAAGGAAATATGCACAAAGAAACAGTTGTTTTATAGCTTTTATTTTTTGTGCTGTACATCTACCAGAGGCTAAAACTATGACATCATGGATACTTTCCTCATGACATGTTGTTGTGTCCACCATGGAGGGCAGCATGATAAATTTTCATCAGGCAGTCTGTCACCCAGCTGGCAGGCAGTGAAATACAATACTGTCAGAGGGCAAGCCAGTAAAGAAAAGAAGACAGAGACACAATGTTTTTCTGGCCTATGACCACCATTTTAGTTATGCTAATCCAACAAATGAAATGCAAGAAAATCTACTTAAAAAGCAATGTTACGCTCCAGCTGCCAAAAAAATCAAGAAATTGCAGTGTGATGCTGCTTCCAAAATACTCTCTCCACGTGCACATGCACACGTACACACACACACACACACACACACACACACACACACACACAGAGTGTGGTTATGGCATGCTCAGAAGTAATGCTGAATGTTCCATTTAAGGGGAGCCGAGCAGACATGTGAGTAAATTTGTGTTGTTAGAACAGCTGGAAATAGGTTTTTCTGTCTGGCCCTTTTCAATTTGTTCTCTTATATTGCACTAATGTTCTGTTTTCCCCCTTAAGAAAGAGGGGAAAGAAAATCAGAAGATAATAAATTCCTAGTTTAGCATTTCCATTGTCTTTCATGTTAATGGCTTTTCACAGGCTCAGGGCTGTATGGGAAAGCCTATAGTAATTCCTCTGAACAGCTAGCTCTTACACTTGTGTATTAATCTGTAGGCTTAATTCTGCATCAGGGAATAGATCCTTGTTAGACCATTTTCAACTTCTTTTTCACCACAGACCATGTGTACAAGCATATTTTATCCATTTAGAATTAATATGTAGGGTTTCTTTCCTGTGATTGAAATAAACATTTTTTTTCTATGGCGTAGGATTCACCAAGAGTTACTTGTAGTAAGGAGACAATCTTATTTTAGTTTCTACTATTTTGATTTTTGGTTCTGTTTTAAAGATAGTAAGTTATTGTTTTATCAAATTAAAATAGAACTATTGTTCTTCTATTTGTAGATTATTTTCCAATACCTTGTTCTGTGCCAGCTCAAGTCTCTCATGATTATATGTCTTTCTTGCGCAAGCTGAAAGGGGGTCATGTTACTAAACTGAGATTTTACTTTTTTAACAAAAGGGATTTGGGTCCTGTAACTGGTAATGACTGAGGCCAAACACTGTACCACGAAGCTGAACAAAAAACAGGCTCTCCAGGCAGTTTCCTGCCCAAGTAATTCAAAGATGGCAAATAGGACCTTGAAGCAGAAAGTCTATGACCTGCTTTGCCACTGCAAAGCTGAATCCCTCACAGAGGCAGTAGGTACACTTTCCTGCTCACAGAGTAGGGTGGGTATTCCCTGACAGGTGGGGAAGTATGTGAGGGGTTTCCGCATATGAAACCATGGCAGTTCAGCCAGACTGATGCAAAACTAGTGGTCCCTGGTGTTGCCATTTACTCTGGTTGTATTTAAACCTGCCCCAAACTGGCCAAATGAGTAAGTACCTTTAGCCAAAATAAGCCTAATGTAGACCTGAAATACATCTTTCCAGACCCAACCATCCACCTAATTACAGACAGAAAGAATCCAATAAACCATCATTTTAAGAGAAAGGTTAGAGAGAACATACAGATCTTTAGTTAATCACAATATGATACACACAACCTGTTTTGGGGCTTCAGTGTCCCTCAGCCCTTCAGCAGCAGCCTGGGAAAGGTCAGAAAAAGGATTACAACCATTATTGACTTCATGAGCCATAAATCTTCCAACATTATTATTTCTTAATTACTGAGACACCTGGTGAAAAATTGCAATTCCTGAACAACCATCCAAGCGTTGCCATTAAAGACACAAGCATGACGGCAGCGTTGGCCGTGTTAGCATCACACACTGCAACCTGGTGCCCAAGAAGGTGTGAAACACAGATGTCCATGGCTGACTCCACACAGCAACTGTAATTTCAAGTGACTTCATTAGGTTTCCCTAAACGACCCTAGAATATTGAGTAGGTGCAGTAAGGGCTTGGATCTTGGCACACTTCAAGGCAGAGGCAGGAAATGCTCCACCGTGGGACCTCCCTGTGGCACTTAGGGCTCTCCATGCTGCTTCCAGCTGTAGGGGGGGTGCCTGGGAATGGCACTCAGGTTTCTCACTTTTGCTTGGGCAAAACCAGCAGTCCCCAGAGGTTACCAGAGAAAGCACAGTGCAAGAGGCAAGATTTAAAACCTTTGCCACATCTCTTTCACTGACACCCAGGGAATGTTACACTTAGAAGGGGGACTAAATACACCTGCCTTTGGTGTCTGTCTTTCAGTCTGGCAGGCAGCTCACTGGGGAAATTCACACGCTTGTACACCCAGGACAGCTTTTAAGTCGTTTGTATCTTAATGACTTAAGCTTTCTCGGGTTGCTAAGAATGATGAGGCACCGATTTTTTTGGCATGCTGCTACACCATAGCTTGTTCAAGTAAGTCCAGGCCTTTTAGAAACCTTTACTACTGTCAATTATATCTACCATCTATTATATCCCCCAGCCTTTCAGCCATACTTTCCGTATTCTCTCATTCTCTCATGTTGTGTCAGTCTGACTGACACAACAGTTGCTTTCAGGGAATGTAGTCTTTAATTAATCGGCTTACTAGCAGATGTTTTCTGCAGGCTATAATTTCTTGTCTAAAAAGACACTTTTCTACAGAGAAAATATAAGGCTGGTAAAAAAAAAAAAAAAGAAAAAAAAAGAAAGAAACAAATTGTAGCTGCAAAAACTAGTCATTTCCTCCATTGTAAACTTCATCTTATTGCTCCAGTAATGTGATTTGGCAGCCAGATCTTCAGGATCTCTGCTGTCAGTGCCCATTATTGCACCTTCTGTTAAATACTGGAGTGTTGAAACACCATCACAAATAAAAGTAATGATACTGCTAACTTTTTTTTTCACAGTGATGGCTGAACCACAATAGTAGCAATAATAACATTTTTTACTCCACTATTGACCACAGTAAAAACTGGAGCAGAAAATAGGAAAAGAGATTCTAAAGCTTATATAAAGTAATCTAAATTGTTCATCATCCTCTGCAGATAATAATTTTACAGCTATTTACACACAGAATTGAAAAGTGGCAATCTATCCCTAACCAAAAGTTTATAAATGTTAAGAAAGCACAGTGAGCACCCCAGTCCTTAGATGAGTTTCATGCAGCTGCTATCATGGTATAAAAGCTGATAATTAACAATTCTTCTGGTCTTGAAACACAATTTTATGGATGCATCACATGCAAGGACATCTAAGGTCCCAAAGAACGTTATGGTTTTCTCTAAGTCAAAGGTCACAGCCTGTGTCTGCCAAAGAAAGCAAAGAAAACTATACAGCGTTTGTACAGACCTATTTTTAAAGTTGAGCCGTTTTGCCTACCACATATTTATATAGCTAAAGTCAATATCTATATTTCTTACAAAACTCAATCAATCCAATTTATCTACATAGCTATCAGTCTTTCTTGTGTAGCATTGCAAGTTTAACCTTTTCTTGCCCTGTAAGTATAATAATAAATAATATTTAGAAATCTGTGACTCATCTCCAGTGCTTGTAGCCTCAGATAGGTAAGGCCCAGTGCCTTCACACGCTGTTGGCTGTGTGCAAGGGCAGCACAACTGGGCAGCAGCAGTGGGGGTTGAACTGCGTGGTTCCAGCTGTGGAAACAGCAACAAGAATCTGAGCACCAATGGCTGCAGGAAATTTTAGGTGCTAATGTCGTGAGTCAAGATAGATCTGCTTTAGTCATACAACATAAAACAGAACTTGTGGGCTGTAAAATCTGTCTGTTTTGGGTACTGTCTAATCACTGAACAGCCAGTGGCCATTTCCATTCCCACTAGCAGCTCACAGACAACCAGAAAACACAGGATGTACTTTTTCCTCTCATTCATTTCCCTGTATTGCCAGTCCTTTTATGCTTTAATTAGACTCGATAACATGTCCAAACAGCTCCCAAATGGGAGATCTCACATAAGAAATTCACATTTGACAAAGTTATGCAGAGGGCAAGCCAGCAGAGAGCTCCTGTTGCAGTGCCCAGGGTCAAAGTTCAACCTTTACTCCCACAGCTAGTAGAAGAAATTTCAGACCGAGCTGAGAAATCATGCTGGAATTCCTTTTAATACAAAATGAAGTTATATCCATTAGAACTTCATATCAGGGCACAATTGCTTTTCCTACCCAATTCAGCATTAATCACTGCAATCCACCTGGATAAAAATGATTGGTGTTTTGTCACATCCTATAACTTTAATGCTGCTGTGTGCTGTGTGATCACTGTACATTTTTATTTGGGGCACATCTGAAGCCTGTAAATTTGAAGAGGCTCACTCCAAGACTGAAAACAGCACTCAGGTAGTTAGGACATGTTGACAGCTGAGTGTGCAACTTATTGCACAATAGCAGGGAAAATTAATATAAGAATATAATCTTTATTTTAATGTTACTGACATTTTAGCATAACCCAAATCTGCTGTAAAAGTAGGGGCTGCATTGTACTAAATAATTAATAGAACCAGGAAAAGTGATCCTACACTAAAGGATTTTCAGTCCATAGGGAACAGAGTGTAGTACAATAAATAACAATTAGGCAAAATATACAGTCATGACATTGTTGAAAAAAATGCTTTTTTCATTATAATAATAGTAATGTTTCCCATACTCAGGACTACATCTATTAACTGGACTGTGTATCACAATCCTTAGTGACACAAAGTGAAACCATCAGGCATCATTCCAAACACCAGAGCCCTGGGCAATACTAAAATACTTCTTCCCAAAACAGGAGGAGAGGGCGAGAACTGGGTGTCCGTGTTAGGATTTCCCCGAACTCCTTTCCCCCAACAAAAACATGACAAAAATGCCCTTGAAGTTTTGCAGATTTTTGTTAATTTTTAAAGATTCCATAGGTATAAGTTAGCATACTTTTGGTCAAAATGTAACAGACAGACAAAATGGGAATCAAATCAGCCACAATATTGAAGGAAGCATTAGAAAATAAAGCTGGAAAAGTCTTTTTCAGCACCAGGCCAGAAGAGTCCATAGCATAATCAAATAATGGGTTTTCCATATTTATATTGATGCAGCTGCATTTTAATGAGACAAACTGGTAATGAGTTAATGATTAAGGATGTGTCTCACAATGACGGGCTGTTCAAGCAGGGAATCTACCTGCAGGTGCAGCAAGATCTTCTCTTTCCTTTTGTGATGGAACCTCTGGGGCTTAGAATAGATTTGCCCTTTGAGGGCAGTCCACCTACTGGTGTTAGACTTAAGAACCTAAGATTTGTTCTTAAGCTCCTGGGGATACACTAAGGCCACAGATGCTGTATGCCACATAGTATTTTCTTAATGGATTATTCCTTGTAAGTTTTCTGTCTTCTCTGCTAATATAATCTGTAGTGTCCTTTTAGACCCTCTGTTGAAACGCTTGATTTTGTAGATACCAACCTCTCCACTTTTTCATTCTTCAAACAAAGAACAGCCTAGTAGGAACTCCACAGGTGTGTATATGTCTTACAGCCTCCCTCACCCCTTTGTAGGATTTGCCTTTTTTTCTGCTCACACCTCTCAACTTTAAAAACTCTTCAAAAATTAGATAACTTTTTCACTGTTTCCTTTAAAAAAAAAAACAAAACCAAAAACCAGCAGAGAGAAAGAAATAGTTCTTTCCTCCTCACAGTCTGAACCTTTTCTTATTCTCTTAACTAACTTCCTAACACTTAGGTCATATGTATTCTATGTAACCAGTACCAAGTACATGGCTAAGGAGGCTCAGTTTGTTCATTTTTTTTTGCCTCCTTAGGGTGCCCACTATCCTGGTAGCATCTCCCTGTTGTCACAAATGAGCAAAGCAGCAGGTACCAGCTCTTCTGGAAAGGTGAGATTGGGTACAGAAGTATCAACAGCTCTATTAGGAACTGGTTTCTGAAACTTAAGCAGAGTGGAATAAAAAGACAAATTTTTGGTTGGCCAATGTGTATATTTGTATTCTTTCACAGATATTTAAATGGTCTACACTCAGACTTCTAAATTCCATTAAGGCTTTCTCCTTCAGGGTAGTGCTGCTGAGCTTTAAAAGCAGGAGTCCTGTTAAAGTCTAGACAGTAGAAATATTCACTAAGGTAGAAATGCCCTAATTCAGTAGAAATAATTGTTATTTATATAAATTTTGAGTAATTCCTTCTTTTCTTCTAAGCATAACTAAATTACTCTGAAAAAGCTACGGGAGAACAAAAAGCCCAATGAGAAATGCTTTCTCATTCAGCTTCAGTTTTAACATCATCCTTCAGGTTTCATCATTTCAGGTTTACAACAGCCAAAAATGTTGCAATGTTGCATTTTAAAATACTTTATACTCCATGCTAAACTTCTGGCGGATTTCAAAAACTGCACAAATGGACTAGCATAGTGTCTATATTTTCCTATAATTATGTTAGATATATCATTGCATTAAATATAACTTAAAATCTTACAGAGATTTTAATCTCTTTTACCCCATCCCCAAGCACAGTGGCTGAATCACAGGCACCCTGGCCAAAGTCCATATGATGTTCAGAAAATGTACCTGCACCATACAGTCCCACAGGGCCTCATGTTGTTATTAATTTCCTGTGTGCTTTATTGTGCAGTGTTGAGGGTCTGAATAGGTGCTCTCTGCCAGCTAGAGACAGCTGTGATTCTGTGACGAATGAAGCAACCTGTGCACTGTGGGAGCCTAAGTTTACAGCATGATATCCTCAGTTGGAGGAAATTAGCTGGAGCCCTTTAAACTTAATGGAGTAGTGCTGATTTACTGCCTGGGAAAATTGAGATGTTGGTTACTGTGGAGTGTGGCTCTCAGCAGCTCATTAATGAGATCTAATGGCATCATATTTTTATACCTCACAGAAACCAGACTGAACAACTCTCAGTCATTCAGATGCCCTGAGAGAAAAAGACTGTAAAGGGTGTTGTAATCCCTGTACTAACCTCTTTTCTATGGAACTGTTGATTCAAACTTGGATGCTACAGATTAAGAAAGCCTGGTAATGTCAAATTCTGCATGTCCATCCAGTTCTCAAGGGAGTTAAAACAATGTGCACACTTTCAAGGACTTTCCACCTGCTAGTTGACAAGGTGATGATCAGTCAAAGGCTCAACTTGACCTTAAAGGTCTTTTCCAACCTAAATGATTCTGTGATTCACAGCCAAAAAATTCCTTTCTCGGATGACAGGATACTTGAGGAAAGATGTCAGCAGAACTCCTCTGGCTGATACATCAATATTTACTGGAATTCTTGTTCTCTTCAACCAATTTATTATTCATCTTTAATGATTTGTCTGAAGATTGCTCAGCGTTATTCCAGCCATAAAAATTCTTCAGGTTATCTTATGCCCTGCAGGCCATGTCATTATCCACCCTCCTGATTCCAAATTACATTAGGAACTTCACATTTTGGCCCAAGCAAATGAATTGTTCATGAAACATTTTACCTCAAGAATTACTGCATTTGAAATCCTATGCCAAACAGATAATTGTAGCATGCTATTGTGAGTACACTGCTAGGATGAGTATTGTATTGTTCTCTTCTCAAAATCCTTCATGAAAGCAAGCCCAAAATCTGACATACTTCCAGCGTCACAGTTTGAATCCCTGAACAGATTGTTACTCTCAGAAGAGAAATCAAATACAGTAAATTGAAAGTACTTCTGACTCCCTCTTACCCTGAGGCACACAAATGACAACTGTGCACCTGCGGTGGGAGGCACTGATCACTCTACTTTTTTCAGTTTTGCTTTTTGAAATGCCTTCTGCCTTTGCTCCTGTTTCTCACCAGTCAAAAAACCTGAAGCTTATTTTGGTCTTTAATAGCATTCAGTGGATAAAGATGACCTTATGGCAGGAGGGAGGGCTGATAAACTGTCTCTTTCCACAAGAGAAAATTTCTTTCCGGGACAGTGACTTCTGTTATTTTTAAGGTATAGAGGGATGAAGGCACATCCTCCTGTGAATTACTTTTTTCATACCATGAGACATGCTGAAATAAAACCGGCAACCAGTTTTTTTGTTGTTTGTGTTGTTTTGGGGTTTTTAGGTGGTTTTTTGATTTTTTGTTTTTGTTTTTGTTTTGCTGGTTGGTTGCTTGTGGGTTTTTTTGGTTGGTTGTTTTTGTTGGGGTTTTTGTTGCTGGGTTTTTTTTTTTTTTGTTTTGGTTGTTTTTGTTGTTGTTGTTTTGTGCTGGTTTGTTTTGTTGTTGATTTTTGTTGTTGTTGTTGTTGTTTGGTTGGTTTTGTTTGTTGTTTGTTGAAAGCCTGAAATTCAGAGGGGGACATTATGCAAAAGTCCCCAAACTGCCTTTTGCTTCCCCAGCAATTGTGTCACTCTAGTAACAGATCCTCAGTGTGATGGTGAATGTGTTGTTACATATTTAGGTTATGTGCTGCAAGAAAGAGGAAGGGCCATCTGGAATCTCATGATAGCCAGCTCCTACGAGGGTACTTCACCTTGGCTGTTGAATTGGTGCTACACATAGTAACTGACAGGATGGCACAGTAGGATAATGCAAGACATTGTGCTTCATTTTTCTGGACTGCTGCATGGTTTAGGTTTTACACACCTGGAGGTGTTTTACCTAGGCACTTGAGTGTTTTAAAACCATTTGGGAGAACTGTGTTCTTAATGCAACAGGTGAAAAATGCCATAAGAAGGACAAGTCACATTATCACAATTACATTCTGTAGGTCTGATTCCAGATGTTCCTGGAAAACCTCCCCTCTGAGCCAGGGAGCAATCAGCTTTATCAGGCAAGGGCAAAGACAAAGGCAAAAGCAAAGGCAAAGGCAAAGGGTTTCCCTTACCATTTCTCAACCTGTAGCAGCAGCAGATTATCAGCCTTAGGAAAAAATTAAGTTGAGCAGGCTTAGAAAAAGAAGATGCTCTGCTTTTTGTTTAAATTAATCCTTTGAAACACTTCCCATGACACTGTTGCTGAGTGTGGGACCACAGCGTACTGTGCATTGAACTGGCTCCACTGTATGAGCACCAACTACAGAAGACTGTGTGTGCTGCAGCACTTATCCACTTATCATTCCTCTTAACACTGTTATTTGTATTGCCTCATGCCTAGGAATACCAAACATTTAATCAAATTCCCTTGATTTTATAAATACAGAATACCAAGACTATTCTGCCCTCATAACTTCTGTCAGTGGGAAGATTACCGACACACAGTTACAGCAGATGGACAAGGTCATCACATGAGGAGAAAATATCAATTGTGCCAGGGCATATCAGAGATCTATCTCACCCACTGTCTGCTCCCTGGCGGTGACCATCTGTGGGTGCCTAGGGAGAATTTAAGGACATCATATAGTGGTACTTTGACAGAACACTTTTGACAGAATACTTTGTCACTTAAATGCAGTTGTCTTCCTTCACACTGGTGCTTCATGTTTTATTCTAAGTTTCATTTGTGAACCATGAAAACTTTAGCATACGCAAAAAACTTTAGCCCCTCTTTGGGTGAGGGGCTTCACAAGAAGATCTTCTTTCAGGCTGGAGTAGAGCTGCTTTTCTTCACAGCATCTAGCATGGGCCTACGTTTTGGCTTTCTGCTGAAAACAGTGTTGATAGCATGGAGATGTTTTAATTATTGCCGAGCAGCACTTACATAGCATCAAGGCTTTTTCTGCTCCTCACACCATGCCATCAGAGAGCAGGCAGGGTGTGCAGAAGGACAGCTGACCCCAACTGACCACAGGGATACCCCATACCATACGGTGTCATGCTCTGCACACAAGGTTAGCCCCAGAAGGCCACAGCTTCAGGCTGTGCATTTCTCCACAGAAGCTGACAGGAGGGGATTAGTAACAGAACAATTTGGATTTCTGAGCTCAGCGTCCTAAGACACCTTCAGCCTTGCACCACCTGGTGACCTGGCTCAGCCTTTGCTCAGCTGCATCACCAACATGCAGACCTGTCCCTCAGCTGAGCCGTGCCAACTCATGTCCAAAGCTGTCTGCTTCCTACCTATCCACGTCTACAGCTGTGCTTTCACGTACTGCTCGCAGCTGGGGAAACTGCAAGGTCTTGCATTTTAATCGCCTTGCTGAATTCACTGAGGCAGGGACCGAGGCTGTGTCTGGTCTCATCAACATACTGAATATTAAACTTATCACACAGAGAGCAGCAATAACTCCAGGGTAATTAATTACCTAAGGTACTCCAGCTCTCAAAACCTCAAAACCACAGTAAACAATTAATACAATATAACTTTACAGCTAACACAACAAATTAAAATACAGAAACAAATTCTTTTTTCCTTTTCTTTTTTTTTTTTTTTTTTTTTTTCTTTGGTTCATCAGACAGGACATAAACTCTCCTGTGAACAGGCCTGATAAATGGAATTTCCCTTTAGGGCATTACTGATGAAAATGACAAGTGTAATATTTCTATCTAGCACTTTGCTGAGATTCTGTCAGCAAATCCCCAAATCTTGCAGTTCCAAACTACTCTAAGGAAGGTTTAATCCTTAAAGTCTCTTATTAGGAGATCCTTCCTTCCCAAAATATGTTTGGGTTCTGGCATTATGGTGTTGTCCCTGGAAATGCTTTTAAACCCCAAGGTATTACTCCTCCCCAGGAGACCAAGTCTGGTTCATTAAAAAGAAAATCGTGATCTCATAGGTAGATATATATATGCTGGGCATTGCACTGAAGTGCTGAGAATTTTTCAGCTGAACTGATATTTTATGCCATAAAGAACCAATGTTTCTATCCATCTAAACTGTCTGTATACTTATACTTCCAATCACCATGACATCCAGTCACAACAACAGGAAAAGGAACCACAAAACCTTCTTTTCATTTCTTAGTCATCATTATCAGCACGTATGAGACATCCAGATCCTCTTTGCATTGCTCATACAAGTCCCCTCTACAGCTCCCAGGGTGCTGCATCTGCAGTCTGAATGCATAGTACTCACTTCAAACCAGAGACAACATGCAATGCTGAATGCTTAAATGCTTTCTCCACTGCAATTTTTTTGTATCATTGGCTTTTGAGGCAGAACTCCACTGGAAGCCTGCATGGGCAAAAAGCTAAAAAGGGATTTCTCTGTGAGTGACCTATTAAAGTCTATTAATACCTGTCTTAGTATGCATGTCTTAAGTCTTACACTGTCTGAGTATAAAGTCATCAGCTCATCTCAAATGGATGAAAAATCCACCATCCCAGATTTGTCATCAGTATCATTTGTTAGAACTGCAGCTAAAGCTGCATTCCCTTCTAGGATGCACAATATCATAGTGATTTACATTGATTTTTTCAGGCAGAGGAAGAAGCTTGCAGAAGACCTGCTTCTCCTACCACAGCTGAGTATGTGTGGGTGCAGATTTAGCTTGTCCAAATCAAATCAAATCAAATCAAATCAACGATGGACTCTATGTGCTTAAAATTCAGCTGAGGCTCAAGGACCAGTTTAACCCATCTGCTTTCTGTTACAACCTGATAGAGCACCTAAATTAGTTGATTCATTCCACCATTGTAACCTGGCTGCTGCTCTGGTCCTCCCCTTGCACCAAGTTAGGGATCAAGCTATCCCTGCCCACGCCGGGGGTACAGGCACCCAGGCTAGGTATTACCATCTGGTTTAAACATAGAAGAGCACAGGAGACTAAGTCTCTGTGTATAAAGTTGATCAAACCCAGAAAGGTTCAGAATATACCCAAAAAACATGATTAAAACTGAACTAGGTTAGATGTGGGTGCCAAAAAAATGATACATTTTATTTAATAGTAAAAGAGGCAAAGAAAAAGAGGAAAAAAAAGAAATAGAAAAAAGAGTTGTGCTTGGGGGGGGGTTGGAGAGACAGGGAGAAAGTGGCAGGGGTTAGATAGAAACATATTACCATTCTGGGAGTCCCAACGACGTCTCTCCATCTGGTCTTCTGGGTGGTGAGGGTCCCCCATCACCATGCTGAAAAGTATAGAATCCAATGGATTGATACAGGTTTGGGCCCAGTGGGAATGCCCAGGTGCCTCCCCTGGGGAGGGCAAGTTTAACACTGTCCCTTTCAACACTGGGGATCTGTTGCACCATCTCTGGTGTAGGGTTTGGGGACCCCTTGGAGGGGGCCTTTGATGGGCCATGACACCCCCTCGGCTGTCCTTCTGTGGATGAGCTTCTCCCGGGGTGAAGGGGTCCCTGCAGCTGGGCTACTCTGCACAGCAGAGGGTGGGCATCCACTGCCTCTGACCAGGGGCTTTTTTGCCACACACTCAAAACCTCTTGTCCCCTCCCCACCCTTTCCTGTCAGGGTCTGTGCTGGCCTGGCAGCTGATAGCCCTGGGGCTGTGGTCTCCACCCCGAAGGTGCTAAGCCTGATCCCTCTGTGAATGTATTCCCCCCATAGCTGAGTTTTATCTTATCTTAATCAATGGGCAGTCCAGGGTCTGAGTCAGAAGGTCTGTTCAGGGTGTGGTGGTCTTCTCTGCAGCTTTTGTAATACAGTTTTGCTATAACAGGCAAAAGTCCTTCATGAAAATGTTTAAGTCATAAACTATAACATTTCAGTCTCCAACACTAGGCCACAGCCTCCTAGAGAAACCTGGAAGCAGCGTTCCAGGCAGGGTGTGGGCTGGTGACACCACGGTCCCCTGGAAGCAGAAGGTAGCTGCCCCACGTTGCTGCTGCTGGAGGGAGATGGTGGTGGTGGTGTGAGGCAGGTTCCCCTCTGTTCATGCCACAGGCCCTAGTGCCCCAAACTTCCCCCTTAGCACCTTGTAACTTGGACACTTATATTAAGCAGACTGATTTATGCCATATCTGGTTAAATGTATTGTGTGTGTGTTTTTCTTTAATTTATAAATAAGGCTGCTGTCAAGTAAATGGTATTCCTCATGTGCTGCTTCACTTAGCAAATTTGTTATAATATCTTTTCTGTGCTCATTACAGTTTAGTCCCTCCAGACTTATGCCAGCCTAGGATGGGAATGCAATTGCTCACATCTGAGAAGAAAAAGAAAAGCAGAAAAAAAAGAATAAAAAAGAAAGTGTAAGGAATCCATGAGCCAAAGATATATTGCTGGGTTAATTTAAGATCAAGAATTAGCTTAAAGCATAGTTCATGGCAAAACAAACCAAACTGCAGTTCATAACTCTGAGCACAAGGGAAACAGCAACCCAGGACACTGTAATGTATGCCCAGGTCCCCTCTCATTCTCAGTGTAGCCAAGGGGTAACATATATTCCCCCAAAATGTATGCAAGTCACTGTTCACAATGGAGTGCCACAAGCTTAAAGACAGTCTGTGGCCACCGGCAGCAGACAGGAGCAGGAGTTGGAGTAAGGCAAAGTAGTGAGAACATCTGAACTGCCAGTGCCTTAACCAACTAACGCCTAAACGGTGATGTAATTCTAAGGAAAATGCTTTTTGTGAATTCCAATGCATATGTGGCATGTTCAGAGCTGCCCTGTGATGCTGCACGACTACCGTGCACTGTCTTGCCGTCAGCAGATTCTGTGTGAACATGTTGGTTCATCTTATGGGGAGACATGGAAAAAGAGCCAGGAACAATAAAAATAGCTCTGGCAGCCACCTCTGTGAAGGTTCAGAAAAGCAAATACTAGGAAAACAGTTCAGAGAGCAACTTTCCTTTAAACATCTCTCATCCTTTAAAAATTAGGCTTTCTCCTCAAGATCTACAAAACCCACCACAGTCCTAGAAAATGGGAGGTAACTGATGAGCTGTGACTACTGGTTATCACAGGATCACAACCATTTCACTCCCACTGTAAGCCTTCTCCCGCATGTGCATTACTTTTGTCACCTCTTGCTGCAAACAACTCCAGTCTTAATTAATTTTGTCTGAACCATGTCGCTTTTTGTGTTCCCTGGGATTCTTCAGTGAGAATGTGTTTTGGTGCTTCTTCATTATCTTCCTTGTTCTTCAGTGTTCAGTCCCTCAGTACACCTTGGCCATAAACTATCATTCCTGTGCTGCTGCACTCCACTACTGTGCTCCTGGCACACAGAGCCTGAGCAGCTCCTTGTCACCTGGTGTAGGTTTCCTTACTGTTTCCAGGAAAAGAAACAACCAGGAAAGACAGCAATCCAAGATTTCTTCCCAGTTTTGTTCTCTACTTCAAAGATACTGAAGCTGCCACTGATGGTGACATGTACATGTTAGTGGTGGTATATGCTTGCTTACATTGGCCCCAGGAGTAGCTAAAATCCTGAGTGCAACTTGTTGTGTTTACACCATAGAGTGGTGAAGTATCACAAAGTGGACCATTTCTTTTTTCATCGAACAAGGGAAAATGTAAGGAAAAGAATGCTGTGCTTAAACACCCTCTTCATTACCCTCTGGAGCCTTCGGGCAATTTGGTATGATCTCTCCCTGTCGCCTTGCCTGCCTGACTCCCTGTTAAATGTTTAGATTAACACCCCTGCGTGTGTTTTTTTACATCAAATCTCCTTTTTTCCTTGCTTCCTCTGGTCCTTCTGATCTGCAGCCACTGCTCCCTACCATTTCACCCTCACACTTACCTCCCTCTACAATGGCATCACACACTTTCAAATAGCTAAATTACGTCCAGCAGGTTATTGAACTCCTTGACCACACAAAGCCGAATTTTGCTGTGAAGATACACACATGTAAAACCACAGGGACAAGCCAGCAGAGAATTAAGCTGGTAACAATGTAAAACATTGGATGGAAGACAGTTAATGAAGTTAGACATAACCTAATGCAGTTAGTGAAGCAGAATGGTGACAGAGAATTGTCCTTCAGGACCCACTTGTCCTAGCAGACAATTTTAGCAAGTTACTGAGAAAGAAATCTGTTTTGAACGTATTAAGGAAATCACTGAATGACAGGACACGAAAATTACTATTGGACCATATGGTCTCTGAGGCAGGAAAATATCACAAATGACTGACTAATCATAAGCCAGGGATCATGCTAGAGGGGACCTCCTGGCCATTAACTCCACCCCTTGGTCCTGTAAGGGGCAACAAAACCCACCAAAAAAATTTAACATGCAGCATAATTATACTTTTACTGTGCTTTCCAACTCCTCAAATAGATTTCAAACAGGGGTGCTGATGATTTAGGCAAATCACTGTTTGCTATGTTGCCAAGAACCTACATCAGCTCTTATCAGTTAGTTATGTATGGATTGTTTCTCCCAAATCTCCTTCGTTTGTGAATCAACTGGATACTTCCCCAAATGCTTCTCTCATTCCTCTTTTTGCTGCTTCAGGTAACCCACTGCCTGCCTTCCTTCCTTCCTTCCTTCCNCAGTCTGGGCTGCAGTGAAGCCCATATAATTCAGGCAACCATGTCTCACCACTTATGCCACTCACTTGTACTAGCATCAAGGAAAAGCTCATCTATGCCTGACTTTTTCTACTGATTTCCTGAAGTCGCTCATTGATCAAATTAGTGTTACTGTGAATCATTTTTCATTAATATCTTTTACTCTTCTGAGGCTACTTAGATGAACTGCAAGTCTGCTGATAATATTTATTAAGCTATCTAGATCCTTTATTTCTGCAATGGTTATTCACAATAGCATGGCATCATGATTCTGCAGAATATTTTCTAAATACTGTCTCCCAAGCAAGTCTGAAGAGACCAGCTTGAGTACAGAGGTCTCAGATGACACTGCAACTCCAGTTTGACATAAAGCATCACACAATTAACCTGCCATTATAGAAAAATTAGCATCCATAAGTGCAAAACAGGGATTTATGACCATTTTTAAAAAAGAGCAGGGCACAGTGTGTTTTCTAAAAGAACCAATTTTCAGGATGATTTTCTAAGTAGTATTTGACAAAGGTAGTGATGATCTTAAACAGTCACCTGTTACCCTGTCACATTCAAAAAACTTCTGCAGTTTTGCAGCTCTACCTGTTTCTCTTGCCAGCCTTTGAGGGTAGAGTAAGGAATGAACTTTTTTTTTACTGTAAGTCAAAATCAAAGGAATATTTTCAAAGGTATATTCATTATTTCTTCAGAGGCAGTATCAGCAAAAGATCCTTTCTCTGTCTTGTTCACTCTCCAAACAATGACAATTTCTGAGAACAACAAAGAAAAAAAGGTTTTGGGTATTGCACTGCATTAAGCAGAGACGTACAGAGTTGGGAGTTCAGTTCTTCTCTAGAGAAGTCTAGTCTGTAAATTAAACCAGTACAGTGCAGTGTATGACCAGAGCAGGAAAATAAGAGATAACTTGTTAAAATCATTAAAATGTATATTCATTACAGGCCCAAAAAAACTTACTGTATTAAAGTGGTTTGCAAATGGCACATGGTTGGGATAAGGATAGTAATCTTGCTGACAGATTTTCACACATATGCATAAAATATGTGTGTGTGCAAACATCCATACACAAAAACTGGCTAAAATCCAGGCTTGCAAAAGATTTTTTTGCTGCTGAACTGATTTGCTCTTTGGTATTCAACTTCGTAGATAGAGAGCTTTATTATAAATCTGTGTTAGTGCTTGGAAAATATCCCCCAGAATTTAAAATCACAATTAGCTCTGAATTAAGCATCTCAGTAATGAGTGAAGTCTTTTCTTCCACTTCACAAAGTTACTTAATTTCCTCTGAAAAGTTCAAGGAGCAGCTTGTTTATTTTTAGCCAATCTTTCTTGTGTGTAAGTAGACTCTAATCATTTTGCAGCATTTCAATTGGTATGCTAAAAGTATACACTTTTAATTCTTTGAACTTCACCACGATAGAGCATTAAACTCCCATAATGAAGCCAAGAGATGAGCCTTCAAGCATGCTATGGAAAGAGAAATCTTCATGAGGTATAAAAGCATCTGACTCAGAGGAATGCTGGTGTCAATGATTTTATAGGAAGAGATGCTGCTATGGAGCAGGCAGAGAGGTGGGACCAAGACAGTAGAGCACAAATACAATAGGGGCAGAGAAGGAAGCAAGAAATAAATGTCAGAAAAGCAGAAGCCATGCAGCTGCAGTCTCAAACTGACAGGGAGAAGGAAAAGAGAGAGTTGTGACATGCATATTCATGAAGCAAACAAAATTTCACAACAGCACAGCCTTAAAAAATACACTATGGATTATGGACTTAAAAGTATGGGGTGACTTCACTTCAGTGAAAATTCACTTCAAGGTGTGTGTCACCCCTTTTCCCCGCCTCAAAGGTGGTGCTGGTGAGAAGCTGGATATGCCTCTGAGTACAATGAGGTAGAGGACCTGGCAGATGCCAAGCTGTTCTCTCAGATTTGGGATGTAGCATTTCATTAGACCTGCACACGAGGGTAATTCAGCAGCAAAGCAGTGAGTGTTCAGGAGAGAGGTAAGATGTGCTAATTTACTATCACTGGTAGTGCTGCTATAAGAAAGGCTCAGGAAGGGCAGTGACACCCAAGGAAACAAGAAGGAATCACAGAAAAAGTTATTGCAATGGATATTTTTGTTACGGGACAGAACTTGGAAAAGACTATTTCTGGATATATGCCTTGCATTAAGTGCTTTCCAAGTCTGTGTGGTCCTGTTACATGCAAAGTGTAAGAATGAGTTCAGTGTTTTTTTCCTGTAGCTAGCTGGATTCAATAAAGCCTAAGTAAGGAACCATCAGTTTTCAGCACAGTGTGTGACAGAATGCATAAATAAAAAAAAATTTCTATCCAGAGGCCATGACACATGTATCTATCACATTGCTCTGTAGCTGAGTCCAACACAACTCACCATTATACCATCAAAAGAAATCCAAGGTTAAATGTACCTCTTTATTTTGCACCTCCTTTTTATTTTTTTTTTTTTTTCTGGGCAAGGTGGGGTGGGGCAAAGGGGAGTTGGTTGGAAGGTTTTGTTTGTTTGTTGTTTTTCAAGATCCTGATTTTTGGATCAAAAACCTATGTCATTTTGAGATTTCTGTCCCTGGTGGCTGGTTCTCTCCCTGGTGTCTCTTCCCTGGTGTCTAGGGGTAGGATGTGAAGAGGGTAAAATGGAAGAGGTGGTGACTGGAACAGCACCAGAATCATACAGTTTACAAACTCAGTAGGCTCTTTGCAATTCGTGGGACAGATTGATGTCCAACCCTGCAATGATCCTGAAATCTGAAAAGGGAATGCATGTCATTCTGCTTAGTGTGCCAGGAAGGGCTGTGTGGGCTTGAGGGACTGCTGTCCTTCAGGACACACTTTCTTCTGTGGCTTCCACTTTGCAACTATTGCTGTTGATTTTTAGATGGTTTTTTATAGGTGTAATGGCATTATTGTTTTGCAGTGTCCTCTCACATTAAGAAAAAAAAATAAAAAAAAGCTCTGTATCACTGCATGCTACCTGTCAAAAGAGTCTCTATCATCCATAAGGAAACAGCAAAACAAATAAAAAAACCCACAAGTGTAAATTCCTGGGAGAGTGGGAGAGAGAGGAAGTGCAAACACTGCATAAACATATCCATACTTCCTCCCTTTCAGCAGTATGAAAAAAGATTCTCAAAGCAAAACTGGAAACTCTGTCAGCAAGGGAAGTGCTTATTCCATAAATCTGTAATGCTCAGAAAACATCAAGCCTGTTGATTACACAAGTCACTCCTCCCATACTTTTACATGTTACTGTCATGACTTGGTCTCTCCTTCCAGCATATTTCCCATTTCTCTACATATAGTTGATATTAATTCCCACTCCCAAATTTAGTAAAATTTGTTCTTGCTGCTGCTGTTATGTGCTTTTTCTGTTTGTGTTCACTGCAGGGCTGGCACCAGCTGCCTATGTCTGAAGAGCTGCTAGTGTTTACAAATGAGCCACTGCATAGAGTTAGAAAGGCTCAGTAGAAAGCCCAGTAATATAAAATAAAGAAAATACTGTTTTATTCTTTTCTTACTTGTTTCCAGGTTAAATCACTTTGTTCTTCATCATCCCATCTCTAAAAAGGGGTTATGAATTCACTAAGCTAGAGGAATATGGTACTGTTAATTTTGTGTGTGTCACATTTTCATGTGTGTTTGCTGCTGTAATGCATTGGCTTGCTGAAGCACATAAACACTGTGGCTTTATGTGTTTTTTAAAAATGTAATTTACAACAATAAACAGAAGTTCACTGGGAGATGAAAGAGAAAGCACAGATTGACAGAGGTGGAAATAGGTACAGACAAGGACATATTGATACACAACAGCAGCAGGAGCACATTGTTCATCCTGGGTCTCTGGACTCAGGTATGTTGCTGCATTCAGCTGGTACACCCCTTGGACACGCATCACTGCTGCTGCCCTGGCTGACACAGCCTAAATGCTCTGGTGACAAGATGACAACGTCAGTCTGTCCCTTTGCCTCTTGTCTGTGTCTGTAGCTGGTGCTCTCTGTGTTCTTTTCCCCTCCAGGCAAAGGCAACGCTGATGCATGAAGGCAAGGGATTGCACAGGCACGTAGCTCTTCCCTGGAAGCAGGAAGAGGTCGACTAGGTGATGCTGATTATCCCACCCCTCAATTACCCTCTCTTCCCAATTACTCGCATTTTCTAAGCATAGTCTGCCTGGCTGCCGCAGCAGGGCTGGCAAGTGGGGGGAAAAGAAAGCCAAACAAGCGGAAACAGAGTAAGCAACGAGCAGGCATGCATTGTTTAACAACAGCATGCCATTCTGATGGTTGAGAAAGTCTTCCAGAGTGGCAGGGTGCAAAGACACTTGAAATTACAGAGCAGAAAGGATCCTCTTTCTCACCTGTTTGCATGAGTGCAGACGAAGCATAGAGTGAATGTTGCTTCAGCGCTAAGCAGATCTGGTATTTTGGAAAAGCTCTAGCTCAGGATTTAAAAAAAAAAAATTATTCTATTTTCATGTTTTTGACAACAGTCTTTACAAAGTACTGGTATGCGGAGAGGCAGACAGAACAGAATTAATTCTGTTACTTATTCTTAATTCTCTTACTTGCTGAGTCACCCTTTACAGTTTTAGCAGACACTGCAGTCAATCAGTCTACCTTCAGCCCTATTATGCTTCTTCTGTGCCCTAAAATGATAAGCAGGACATTATTAATTATTATATTGTTAATAATCACCATTAGCAGTATTTTCCACATGGTCAACATAGCTTTAGAGGTTACTCCATATTAAGGAAAGAGCCTGGCTGGACCCTTTGAAACACAGACAATGGCAAAATTACTGGGTGAAGTTCTGGGGTCAGTTCAAGTAGGTCAGAACAAATGATCTTGCAGGTTTTTCCTGACCTTAAAAAACTACTAATCTATGAAAAGTTCCTCTAGCGAGGTAGGAACTAATCCACTGAGGCCTTACAGGATCATATAAATTCTTTAAAGTAATTTTAATTTAAAAATTCTCTTATTTTTAAACAAAGAAAAAGCAGATATACTCAGTTCTGAAGCTGATTTGCTCAGTGAAAGAGCATTACAACTACCCAGTCCCTGTCCTGGGAAAAGTCAGCACTCCTAAAAATGAAGATTTGTGAAGACTCATCTTCTTATGACTGTCTTCCCTTTTAATTATAGTTTTCTCTTGTGAAAATCCTGTTCTCAGGAAGCTGGTATCCAGAGCATCATCTGGTTGACTGGACAGCATTCTCCAATGTTACTGACTGCAAAGTGTTCACATTTCTTCTTCTATCCATAGAATAATAGAATCATACAATATCTTAAGTTGGAAGGGATTTGTAAGAGTCACTGAGTCGAAATCCCTGCTCTTCACAGGGATTTCTACCTGAAATGGAACCAAATTACTAAGAGTGTTGTCCAGAAAGTCCTTGAATTCTGACAGTCTTGGTGCTGTGACTTCTTCCCTGAGGAGCATGATTCAATCACTGACCACCATCTCCGTGAAGAACCTTTTCCAAATGTCTAGTCTGAACTTCCCCAGATGCAGCTTCATTCCATTTCCCTGTGTCCTGTCACCAGCCCCCAGAGAGAGGAGATCAGCACCTCTCCCTCCACTGCCCACCTTGAGGAACTTGCAGGTTGCCCTGAGGTCACCTCAGCCTTCTCTTCTCCAAGCTGAGGAAACCAAGTGGCCTCAGTCTTGCCATTGAAAACTTTTACTATCTTGGTCACACTCTTCCAGACACTCTTAATAGTTCAATATAGTCCTTATATTGTGGCACCCACAACTGCCCCCAGCACTCGAGGTGAGGCTGCCCCAGGTCAGAGCAGAGCAGGACAATCCCCTCCCTTGCCCAGCTGGTGATGCTGTGCCTGATGCCCCCCAGGACACGGGTGGCCCTCCTGGCTGCCAGGGCACTGCTGACTCGTGTTCAACTTGCCACCAATCCAAACCTCCAGATTTCTTTCCCTGAGCCTCTCATCCTCCAGTTTGTATGTACATCCAGGATTACCCCATCCCAGGTGAAGAATCCTGCAACTGACCTTGTTTCATTTCTCATGCCTGCTAGTTGCCCAAATCTCTAATCTGACCATATCTCTCTGCAGAGCCTCTCTACCCTCAAAGGAATACACAGCTCTTTCTAGTGTAGTATAATCACCACACTTACTTAATGTGCATTTGATCCCTTCATCCAGATAATTTATAAAAACATTATTGAGCCTGGCCCTAAAATGGAGCCCTGAGGAACCTCTGGCTCCTGGCTGCCAGCCTGATGTAACACCATTTACCAAAAGCCTTTGACCCAACCCATCAGCCAGTTGCTCACACAGTGTATTACGGACTCAACTACCTGTGTGTCAGGCAGGGTAACCAGCAAAGTACTATGGCAGACAATACCAAAAGATCCGCTAAAATAAAAAAACAATTCACATCTATGAGTTTCCCTTGGTCACCTAGATAGGTGACTTTGATATAAAAGAAATTAAATTGGTCAAACAAGACTTTCCCTTGCAAACCCCTGCTGGCTGTGAGAAAGGGCTGCACTGTCTCTCAAAAGTTTTTCAGTAACTCCCAGAAAAATCTCTATAATTTTACAGATGCTTCAGTGAAAATGACAGGCCTATAATTTCCAGAGTCTTCTTCTTATCCTTCTTGGAAACTGGGACAAATTTTGCCAGGTTCCAGTTGGCTGAGACATCTCCAGACTCACAAGACAAATTAAATATAACAGAGAGACGTCCTGCCAACCTCATCAGCCAGCTCTTTCATGGAGTGAATTGCATCTGGCCCCATACATCTGTGTGCATCCAACTGAAACAGCAAGTCTCAAACAATTTCAGGATTGCCTGGGAATCTCTCATTCCCCAAGTGACAGTCTTCCAGCATCAGGCTCCAAGGATCTCGATCCATCATTGGTGTTGAAGACAGAGGGAAAGATGGCATCATTCTCTGCTGTGTCTGCAATCCTATTTGGACCTCATCAAGCAATGGACCAATGTTATTTCTGATCCTTTCTTTCGTGCTAACCTATAAAACCCAAAAATGTCCTTTTTGCTGTCCTTCACAGCTTGTCCTGCACAGCTTGAATTCTGAGTTTTGGTCATCCAAATTTCTTCTCCACAAAGATGAGCAGCATCTCTGTCACCCTCCGATATCACCTTGCTTCCAGTGTTCATACACTTTCCTTCTCCATGTAAGTTCACTGCTCAGCCAAGCCAACCTTCTGCCCCATTGGCTTGGCTTTTGACACTTTGTATTTGGCTCCTTCTCCACTGTTAAAAGACAGCTCTTGAAAAAGGGCACAAATAACCTGAAAAAAAAATTCCCAAGAGACTTTACTAACTAGCTCTTTAAGCAGCCCATAGTCTGCTCTTTCCCATACAAGAAGATGTTGTGTGATTTTTGCAGATGACATTACAAAGAAAAGCAGCACACTGAAGAAGGTAAGGGAAGATGGTGGGTCCTTTCTGGTCACTTCATTTTCTTATCTGTCTAGGCTGGAGATCTAGCAGCGCAGGTTCAACTCCCACCCCAAAATAAAGAACATAAGTGAAGCAATTTTTTTTTACCTGTGTTGTCAGTAGAGACAAGTTCAAGCAGAGTGCAGCAGGTGCCCCAGAGCTCTGTTCCCAAGAATATTTAGGTCAAAGTGATTCGTCTGAGCAGAGCAAAACTAGAGATCTTCCTTGCTTTGCTTAGAAATTATGTCCAAGGTCTGAGTCCATGTTCTTGAGGAGCTGGTTCCTGACAGTCATGAAGTTCACCCTGTAGAAGGTCCTGGTACTGCAGTATGGTGTAACAAATGATCTCTTGAACAGTACACAATAAGCCTTATTGGATACTTCTCACAAGTGAGACCAGGGAGCCTGACAAAAAGTAAATGCTACAACAGAGGCTGGCACGCGGAGTATGGTTATGAAGAAATATTCAAGTATTTTTCGTACTAAAATGATAGCATTGCAAACTACCCTTTTTTGTGTATCTGAATTAGTTTGCTTAAGAGAAAGAAAGAGCCTTGAAACTGGACAAGAATTTGCATTAAGGTTGCTATACAAAGGACTCACCATGGCATGATTTAATGTTCAAAGCAAAGCAGGCTGGTGTCTCTAAAGAGGTACTGACAATCCCTATTTATAGGGGCCTTGCCTTGTTTGCATCAAGAAAGACTATGGGCAGTGAAGACAAATTCACTTTCAAGCAGAGTTAAATATGAATTGCAAATAATTCAGGCCTTAAACAGTGTGACTGGAAGAAACCTTGAACAGTTCAGTGTGATCCGCTCACTATAAAACAGCCCGAAAACAAAAGTGTTGCAAAATGCTCAGCTGTGGCATCTTCTAGTTTGTCAAGGAATAGTTAATATAAATATAAAAGCTACAACTGGAGGTAGGGAAACAGGAAAAAAGGAGTGATCCTCATAGCAACAGTAATTGCTTCACATGGAACATCACCAAAACAATAGTATTGGGGTCTGCAGGTGCAAGAGCATGAGATCAGTGACAGAAGAACAGGAGCTTGAGGAGAACAAAGTGAGAACACTGCTGCAGGGGGTCTGGGACACACTGTCCCAGCACCTTATGTGAAAGGGTAGGGAGCTGCAAGTGGAAGGCAGGCTACAGGATTGCAGATGGGAGGCCTTCCAGACCAGAGAGGGTGCTGCCAAAGCTAGTAGCTTTCCAATGCCTTGTTCCCTCCTGCACCAGCCTGGATACAGGTGGAAAAATGAGCTGCTGCTTAGAAATTCCAAGTCAGGTGCTAAGAAAATACACAAGGAACCAACGTTTTGTTGTGTGTATCCCCTGCTTTACAGGAGCTCCAGCTTAGCTGAAGTGTCCCCAGTGACAATGGGAAGTAACCTGGCTTTTGGGATGCTCATTGTTGCAGGAATTGCTGGTACCATCTCAACCAGAGCTGAAGATGAAGCCTCCATCGAAACACAGGGAAAGCATCTCTCCTGTCCTGCTATCTACCCACAGTAGCTTTATACTACTCTAACATGATCTGCAAGAGAAACAAGAGTGGCTTTATTCTGTTCCTCAGCAGCTCATGAAGAGTTTGAAGCTGAAAATCCCTTCACATCCCCTTGCCCTTTGCTTCCACAGAGCCCAGTGAAGCATTAGACCTGTACTTTAAGAGGACAGCCAAAGCTTGAGGCACAGACTGCAACTTTTCCCAGCTCTTAACCAAAAGGAGGTATTCTAACTGGGAACAAAATGAAATTACTTTTATTTGCTCACCTTTTGAAAACATTTTAAGAGCTACTCTAGTGAGTTCCTACCCTTTATCTGCATATCAATTATTCATTATTTTCATTAAGGAAAACCAAGCCATGCTATGCTCATGAGGATGAACGAAATCTGTAACGTTCTTTCTCTCTCTCTCTCTCTCTCTCCACCTCTCATACATTCTTATTTGAGATTATTTTTAATCCATATATAGATGAAATAGGAAAATGTGTGGATTTTATTAGCAATAAAACTTTAGGGTTTTTTCCTCCCTACTGATTTTTCATAGATTTATGGATCCATAATCATTCACGTCACAGCCTGAGGGAAACGAGGCTGGAACAGGATAATAGCCCTTAAATCCCCTCCTCCTAAGCACTCAGATCTCTGCTGTCAGCAAGATTAAAACGGTCAACAGCAGTCTTCATGTGTCTATATACCACACAGAGCTTTCACAACAACTGGAGTGGTGGCTGGCAGGGGAAATATGCAGAACCACTGCTGTGTGTGATACTACTGAGATAAAGAGAGGAGAAAACTGGGTTGTCAGCTTTTGCAGTGTTGGAAAGGACTGGTGTTAACTGCTTGATCGGGTGAATGCAAAGAGGGGAGAAGAGTCAGGAATAATATTGTGTTGCAGTTTAATGGGCAGCAAGAGTTTCCTTCCCTGAAGCATAAAGTCAGAGATATGGAAGCACCAAATGTCCTCCCGCAGCCCAGCAAGGGGAAGGATGAAGAAGTCATGCATGTAGACAAGCAGAGAGGTTCCTCTGCTACCGCTCCCTTGAACACTCAGCCCCCACAGCTACAGGGACCTGAGAGGAATTACAGCTATTATGTGGATGATGAAGATGAGGAAGATGAAGAGAAAGAACAAGGAAAATGGCCACGTGAAGATGCATTTAAGGGAGAAAACAAGGCCTCGTCGTTCATACCTTGTTCCCCTGCTCCTTCCTCTAGAGCCCCAGGCAAAGCATCTGCTCCATCCATGCTGAACATCAATGTTGGTGGCCAAAGTTATCGCCTCACCTACCAGGCAGTGGCCATTTATCCCAAGACCCGCCTGGGCCGCCTGGCTACGTCCACTGACCGTCGTTGCCAGCTGGGTCTATGCGATGACTACGCTGCCCAGGTCGATGAGTATTTCTTTGACCGGGACCCATCTGTCTTCCAGCTGGTGTACAATTTCTATGCCTCGGGGGTCCTGCGGGTGCGGGACGAGCTGTGCCCCCGAAGCTTCCTGGAGGAGCTGAGCTACTGGGGCGTGCGTCTCAAATACACACCCCGCTGCTGCCGCATCTGCTTCGAGGAGCGCCGCGACGAGCTGAGTGAGCAGCTGAAGGTCCAGCGGGAGCTGCGCTCCCAGGCAGAGGCTGAGGAGAATGAGCAGCTCTTCCACCACATGCGCTACTACGGTCCCCAGCGCTGGCGCCTCTGGAACCTCATGGAGAAGCCCTTCTCCTCTGTCACTGCCAAAGTGATGGCAGTGGCCTCCAGCTTCTTTGTGCTCATCTCTGTGGTGGCCCTGGCACTCAACACAGTGGAGGAGATGCAGCAGGTAGACTGGAAGAGTGGGGATAGCCGGCCTGTCTTGGAGCACGTCGAGACCTTGTGCATCGCGTTCTTCACGCTGGAGTACCTGCTGCGCTTGGTCTCTACCCCAGACCTGCGCCGCTTTGCCAGCAGCGCCCTCAATGCAGTAGACCTCATTGCCATCCTGCCCCTCTATCTGCAGCTGCTGCTCGAATGCTTTACTGATGATGACCAGCCCCGGGGCCGGGGCTCCCAACACGAGCATGATATTGAGAAGGTGGGACGGGTGGGCAAGGTAGGACAAGTGCTTCGCATCATGCGCCTCATGCGCATCTTCCGCATCCTCAAGCTGGCCCGCCACTCCACAGGGCTGCGTGCCTTTGGCTTTACCTTGCGCCAGTGCTACCAGCAGGTGGGCTGCCTTCTGCTCTTCATTGCTATGGGCATCTTTGCCTTCTCTGCCATGGTCTACACAGTGGAGCATGACGTCTCTAGCACCAACTTCACCAGCATTCCCCATGCTTGGTGGTGGGCTGCCGTAAGTAAACACATCTTACCTTGCTGGGTAGCCAGAGACCCTCCCTTCCTTCCTTCCCCTCCCCTTCCTTGCTGGAGTTGCTGACAGTCTTGAAAACAACAGGCTCAGATCAGTGAACATCTGCTCTGAATTCTGAGCTAACAGGACATAAGCCTACACTAACACACACACACATACGCACACACTCATTCACCTTTCTGTAAGCTTAAATCAAGGCTTAATCAAGCAGGCAGTGTTGAAATTTCTGTATCTCCAAATGTGGAAGGTATTTTCACTTTTAAAGAAGAAGGGGGCAAATTTCCCCATTTAATGTCATTGTCAGTGTTGCCAAAAAAGTAGGGGAAAAAAATGCATCATTAGGATATCTAGTTACAGATGGACATAGGGTTTTCATTCTTATTCTATTTGTAGATCTTCTGTGACCCATCATACAGCTGCAAGATGATAAGAAATAGGCTATTAACTATAGTCAGATCACTCAAACTTTAAAAGTGGAAGCTGTCCCATAACTCTGGCTGTTAAAAATCCATGAGGACCAACAGTTATTTTACAAAAGAGATTGTGTTCTGTTGTGCTGCAGAAGACGTGTGTACCTATAGCATCCTAGATGACACCGGGGGGTAGCTAGACATTGCAGATGCCAAGGGAAGGCATGGAACCCACATCTTGTCCATCCATAACCCTAGGGCTTGTCGTAGCCTATTGTCACATGCATTTTGGTTTTGCAGCAGCTGATGCTGGCCTCTGTAGTCCATTTTTATGCGGGTCCCCAGGAGCACTTCTGACCCCTGGGCCTGGCTGTGGGTCTGGCTCTGCCCCAGTCACTTCCCTGGAGAAAGAAGCCCATGCAAATGGACTGGATAGGAGTTAGACCCCCACATGCTGGCTGATCAGCACAGACACTGGATGCACCGAGCTTCATATGGGGCCCACAGGACAGCAATCCTAACCCAACCAAGGGTGCTTCTCCTGGCCAGCCATCCTGGAGCCCATGGGTGTGCACTTCTGGTTCAGCAATAGCCAGTGAGGTGTGGTGGTTTACCACACATTCACAGTGATTCAGCACATGGCAGAAAAAACAGCCTTACAGACAAGCATAGATGTGTACATTTTTATGTGCATATTTTTATGTGCACATTTTTATGTGCACATGCATATATGTAACTGTGCTGAATATCCTTTAACCTGGGCCATGGAAGGATGGAAAAATCAGTGACTAAAGGAAAGGGTCCTGTAATGTGACCTTCAAATATCATCTCTAAGTGACAAACACAGGTTATGAAAACACTGGTGATTCACACATTGCTAGAATAAGGACATTAGCCTAATATTTTGTTTTCTGAACATGCAGGTCATATGCAAAATCTTCAGGGATCATTTTTGCAAACTGGTGACACCATACTCATTTAGATACTCCTAAGAAACTTACATGACTAGTTGAAGAAGGCCTATTTAGCTGAGCAAATGTCTTCAGCACAGGAGCTGTATCATGCACATTGCAATTTCAAAGTATAAAACATTTTTAAAGCCTATTCATCCTTTAAGACAGTAAATTAAAACATATAGATCACTCAAATTTTATAAAAATCCAACAGCATTCACCATCTCACACATACAGGAGAAGAAGTATCCCTCCTAAACTGTTACAGGCAGTGTATAAGACTATTCTAATTGTACAGAACCTTATCACAGGATAATATTTCTGTCCTGGCTGGTAGAGATAAACATCTTGCCTTCATCTCAGTATTTATTTTTGGAGATATTTATCCTGTATTATCATTCAAATCCAGTGACTTAATTTCCATTAAACCAAACGACTAATCCTTTTTATTCCACAGGAAGCAGCAGGTGCATCCTAAAAACGTGCTCACCCAATGCTGTCTCATGTACCTTAATGCCATTTTCATTTGAAATATCATTCTATTTGGCATGTTAGAGGATGGCAAACTGTACATGGTGACCTTCTGAAGACTTATTTCGGTGCTAAAGCCACAAGAGTATTACAGTGAAAGTCCTACTGTCTGTGGCTTATTTCTCTCAGAATTTTAGATTACTGTTTAACAGATACACACAGTGAGTTGAGACACTGTGAAAAGAATTAAATAAAATTCACTGGCAGGAAAAGACCCCTTGTACAGACTAGAAAGTGCTTGGTGACAGAAATCTGTATGTTTTACCTGCCAGAGAAAAGTAAGTGACATTTACTAAGTGTATAAATTATAAAAGAGTGAAATGAGGGCAGTGGAAATATGTAAACCAGGAGTTATCTAATGCTGAGTGTTTGGGAATACATCCTTTATATGTATCATCTCCATAATCAAGCACCCATTAATTTTTTTCTGATTTTTGCAATGGCAGTATTTCAGTACTTGGTATAGCAATGGGTCCATGACACAGTTCCCTCATATATCCATAGGCTAAAAAGAGAAAATACGTTGACTGAGAAGAAAAATGTCTGTGAAACCAGGTATACAATGAGACGGCCAAATGTACAGATGCATGTAAAACAGATATACTAAACATACCATCACTTTCACAAAAAAAAAACCCTAACAAACCCAACAACCAAAGCCAAAACATTTTAAACAACCCCCAAATCCTTCTTCAAAAGGGAATTTAGCAAAAATTACCCACCTGGGTACTTGTTTAGCACTATAACTATACATGTTGCAACCATTCACAGCAAGCAAAAACTTCCAGGCCACAGTTCCTTGTAGGTATGTAATCATTAAAGAGGATTTTATCTAGAAATTTCAAAGTCCTGGATCACTTCTTCCTATAATGCAAAAATTATGAAAATCTATTTCATAATTAGCTGAAGATTTTCCTGTGTTTTTTGTAGTTCCTAAAATATATATGACAAACAAAGGTAAAACTCAAAATATAACCCACAGAATAAGTCCCAAATACAGGGTTTTATCAGCACACTGGATTTAGAAACAGGGCATCTGTTCCAAGTGACATGATGAGGGAGCAGGATTGCAGCTATTAGTGGATTTGCATGGTCAGGGAGCCACTACAGCCAAGAAAACTCCCCTTCTGGACAGGCTAGCTGGAAATTGTTTGGGAATTTCCTCTGCAGGGCAAAAATCTAAGTCCTCCTGAATGGTGTCAAACCATTGCCTTACTTTACTACATGAGAGTGATTGTTTTTTCTATTTTTTTTTTTAATTGGGGATATTTTGCCTAAGATAGATGGTACACACACCAAAAAA
>VZTX01013965.1:0-36875 GCA_013400915.1 Pardalotus punctatus | reverse complement strand
AAAAAAAAAAAAAAAAAAAAGGCAGCACAGAGTATTTCAGACTTAAAATGCAAAGTACAAAAGCGTTAACTTTGAAATTGTCCCTTATCAGTGAACATATCTATTTATGTGTTTCTTCTCAACTAATAAGTTGCGTGTTGGTTTGTCTGTAGGTCAGCATCTCTACAGTGGGATATGGAGATATGTGTCCAGAAACTCACCTTGGTCGCCTGTTTGCTTTCCTCTGCATTGCTTTTGGAATAATACTGAATGGCATGCCCATCTCCATCCTCTACAACAAATTCTCAGACTATTACAGCAAGCTGAAGGCCTACGAGTACACGGCTCTCAGGAAAGAAAGAGGGAAGGTCGACTTCACACGGAGAGCCATGAGGAAAATATCTGAGTGCTGTGGAGAAGGTGCAACCCACCCTTTGTCACGGCAATGAAAGCTTTGGATATTGGGAGGGAACCAAGAAGATGGAGGAGAAAGAAGAAAAACAGATCAGTGAAAAGATAAACTAAAAAGACCAAAAGTAACAAAAGTAGATGGTGAAATCTGTTTTGAAAGGGGTTATTTTCAAACTAAAAAGGCTCAAATTACAGCAAGAGATTTTTTTTGACTCGGATAGATCGTGAGCAGCACTTAAGTGCTCATCAACTCTCTGAAATTACCTTCTTCAGATTAAACACCCAGAAATACTGAATTAGTCCCACATGAAGACCTAATCCCCTGCTACTGATTAGGTTGACAATAAAGACCCACCATAATTGTACAAAAGGAAAACAAATTGCTGTTATTAAGAGTCAGCCACCTTATGGCTGTCAAGGCAGTCTCAAAAATTAAACAAATAGAATACCCAATATACTGACTGCATCACTTAAATTGGTTTTGCATCAGCTTTCAAATCCAGGAAAATGGCCTAGAGCACTTACCTAAATAGCAGCAGCAGCTATAGTCCTTAAGATTTCAGCCTCTGTTCCCATTGCCAGAAAGCTATGCTTCACTGTTCCAATTTTATTTTTCAAATGCAGCCCTGCAAATGATTCCTATTTTCATGCCTAGTCAAGCAATGCACTGCTTTTAGCATTATCCTCATCACCACCTCTATAATCATCTTTCAATATGACAAGAACTAGTGAAGAATTCTGGAGTCTGAGTTGATAAACCTCATTGATCAGTTTTGAAAACGTGTCCAAACCAAATCCTTTTTAGGTATAGGATTAAGTGATAATTTATTTTGCAGTATATTATGTATCTACTTCTTGAATTGTTAGAATAATAGCCCTGTCATGGGACATAAGTGTTAAAGCAGTATGTAAAAAATTATCAAATTAAATATGTAATGGGTGGTAACTCATAAAGACTGTTCATATGAAGGATCTTATCAGCACTTAAACATAACCAATTTTAACTATATTTTAAAATCAAGATAATTTGTCTGGTACATACAGCCATTAGGGACACAATCCTGACACCTTAGCTCACCCCCAGGAGTACCTTGTCTCCTAGGATTACTGTGTCTTCTTGCGCAGCGGGAGGGGATTTCTCATGTGTCTAAGCTCACCCCAAAACTTAAATTACAAATAAAACAAAAAATAATTACATTGAATTGCAGTTCTATGTATTACTTCAGAGACTATCAGGAATATCCTTTTAACATAAGAATGGTCATACCAATTTAGAAATTGTAACCTGAATAACAGATCTGAAAGCAAAATTATTTTACTGATACTTGGATACAAAGACCATAAAGAAAAAATGTAACGAAAAGGAGCAGTGGAAATAATGCACCAATATGACCCATGGCTGTTACTCAGCAGCACTCCCATTCCAAAGCATCCTGATGACAGGGATGCATTTTAAAACTCTTGAACTGTCACGTTGTGTCTGTGCTGCCCTGCTGAATGCAAATGGCTGCATTCAAATCCCAGGGCCACATGGGACACAATGGTGTGAAGCTCACTTTGGGACAGCTGAGGGTGAAAGAGTTCATTAATTTTGACATGTCCATGCGAACTGTGTCAAGCATGGGGACATTTCTCCTTTCAATGGTGGCAAGGTAATTAGTAACCAACTTGCTCTTCTCATTCTCTACCTCCAGACAAACGTATCATAAGCCCATCTGTCATTTTGTTCTTTAGGAATGACAGTCAGAACACTGTGTGCTGATCAGCTCTGTTAAAAGCTAAACCATGTCTTTAAGGCACAGCTGAGCCCTGGGAGTTCAATGTGATAGATGTTTGCTGTTCTGGACTGCGCACAATGCAGCAGGCACAATCCTGGCACTCACAGAGAAGAATAGCTGCTTTGCTTTGGCTCCAGGGAATTTGCATAGCCCTTCTGCACAGCAACAAGACAAGAAGCTTCCAGGAACCACAGGAAACCCCTACTACATTTCAGTGAGGTGACAGGTCACAAGTATGCAAAAACACAACTACACTGTATTTTCAACATGCAAATTGCATTAGAGCCATTAAAAGGATTTCAAATCTGGTGATTAGTGAATGGGATATGGCACACTAAATAATTCATTTGCTGAAGGAATCCATACTTGCATGACCATAAAGAAGGGATACAAATGCTCAGCCTTGCATGGCAGGATTAGCAGCTTCTTGTAACCTACAGAAATCCAGAGCCTGAGCACTAACTCTTCTGAAACTGGACTTTGTCACATCCTCAGACCTGACAAAGATCACAAGTCTCATTCTCCACCCCACTTGCCTCACCTGCAGGACCTATTCCGGTAGACATTTTTGAAGACATGTAATGAAGTAGCTTTTCCACACCAATCATGGGTGGAAGAAAAAGGAGTCTTGTGTCCTAATCAGAAACCAGAATTTAATGTTCTTGACACATGCTTTATCTGTTCAACAAGATCTCAACACACAAATCCTACAGTACTGCTCCAGCTGTTCAAATGCAGCTTGGAGAGGGTCTCCTGCACCCCTCTACTTGAATCTGTTCCACTTTGCAACAGGTAAATAATGCCCTACAGAGTGACAGTAAAAGATAGACCATACAGCTTAGTGTTTCCAGCACTCAGCTGGGTGGAAAGGAGTGTGTCACAGGCCCTGCTTCAATAAAGAGCTGTGAAAGTACCCTGACCAAGCAGCAAAGTCTCCCCAAACACCCAGTCTCCTCTGGTCCAAGCAATATTTAGTTAATGGCTTTAGTTTGGAGGCAATCCAGAGTCAGTCTCCACACTCTACAGACACATGAAGGTAAAAATCTTACTTAGAGTACCCACAGGCTAACGGCTATGGGGCAAAACACTGCCAGACACAGAGCAGAATGATTTCTGTCCTCTCAGAAGCAGAAGACATTGTGGCCAGTTCTACCAGTTCCATTGTGGCCAGATCCCATCTGGGAGTGCTGAGCACCAAGGCCATCACACTTTGAGCAGCTCAGCTTACCTAGCACCTGCTCCACTCTCTTTTTCTCAATGGGCTTTGCCCTCTCATCCCTCCACCATCCCAGCCCCACCATGTCACAGATGGCAGCTTTGGTACCACCTTGGCTGCTCTGTGCACAGACTCAGCACACAAATGTGACTCTTTGGGGAAGTGGGATAGATTCTTTGACTCATGACCAAGGTCGGAGGTGAGAGCTCTGACTAGCACTAGAGCTGGCACAAGGTATGTGGTAGAAGTGTGCAGTCCAGAGGACACACATCTGGCAATGAAATACTAAGTATAAGACTTCACAAAGTCACTGGGATTTGTTTTGCAATACCTATCACCCCTGCCCTGCTCCACTGAGGAGGTGGGTGAGTGTTCAGTGGGCTAAAGCACCTTCCAGAAAATTAGAAGTTAGTCCAAAGATTTACCATTTTCTTCTCTGGATTATTTTACGCAGCTTTCTGCCTTTGGCTTAACTGATCTTATTTTAGGGGTGACAAGCCTAAGTGTGCATTTCAATAGGAAAGATTATGTCTAAACAGGAGCCTAAACAGGAGCCAGACAGTGCCCAGATTGCTCAAGGCTCTGTCAGTGCCAGCACTTTCCACGCTACCCATGTAGATTCTTGCTATGCATGTAGCAAGGTCCTCAGACAAAGTTCTCTCCTGTTCCAACCATACAAAGTGAACCTCCAGCCAGCTCAGAGGAAGGGACAAGTTCATATTCCCACAGAGCAGACTTTTGAGAACCTGTATCAGCTGGTTTTGAAAGAGGATGAAGCTTTTTTTTTTTTTTTGACACCATGCTTCCTGCAGAGGACTTGGTTAATTTATTGTGCCTCATCCTTTAAGACTTTCAGAGGCATCACTGTCCCTAAATTATGCAAAGCAAACAGTCAAGTGGTAGACATGATGACATCCAAAAACAATGCAGGAGAGTCATGATTGTCTTGGTTACTTGAATTCCATAGGGCTTTGGCAATCAAAAGGTTTCGAAATAGCACATCAAGGGAAAACATGCTTAAACACAACAAAGATGGGCAATACTATTAAAGTAGACAGTCTTGTTTTATGAGATGCTAATTTGGCATAACTAAAATTTTGGGGAAACAAGGGTGGAGGATTCTCAAACCACTGGGAAATTAGAAATCATATGGCCATGCTAAAGTCTTCTATTTTAACTAATTGCAGATATTAATGAGACCCAGAGAGAGAAGGAAAATATATTCTATCATTTTGTTTCATTACAGACTTAGCAAACATGCTGTCTCTGTAAGATGAAGAAACAGTCAGTTTATCTGGATGGCCTGGCTTCATTTTAGGAGAACCAAGCATTGTTTCTTCTACTTAATTTAGGCCTGGGGATTACTGGGAAAAAAGGGGGTAAAAAAGAAAAGTAAAAAGAAAAAAAAAGAAAAGAAGAAAGAAAAAGGAAGAGAAAAATTTTTTAAAAATATGGGTGGGGGTAGTAGAAATGTAGTCTGTCCCTACATGAGACAGTAGAAAGAATTCCAGTTAGAATGTGCTTCTGCACAAATCCTTCTTAGAAGACCATCACTTTTTCAGTGCAGTTCAGGAGCTGTTTGCTTTTCTCATTCACAAAGATAGCACTTAAAGGGGCAGCTACAATGCACCGCAGATTAATAGGCATCTGGTACTGTTCCCAGGTTTCTAAGGCAAATAGCAATATTCAGTCTTTAAATATTGTAAGTAAAGTAAGTAAAATTTTTTAAATACCAGCTAGGAATACTTCAAGGTTTTTGACGAGGTGTAATTAGTACCAACAAGACTAAAAATAAAAATTGTCACCCCACTTAAAAAAATAGTTTCAACTGTTTAGACCATTCTGGTTTTATATCATGCAAAAATGAGCTTATCTTCTATTACAAAACCTTTATTGACTTCTTTATTTGGTAGTATAAAAATTATATGCCTTTTGACTCTAATCCAGTCCTTTATCTAGGACTAAAATAAGGAAAGGTCAAAGGTAGAAGTTTTTTATATACTTAGGCAAATTAATGGAAATATGTTGAGAAAAATTAAAGCTTTCTACAAGTGAGTCCTGAGATAGAGATTATCAAGGTTTTAAAATAAAACTTGTCAGAGTCTAGTTTTACTCTATAAAATTACTCCATATGGTCATTCTAACTCCTGAGGTGGATTTGCTCCATTTATAAACAAAAGAATTTGACATCATTAATAACCAGATAAGCAAATACCATGCTTTAAAGCCAGTTGTTTGCCACCACTTAATAACTGTTCTTCCAGCCACCATGTTCACTTTTTCCTTCAGTAATTCTGGCAGGGGCTGGCTGAGAGATGCGGACAACAACGATGGCACACCACAACAAACAACACAACAAAAAAGACAAAAAACCCGCCAAAACCAGGAAGTTCCAGAAGCTCAGGAAAATTCGGGAAATAACAGGCAGGTTGTGACAGCACCTTCCGCTATGATGGGGGGGCCTCTTTAGGGCAGGGCAAGGTAACTGGGTGGGTCTCCTTGTGGAAAGAACAGCTCTTGGCATGGAACATTGTTCACTGCTGCCACTCAGAGGTTACAGGCTGCCAGATTCCCCTTAACAATATCTGGTGCCTGCTACCTGCCATGTTAGCTAGCTGGGCTATATCTTCCTCAGGTAGTCTACCAAAAGTCTGAAGTCTTGTCACCAAGGATGGAGTGTTTACAGTAATGGAAAAGTTCAACCATTTTTAATTCTTTTGAAGATAAATAATTCAGACATATCTCAAACCTCTTTAATTGGTACTGCCTATTTTTTTCACTGTCCACTATCAAAAGATATGGAATTTGAAAGCGTCTCTAAATAATCTGGTCAGATACACAGAGAAAAACCCCATAAAAATTGAAAATGCCTACATAGAAAAATGGGTTGCATCAATTTGTAAAACAATCTCTGAAAGCATTTCAGCCATAAGAATTATTGCCTTGAAAACTGGTGCTATCACCACGCTGTGCAGATGACTTCATAGCAAGTGTTGTAGCAGCTGATATCCTTCATCTAACCACAGCCTGGGAGCAGAAACTTTAATAACCACAACATGTTGAACCAATTCTTATATTACTTATTATTCTTTTCCACCAAAAAAAAAAAATCCTCAGAAATGCTTATAATTTGGTCCATTGTTATAATGACAAACCCCGGGTTGGTTTTTTTTTTGTTGAGTTTTTTTTTAGTGGTTGTGGTGATGGTGATGATTGGTTGTTTTGGTTTGGTTTTCTTTTTTCCCCCATAAGTGTCTTATTCGTATCTGTTTTGCAAACAGGCAAAAACTTTTTGATGACTTCTTAATTCAATGTTTCTAGCACCTGCTTGTCTATGCCTGTATATCCAGAGGTCCTGTGGGGTCCCTCCTGTTTGTGTTTTATTTCTGTTTTTAAATTCTAATAAAAGATGTAATCCATGCAGACAGACTCTAGTCAGAGTACAGATGGAGAAGCTACTGGAATGACAGGCAGAACCAGCTGTAGGGAGGACAGTGCAAACTGGAGAATCTGAAGGATTTTTGCATTGTATAAAGTGTAAGTGTACTTTTAATAAAGGTGCTGATTGAAAGATATATAAATCGAACAATTAAAACCATCTTCCATGACAGCAGATGACAAGATGGTTAAAACCACTTCAACCACTATGGCCTGTGGCAGAACTTCAGTAAGACTACTGCAAGAGGAAAATCACCAAGACATAAAATGTTAAGTTGGGCATATGCAAGAAATTACTGCTGATACATGAGTTTAATTCATATATTTTCCAGTTTTCCAGCCATCAGTGACTTTCCCTTCCCTCAATTCCTCCATGTAGAACAGATTGTAAATAATACCCCACTGGCTTAGTTTGATGCTCCAGTACAATGGGTTAAACCCTCTGTATGCATTTAGAAGAAAAAAATCATGTCAAGGAAAACTTGAAGTGCTGAAATTTGCAGTTGCAGGGATGAGAGAAAAGGTGGAGGACCCACTCTGACAGATTAGTGTTTTTTAAATAGTGATGCTTTCCAGGAATGCCTGTTTTTCTTTATTAGATGGTTAATACAAGG
The DNA here is from genome assembly GCA_013400915.1 of Pardalotus punctatus. Taxonomy (NCBI): domain Eukaryota; kingdom Metazoa; phylum Chordata; class Aves; order Passeriformes; family Pardalotidae; genus Pardalotus; species Pardalotus punctatus. The sequence continues at coordinate 29,439 of VZTX01013965.1, read as the reverse complement.
TATTTACCATTTATAGATCTTAAAAAAGGCTTCATATCCTAAAAGTCCAGGATGTTAGAACAAGACACACAAAACAACAGAATAGTCTTTAAACAACAGAAAATCTTATTAGTGGAGAAAAAAGGTGCAACTTAATAACGGAGCATGTAAGGGAGAAACTCAAGGCAAGGGTTTTAAATCCCAAGCAGAAAATGGGGAAACTGATGGAAGAATAATATGTTTAAAGAGTAAATTAACTTCTGTGTTTTCACAAAGCAGTTAAGAAATGTTGTACACACTGAGGCAAAATGGATGTGTCTTGGCAATGATCTTGAACTTGACAATGCCAGATGTCTAATGGGCAGTACAGATTTCTCCCAAGAAATCAGAAGGAAATGTGTCATGATGGATGTAATGAACTCTTGTATGAATCTGTTTTAAAGATGTAAGAAATAAAAAAATCCCTACTTTTAATATTTGATTATTACAGTTTAATTTTTAGATATAAACACAGGAATAAAGACAACACATGGTAGAACTGTGTAAGTACCAATTGGTGTGCATACGTAGACATGGCCTTGTGTCCATTCTGACCTAACTAGACAACAGATGGACAAGACTAAGAAAGAAAATCTCACACCTTATGGGTCACAGTCTGCCTGCAATGTGTATATTGTCCCCAAACATTCTCCCTTTATTTCCAGCTAAGTCAAACACTCTGCATTTTCTGCTGACCCCACTTTTTCCTCAATTCTGCACTCAGAAAAATACTCAAAGACATTGTGTGCTTTTTTTGCTTTTGAAGAAAAGGTAAGTTGGTGGAGTCATTAGGAAAGCAAAATACTGCTTGTTCTTGGTAGACCCTGCTGTCAGCAGCAAAGGGGAAGGCTGATTCTTCTGTACTTTAAACTAAGAGCTACTAAGGTGCAACAGCACCTGTCTGTATGCTCCTATTTCCAAGGTAATGGAAAATAACCTGTTACACACTAATATACATCATTAAGGACCCAAGGAAATGAGTCCTCTGTCTTCTAAGAACAAAAAATAAAACAATCATTACCACCTTTGCTGTCCTAGCCCTCACAATGGTGATTCACCCTCCAACTTCTGCTATGTAAGGTGAGAGATGTTGGCTCTGGCTGGTCACAAGGGACAGACACTCACATTGGGACAATGGCTTTAAAACAAATGCCCCACAATTACTCTCACAGTCTTTCTTCTGAGCGAGTAGTAGACAAAAAAACTTACTTGCTGCCTGTGTACTTCCATTGTCTTCTTGGCAATAAAAAATTATTACTAGCTATATTAAGGTGCTGGAAATAATTCAAGCACTTTGGATAATCTAAAGTAGGCAAAAGACCTTGCCAAGTCTGTATGAAACAAAATTAAAAGGACATATTTAAAAAAACCCACAAATCAAAAAAACCCCACTATTCTTTCAGAATCCTTCAAAAATTTACTTCTCAGCCTTCACACAGCCACAGAGACCCATGGCAGACTAGGACAGATATGGCAGACTAGGACAGATATGGCACTGCATCCAAGCAGCTTCTTCACTGGGAAAAATCTCCTTGACATACCTCAAACCATTGAAACAATCTTTCGTATTCCACATAACCTGCATTTCCTCTCCTTCCATTTAGGCTATTTCAGAATTTGTTTCCAACTGACACTACAGACACATCTTAACAGTAAAATTTATGTTCTATCTCTGGTAGGAAAATAGTGGCAACTATGTATGGCATAACCTCAACTGATGTCTATTTAATGACGAGCAGCATTTCTCAATTTGTGGTAGGGAAAACGAAGTCACTCCAAATTACTACACATAACTTAAAATCAATGATGTATGCACACTCAAAAATGCAAATAAACTGCCTGGTACATATCCAGCTAAAGCAACCATAATTAAAGCACACAATCAAAGCATCAGATCAGATTCATGCAAGCACGCATTTTACATGGCTTTTTGCTATTCAGTTTGTTAGCACCTTCTCTAGCTATGGCTTATTTTCATTGCTCCCTGTAATGCTCTTGATTGGAAGTATGTCTACGCCAGATTCTAAGTATTAGTTCCCCTTAATAACCCAAAAATTGAGAAGGGCTGTACCAGATTTTTTTTTCTGCTCCCCGTTTTACTTTACCACCAATTATTCAGTCACAAATCTGTTGCATATTTCATTGAGGTTGGGCTTTTGCCAGTAACTGAGACTTCTTTAGAAATAGTTCACTACAGTTTAAATTCATTATCTGCTGCTAATTAAAATGATCTGTTGTATTGTCACAAAAGAAAATCCCGTTACAGAAACTAATGAGATGCAATCTTCAGTAACTGAGCGGATGTGTTTACAAGCAGGAACACTTAATAATCAGTGCCAATCAGATGCTGGAATTACGTACATTTTCTAAATGTATATGTTTAAGTACAAATAATTTAAAGCAGTGAAATGCACTGTTTCATCTTAACAAGTAATCTCTTGCTTCTCACTGGTCCTGTCTGGGGGCAATACTTGTTAGTTCACAAAAAATTGTAAGACACTCAAATAGACAAATTCATAAAAACAAATCATAAAGGCAGTTCAATTTGTAAGTTTACTAAGTTTACTTAGGCTACTTTGGGCAGTACATAAACATTATCGTTAAGAAAAGGGTTTCTAACATTGCTTGTTTGTTTGCATCTGTTGATTTACTGACACTTTGCTGACTGTGCTCCCCTCTAATTCCACCTAAGCTTATGAGGAGCTGTAAATACTTAAAGGTTAATCCCAATTAGACCTGATTGGCCCTGGCATTAAGTGTTCCTGCTTGTAAACACATCCTCTCAGTTACTGAAGATTGTAGCTTACTAGTGTCTATAACAGGATTTTCTTTTGTGACAATAAACCAGATTGTTTTAATTAGCAACAGACAGTGAATTTAAATGGTAGTGAACTGTTACTAAGGAAGTCTAAGTTACTGCCAAAAAAGTCAACCTGAACAAAATATGCAACAGATTTACGCTGATTACAGAAGTACAGAATCACAAAATGTATTGGTTTGGACAGGACCCCAGTGGGTCATTTAGTCCAACCTTCCTGCTCAAGCAAGGTCATCCCACAGAAAATCGCACAGGATTGTGTCCAGAGCTCTGGAATACCCCCAGTGAGGGGAGACTGCACAACCTCTTGGGGCAACCTGTTCCACTGCACAAAGTTCTTCCTCATGTTCTGGTGGAACTTCCTGCGCATCAGTTTCGGCCCATTGCCTCTTGTTCTATTGCTCAGCACCACTGAGAGGAGCCTGGCTCCACCCTCTTGGCACCTCCCTTCAGACACTTACAAGCATTGATGAGTCCTGACTCAGCCATCTTTTCTGAAGGCTGAGCAGGCCCAGTTCCCCCAGCTTTTCCCAATCAGAGATGCTCCAATCCCTTGATCAACTTTGTAGCTCCCAATTCGTGGTAGAGCAAAACAAGGAGGGGAAAAAAAAACCTGTTACAGCCCTTCTCAATTTTCAGGTTATTGAGGGCAATAATCTAATGTTTAGAATTGAGTACAGACATACAGGAGCAATAAAATTAAGTTATAGCTAGAGGAGGTGTTAATAAACTGAATAGCAAAAAGCCATGTAAGAGCATGTTCTTATATGAATCTGATCTGATGCTTTGTGTGGTTTAACGTCAGGGCCATACAGGTGCTCCTTAGAGAACCAGAGTATTTTGCCCCATACTAAGCATTCAAGTCTGAGTCTCACCCTGGGTAATCTGGCTGTGGTGTGTGCTGAGCACTGCAGTTCCCAATGCACTGAAGGAGTAGTGGTGGATCATCATGACCTCTATGAATAGACACAGTAATTTAGGAAACTGATTTCAAGTATGTAAAACATGGGAACTTAAACCAGTTTAACCACTGGCAATCAACCACTATTAGTTGCATTGCAGTTCACATTGAGCAAGCTGTTACTTAGGAGAAGGAATGCCTAACTCTCTATTACAAATGGAGCCAACATCTTGTCAAGCTAAGCAACAGTAAAGAGCGACTCCTGCAGCTGGAGATATAATCAATCTTCTGTTTGTTCTTCTGAATCTTCTAATGGTTCTCCGTCTGGATCAGTCTACCAGCATGGCATTGAGCACCAGCAGGGCAGGTATTCTATGAATGCCCTATGAAGGAAGTTTTGGACTTTTTTTCATTTGGATTTTTTTTCTAAATGGAGAAAATAGAATATTGGCCTCATTTTTCTAGGTCAAAATAGGGTACAGGAAATATCAATAGGATAGTGATTTGATACCATATGGAAGTAAATTAATCCCTCTGCCATTACAACAAAGAAATCAAAAAAACCCCTAAATCCCTCAGCTGTATTAGGGCTTGAAAGTGTGTACTTAGAACACTTAAGTGAAACAAAACCAAACTGTGGCCCATTGGAACAGTCAGCTGTTCCTTCGGGACGTTCACTGAAAAAAGTCAGAGACACTACTTTCATTCGATTCTTCTTACTTCCTAGAGATGACAGACTCCATCCCAGGGTAAGAATGGAACTTGAGTAGTCTTCCTGTTTTGGTTTTTTTTGAGAAAACCAGGAGGGAAGAGGATTAAGACAAGTATATTTGTCCCTACACAGTATGTCCAGAACAGATGCCTGTACTTCTATGGTAACTATGACAACATGTATGTAAATTTTAATGAGACTTAAAACATTTTTGTGAAGTTATCAGGGAAGACTGAATTCCTTGATTATGCATTCAGAAGTTTCCACTAGCTCTTAAACCTTGAGATTTCAATCTCTGAGAACAATCTTCCACTGTGCACAACAGAATGAGTACAACAAGAAATTGTTTTAGAAATTATTTAATATACAAATGTGCACACTACTTCTTAAAACAACTATGGTGCAAAATCTTAATCATATCTCAGTTGATTGCATTGATGTAAATAATCATTTTAGGTTCATCTACACTAGGAAGTTAATTTCTCCAGTAATGCTTCTATTCCTTTTACATTTTTATTCTGCTTCAGCTTTGGGATGAGCTTTTTCAGTCCTTTTTTGACTGTGCTTGCCACCTTTTCATCAGTGCTCCGGAGAAGGCTGCAAGACACAAGAAAAGAATGAAGGATATCAAGGTCAACATGCAGATCAAAGAAAAAGAAACTGTCCATGTAGGAAAACAGTAATTATTTAGGAATAATATAGTTCAAGCTAGTTGCTACCACCTCCTATTATCAAAAAGACATAAAACACTGCAGAAAATATGAAACATCAAGTCAGAACACAACCAACAGAGGATAAATCAATCTGCAAGGAACTGCTGATCCCTACTCAGACCATGTTCAAATACTGGGTCAGACCCAGTTGTTCAGGGTTTCACCCAGTCTGGGCTTGAAACCTGCTAGGCTGGAGACAGTCCAAGCTCCCTAGGCCCAGTCCCACTGCTGCACCATCCTCACAGGCAAACTCCAGCCTAAGCCTCTAGTGTTTCAGCTTGTGCCACTGCCTCTTGCTCTCCACTAATGCATGCACTGTTGTGAAGGGACCAGCTCTCCTTCCTTTGTTCCACTGGAACCAGGGATGTTTGTTGGGAGGCCACAAGTTGCCCCTTGTCCCAGCTGAAACAGCCCTGGACCCACAGACTTTCCTTCCAGGCCAAGGGACCCACGTCTACACTGGTCACACTTCACTGAACTCACTCCAGCTGTTGATACCTTTCTTGTAAGCGGGGTCCTAAAACTGGATGCAGTGAAGTACATCTAATACACACCAAGTACCTTCGTTACTGTACTTGCATGCAGCATTTAGTACAGGACTATGGAGCATTACCAGTTCTGTTCTTCTTTTAGATACCATTTTTGGAAAACAACCCAGACTTCCCAGATAAATTCTCTTCCTCAGAAACAAAGAAATTACTCATAAACTGTAAAATACTATCAGCTTAGTAGTGACTGTCCTTCCCCCTTTCTTCACTTAACAGTGAAATGTTCTTGGATTGAAATATAAGATGTGTAGAGTTAATGGCACACCTAATTTGCTACTTCAAAGTGATGAGTCAACACTGCCTAAAAAAGTGTCTTCTACAGCCAGTGTGTGTAAACCAGTCAGAATTACAAGTCTGACATACAAATAAACTGCGACTGGAAACGAATTTTAACACCCATGTGCTGGTATGAAGCAGGCTGCATGACACTGCAAGTCCTTACCATCCCTAAGATTCTTCCAAGTGGCACCCAAATTTGCATCTGCCTAAAAGCTTCTTTCTTACCTAGTTTTTAAACAAGGATTGGACACAGCAAACTGAACTTAGTAAGACATAAAGGAATTAATGTAGCTTAAGATAAGATCTAAATTTTGGTTCCTTCAGGACTCCAAATCCTGTGCTGGATGGCAACATCGTAGGCAAAAAAGTACTGGATGCCCATCTGACAACACCATTACTTCCAGCTACTTAATTCCCAGAATTACTTCCATGACGAGGAATAACAACCTTTAGGAGTAAATTATGTTACACTTTCAGCTGTAACAGTACTGTTTAATCAAGAGGTCTTCTTTAAAACTGAATTCAACACAACTAAGGGTTATATTTTTTCATCTCTTCTATGAGTCATCTACCCCTAATAACATCAAGAAAGTCAAGAATCCTGACAAAGAATGTAATGAACAAATTGGTAATTAACATGGAGAGGAACACATTGATAATTAACGAGGAGAGGTATGTATGTTTCACTCACCACTAGAGACAAGGAGCACACAAATTAACAAACCACTTCACTTTTATGTTATTTTATACTGCATTTTTCATATTTCTAAGAATGAATGTCAGCTGCTAACAGCTATACATGTAAAGCTGCTTTCAAACTCATAGTAACCACAGGTATGTCAAGACACTGTTCTTAGTACAGAACACGCATGTGTTTGATAACACAGCCAAAAGACCAACATAATGAACAGAATAGGGTATTTTTAATTATTATTCTGTAAGTTCTCATAAGGTCTAGAAAGCCAGTACCCATGTATTTTGTGGATGTAAAATATAACTTCCAGAGAATACAGAAATAAAGGAAGTCAGTAACAAATTTGGTGAAGTATGTTCTTATCCATTTTCTACCCTGATGCAGCATCCCATTTACAAATTAAAAAATATATAGGAGAGGTCATATATAGGAACTTAAATAGACCAGCATCTATGACATTCAGGTACTTACAACACTTAATACACTAGCCTGGATTGTGAACTTGCAGAGGGTCCTCTCACTAAGGACCTCAAGGTAGTACTCAGGTGAGAGCAGTACACAGGTAGTACTTAAGGCTCCTCAAGATAGTACTAGGTCAGAACCAGGCCCCAGATATTTTTATAAAAAAGCAAGTAGGGCAAGGAAAGGAGAAGGTCCAGAGGACAACAGGTTACGGAGAAGCCAAGCACATACAGTAACTGGTTATTAACTGACAAATAAGCTTAAATGACTACATAGCCAAAAATCTTCAAATGGACTCACAGAGTAATTCTGAGTTTCAGATCTGCACCTATGTGACAGATGGCTTCCAAAAGCCAACAACAAAACAAAAATCAATCGTGGCTTTAGGACAAACAGGCATTGTCTGAAAATTACCTCTATCTGAGGGATATGAAATTCTTTATGACAAAAGAAGTATCTGGGTTTTATAATGAGCAGGTTTTTTAAAACTCAACAATTATTTCATGTAAAAAAACCCCTGCAGTTACTTTATAACAGACTAAATTAATCACTGCTCTATGATTTAGTTAATCTCTTGACTTCAGTGCATACAGTTAAACAAAAATGTGATTAATTACTATGTGTTAGTAAGGGAATCCGGTGTCACAAGAAATGGAACAAAAGGAGATGGTTATGTTTGTGTGTTCTCAGATGCCTAGACAAAAGCGCATCATGCCTAAAAAGCCATCAAGAGAAGTTCAGTCTCCAAGGGATTTAGAATTAATAAACCAAAAACCTACCAACAGAATTCCATCAAATGAACAAAGACTCTTACAATATACCTTTTTCTCTCTTTCCTGTTAGGTAAGTTCAGCAAGTGTGAAAATAGTGCCAGTCTGTGAGATAAGATCCCCTGCTTGGTAACAAAGGACACTTGTCAAGGCCCCGCCTTGCAGTGACCTAAGTAATAGCAGAGAAGGAGAAAGACTGCCGTTTCTCACAGCCTTTTCCACAAAATACACCACTACTGTGCTAGTTTCTTCAAATAAGCAATTACTAATTTCCTGTTTAATTTCTACATCTTCAACATCTATTAAAAGACTTTTGTCACAGTAATCGCCAAACAGTTATTAAAGCGTTAAATGCGGGAAAAAGATCTATTAATTTACTTTGCAACTTTATTTGGACAATCTCAACAATTACATATACCAGGCTATGGCACATTAAATGAATCGGTTCAGCCTTGACTTAAAGGAAAAACATCCAATAATTAATATAGTGTCAGTGAGTAAAGCCTTTCTAACAAAACTTCATTGAACATCTGTGCACAGATCAGATAACTTAAAGGCATTAGATGCATTTGTTGAATTCTAAACACCTGTCATAAGGGGCAAAGAAAGAGCGTTATCATTTTGGCAGCTGCACAATCTTAACAGCCAGATACATGACCAGTAAAATGTTGTATGAACTGGTTTTGTATCTGGATTGCAACTCTCTTCTACTACCAACTCTTCTCACTAGTGATCTGAATGATAATGACTAAACAAAGTTAGAACTCAGAACTAACAGAAGTGAAAATGGCTTTTGATTCACCTTGCAAAACTGCATGACCGTCAAAGTAGCCCTACTCTAAACTGGTAAAGACCAGAGATGGAAAGCAAACAGAAAGGAGTCTAAAGTAACTTTAGGAAAGCAAAAAGTGGAGCAGAAAAAAGAGATCAGGGGATTTACTTTCCAAAATCATGCTGCCTGTTTGAATTGTTTGCTGATTTTGGTTCAGTGAAAGTCTTTATGAGATGCCAGAAGGGCAAGGCTGACACAGAAGTTCCAGAACACAGACCACACACTTCGAGTTATGGGACAAAACCTTGGGTTTCCATGACCTGGTACTGACAGGTAGCTACAAAACGAAAGCAGTGATGATTAACACTGCAGTTCACATTTGATAAAACAAAATGTTAACATTAATTTGATTCCTGTGGAGTGTTTTTGATCTCACTAGTCGCATGGTTCACTGCTTCAAAGTCCTGAGCGTGTCAGCTCATCACAGGCCATTGCATAGTCTATTCTTACCTGTGGTCTCTTCCAAACACTTCTCTACTTCAGTATGAGAACTTGTCAGGCTTTGCAATTAAGGCATCAACACAAAGCAATAATTTACCAAAACAAACAAAATAAAACAATTTCCGGATTTTTGTGTGCTGCCACCAGTCCCAGGCATTTTAATTATTTTAATGTAGCTATTTTGTGCTTGTAAAACAATACATGGTAGGCACAATTTTAAAAATAATTTTGGTTTTAATCTTCAGATTTTGTGATATTGAGGGGCTTCATAATACTACAGAAGATGGAGCTCAAGGAACAATCTGTGGAAACTCTGGTTTGAAATTTTATATTTCCCTGTTTAACTGGAGACTTGCCAGTTGCATTAAAGATAGCAAACACTGAATGTAATTTTGTTGGTAGAAATTTCAATTTATGTTCTCTTAGCTGTTCAAAAAATTAACAATGTAATATAATCAGAAGCAGCTATGTGCCTTACATACCAACAAAGAATAATGGCACCTCGATTTACTTCTGCCCAGGTCTTCAGATTCTCAATACCAACACGTTCCACCAGTGTTCTTCCAAAGCAAACTGTAAAATATGGAAAAGAAGCAGGGGAAGAAAATAATGAGACAATATCTTTCTACAAAAAAGCCTGATGAAAGTTCTCTCTAGTTGCAATTTTATCATATAGTTTTTGGTCCCCAAGTATTCATGAAGTTCTGCTCCCTCAAAAGAACTGACTGTTCAATGCAATGCAGACCTTTATAGATATTAGACTTCTAAGTACTGCTTGGAATTTGTTAGACAACAGCAGCGCTGTGTGACAGTTTAATAGTACAAAGTATGCAAACTTGTTGTTTGTTTTTTAAAAAGGGTGTGAAAGGCTATTAATATCTTAGAGAAGGCATCCAGTCCAAAGACAGAACTTGGCAACAATCACAGAATCATTCTGGTTGAAAATATCATTGTATGTAGTGTGCTAAATACATACACACCTCTGTTGAAAAATGCTACATTTTTAAACATCTGACCACAACTGAAGGAAAAAACCAGAAGTTACTTAAAATTTCAGACCTAATCCTTTGTTGATGCATAAACTTCGTCTTATTCAACTGTACAGATGCTCCAGGGCTCTATTTCCTCAGTGGCTTTGAAAGCCTAAGTTGACTTCAGATTCAATACACTAATGACATATGCAAAACAAAGAACCTAGGCTGACTTCAAGGCCCCAGAACTGAATTTCACAGAAACTGTTCTTACTACTTGCATACCGAGCAAATGTGCCAGTAAACAATGCAAAAAACCCCAGCCAACCCCACAAACTCCAACTGCCAAACAAACACTGAAGCTATTTTTCACTGTCACTTTATATCTTAATTCCACCTGAGGACGGATCAGATTTTATACAACTTGCTCCCCACGTGATAACAATTTGCTTGGGGTTTAAAACCAATTCAATAAACTCAGAGCAACAATTCTTAATGGCACTTTTTGGAGGAAACCAAAGGGAACAGCATGTGATTAAACTGGAAATTGTACAATTTTAACAGAAATAAATCCAGACCACTATCACCATTTCAGACAGGCAAGTCTCTGAAAGACACTCATAAAACTTCTCCTTTGCACATTTTGAATCATGTACTTGAGAAGTAGGGAAACAGTCTACTTTCAGAAACATTTAATAAAGCACAACTAACATTTTTAAAGGAAACCCTGGCTACCTGAATGTAGCAAGAACAAAAGAAATAAGAAGTTTAGCAAGATCTGATAATTCTACATAGAATAAAACCCACTACACAAAGAGAAGTTGCTTCAGATTACACTTTGCCACCAACCCACTTTCATTTTTGAGATTCTTGTATGAGAAAAAGTAATCACTATTAGGATAGGGTGATACACACAAAAGATTTTAGAGTTACGTAATAACTTAAGTTCAAATTAAGATGAGAACATCTGTGCCCAATATCTGCACATCATGGAACACAAACTAGCAAAGATGTCCCATTTTTGTGCACAAATTATTGTAATAACAGTTACAAAGCATTAACCCAACAGCACTAATGAACACAGTAATGATTACCACTTGGCTTACAAGCATTAATGAAACAGGGGTTCTTGTAAGAAAGACTTTACTGTTTCTGTTATTATCCTTAAACTACTACATAATATAGCAAAGCTATCAAGACATTTTAAGCACAGAAATGAACTCCATCCCAAATACACATTAAAGCCCTGAGAAAAAAATCCAACCACTGGCTGCATTGCAAAAAAAGCAAACATATCTTTGGCATTCTGTTTGTACAGCAGCTCACAACAGCAAAAAGATAGAAACAATAATGTTACATTTTCCATATACTAGTATACTCAAAGAAAAAAGTGCAGCAATCTTATTTGAAGTCAGATAGCCAATTACTCTGAAGTCAATCTGATCAAATAAAGCTGTATTTACAACATACCTTCTTTTCCACACTCTCTCATTTTTTCATCTTGCTCTATTAACCATTTCAAAACCAGATGGCCTGCTGGATGTTCTGCAATGTGAAGCTTTAAGGGGAATAGACAAACCAAACCAAAACAAAATTATTTAGTGATGTTGTTTTAAAATGAAGTTATATGTCTGGCCATAAATACTTCTGCTTGATTTATTCACTCTGCCATCAGACACCATATCACACTGATTCACTAAGTCATAACCTATGCAAATATCAACAAGTTTGATATAAGTTTCTGGCTACTCATTTAGATTGACCAGCTTAATTTCTGCCATCTTCCATGTAATATTTAACTTTCGGTAATTTAGACTATATCAACCAACATTTCATCCACCCTTCCAAGCACTTCATTCTTAATAAGCAGAATCTCCGGGTCTAGCTGCCGGTGCCAGAGCTTCTGGATCTTTCACATTTCAACATGTGAAAATTCATGAGAAAGTCATAGAAAACATGAGTAATTAATGTAAAATTTCATAAAATGCATATCAAAGAAGGGGAAAGACAGAGCTAAAACACCACAAGCAAGGATATCTGGAGCATATCTATCTTAAACATTGTGTGCATTACATTTTTTTGTTTTCTAGTCTATGGACATATCTAACTGAGCTTAACAAAGTAGTGGAGGAACACTCTTTGAAGAGAAGGTCATACTGTGAAGACAAACAGTTCTTATCTAAGATCTTTCCTTGCATGGAGATATGCACACCTGAAAGCTAAGAGATCCCCTCCCTCTCAGTGTAAACAGTGAAATGACCTATAAAACTTTGCTAAGTGCTTGACTGCACAGAGATAACATTAAAAGAGAGACCATGTAACATGCTTGTCAGATACCTTCCCAGTAAGTGTTTAAAGCAGTTCTAAAGACTCAAGATCATGAAGCACCCTTGCTCTACAACTCATGAAATGCTGGCTCAAGCCATCATCACTCCAGATGCACTAATAATAAACTATGAAATCTTAAAGTCAGAAAACAGGATCACATCCAATATATGAGTGCCATCAGGGCAGTACGCTGATATCTTACATGACGGAAAACAAGACCAGACTTCATCTTAGTAATACAGAAGATCTGCAAAATCTCAGCACCTCGCCTTACATATATTACCTGTCCATCACAGCCACCTGGAACCAGCTCTTCTGCTGCCAAGCCAGCAATTGCATCTAGTGCAGGCTGGATGTCACCAAGAGCTGTTCTTAAAATATCAGCAACCAAGACAAATGTAGCTTTGTCTGTCACTACTTCTTGGGTATGTTCTTGTAAATATTCTAGCAAAGGTAAGGAAATGGCTTCCAGGAGTTCATGGTGACGGAGCTCAGTATTCTTCTTACTGGTGGAAGAGACAACTCATTACTGCAGAAGATCTGCACCGTATGCTCATCAAGTAACAAGAAATTTCACAATGTGTGTGCTATGTGAGACAAAAATTACTGCAAGATTAAACTATGGGCATTATTGTTCCCTCTGCTTCATGTACAATTAAACACATTGGACACAGAATTTAAGAACACACAGAATGATTAAGTGTTTAAAGCTGACTGCCTCCAAACCTCATAGAGTTTTTTCTTGTTAGTGATATTTACCATTTCTTTTTGTTTTGTTATGTCAACTATGGAGATATATTTCTTACACAGCTTACTAGTCATCCAAAATTGCTCCTTCTTCAAAAGCTGATCAGCATCAAGGTCAATACCAGAGACTGACATCAAATTAACAATTTCCATTTTTTATTGCTAGATTTTGAAATATACTTCTATGTTACCCAAAGCACCAGTAATGCATATTGCAAATTTTCTTCTACAATGAATTTGATACATGAGCTTACACACAGAATGTATCACAATATTTGCCCTTTATAAAAGGGGTCAACGGCTGATCTCCAGTACACTATAGGTTACCAGTCCTCATATATGAAATTTAACCAAAAAAACCCAAGAAAAAAATAAGGACAGATTAACATTGCTAATAATGTTTATGCATTATTTATATATATTTACACTACTTAGATTTATTACAAAGAAAAGCTGAAACTAAATCATGACAGAAAGTTGCATGAATTCTACAGTCTAAGAAAAACAATTTAACCTTCATCTGAGTTACCTGTAGGCATTTCCATCTCCCTGTTGCAGAAGTGTGATGATTTCTGGAACAAAATGCGCAGGATCTCTAGGACTTAACAAGTACAGCAAGACCTTCTTTCCATATTTGTTGTTTATTATATCGGGCAAAGAAGCCTTTATTTCCTGTGAGAGTATACGAACCACAACAAAACATTAATTAAATAACAGTTCTTGGTCATTGTCAGTATTAGAACTGTGAGAAACTATAAATGTCAGAGACATGCTATCTCTTCTTGGTGATGTCCCCATCTTTTTGGAGTCCTTGTGAAAGAGAGGGATTTCATGCTAAAATCTGCCTGAATCCTTACGTATGCCAAGCATTCTATGTACAGTTCCAATCACGTACAAAGGTTCACAGCACCACACACCAATTTTGGTCCAGGATTAAGACTCCATGGACCTGAGAGATGATGAGAAGAAAAGAACTTCCTCAAGTGGATTTAAAGAGCTTAAAACGCTCCTTTACCTACAAATTCTCCTCCATACCGCCAATCCACATAAATGATGGATTTTGCAATACTACCAAAAAAACGCCCCAAACCAACAAAAGCTCCCCCCAAAACAACTACAAAGAACCCCTTGCTTTTTCTCCCCCTTGAGTCTTACTAGTTTTTTTACCTCCCTAAAGCTAAATTTTATTATGGACAGAATGATAATCTGTATAAGGTATTTTAGAAATCTAACTGCTCTTTGAGATAATTTTAAAGATTGGTTTCTTCTAAAGAGTATGCTTCAACACTTTATTTTAGATGCCCCCACCTACCCCCATCATCTGCTACTAGTTATCATTCACTATCTGAAGAGCCGAGAGGTTTTCGGATTTTTTTTCCTTTTCCCGTCACCCTTTCCCCATTCTTGACCTCACATAAACCCTGATGAGCCAACTGTATATGGGTGAAGGCCACTTCTTGCTCTCCTTTACTCTTCTGTCCAGACTGATGTGGTAGGATGACCAAACAGTAAACTTTCCATTATATTTGAGGTAGATTAATTCCTGATCTCAGATGATTCTGCAAATTACATTTTGGAAGCTCAGCTAAAGACATAGTATCTGAACTAACAATAATAAACGCTTCAGAAAGCAGAGTGCTTGTAACATAGTACAAATTACCTCACACTAAGACAGCTCTGATATGTCAGAACTTATTTCCTTAGACCTCTCCCAGAAACTGCTACATTCCAGACCAGGCTCTGCAAACAAAACCCAGCTGCAATCACAGCTGAAATACCTGAGGAACAAACCCCACCTCCACAGTAAGATGCTTTCATCTCTGCGGACCCAGTAGAGATGAAGAGTCTAAGGGCCAATTCTCCACACTAGGGTACAAAATCCCAATTCCCCCAGTAGAAAGTTGCTCAAGGGAAGAATTGCTCCTTTTACTCCTCCTCCTATTCCTCCTCCACACACAAAATATCTGCCCCATCTTTATCTCCCTGCCACTTCCCCTAACTGGTCAGCCATTAAAGCTATAGCATGAGTACTACTGCAAGCAGATTACAACATGCACATCAAAGTTAATTTCTCTGCTTACATTATGCAAATATTTTTGCTTGTAAAATCAGTAAGGTAACATTGTCATTCTAAAGTTTTCCACTGATTTAATCTCTTGAAATACTAGTAGAGCTCAAACTTCTCTGACAAAAGACATCAACTTTAAAGAGACTCCATTCACCCATTATGCAGAATCAACATGTACTAAAAGGGGAAAGTTCAGCATGCACTGAATCTAGCTTAAAAATTAATTCAAGAAAATAATTAAAACAACATACAAAAGTGCTAAGGTCTGCTATGAAAAGAATTAATCATGATATATAAATACAATGAAACAGAAAGGATATAAAGTATTTAAATAGTCTAAGAAAGCAGATGGATTCCTACTTTCATCTTCCTATACACTGACAAACACACTGACACTATTTTAGGAAAAATTCAATTACTTACTGATATAATTAACTGCTTAACAAGTTTGGTGTCATCAATGCAATCAAATGCTGCCAGCAAGACCAGATGAGAAAATTCACCCTGCAAAGATGAGACATTAGAAACTGCATGCAGTCAAGTTTTATGAATATAATGATTGAATTAGAATCAGTATTTCTGAGGGTTTATCTCAAACATAACACAACATGAAGCACAAGCAAATTCTGACTACTATGACAGAATGAGAGAGGTCCAACATGTAGGTTCTCTCTAAAAGCAAAGCTTGTTAAGAGAAATAAGTTGTTAAAACAAATGTAGGTCTTCCATTTCAAGTGGATATACTGTTTTATCATATTCAAGCTATTAACCTATTCCTACTATATAATCAACATTTGGAATCATGGTATTTTACCTACAGGACCATTTCATAGAGACTTTATTTCTATTGAGATTTGCTTAAAACGGAACTAAGACACGTACAATGTTTTTGGAGATCATGTCTCTGCAATGAGCCATGCAGTCTCCACTGCACTGTGGGAGATCAAGTCTTCAGCACACTCAAAGGACACAACCAAATTCACTTGTATGTCAGTGAGACTCTATGTTAAAGTGAAACCAGACATTCAGTGCTCCAGTGCTGTGTAAGCTATTATTTACCTACTGTCTCACATTTCCATGTAATAGATCATTTATAAAATGGCACAACTGATTTATTCTGGTACCAGAAAATTATGGAGAGAAACATAACTTAGACCAGTGGCCCCTGAAGTGGACTTCACAAGATAATCCATTGTGGCGCAGAAAGAAAATATTTTTGGCACCATTAATAAACGAATAAAAACAACCTCTAGTTATTTTTATCTCATCCTTTCAAATTTTCTATTTCTGTGTATGTTTTACAATATATACTCTTACAGTAATAAAGGTATGTAATTTATACATAAATACCTATATTGGGGGTGCATACCCAGGATGTGATCACAAATGCTTGAAGGCCAGTAATTGAGACCACAATAACTATTACCAAACAAAAAAACCACAACAACCAGGAAGGGAAGTTTAAAAAGCTGCAATTTTGCCCAACTCCTTGAAATCTGGTTGCAATTGTTACCCTGCTGGTGCTGCTGTCTCCAAACACACGTTATTCATTAAAACATAAAACAGATTTCTTCCATTGTATGTCAATCCAGCATTAATTTATTCTGAAGCTTCCTGACTTGAAAAAAATATTGAGCATCTTCTAGGAAACATGCATGTTCAAAGATCCTTTCCAATGACATCTCCAGCAATTCTTGATTTTTCCTCCTCTTCTTTATACAGGCTGTTTTACTCCCAACCAAGGAGAATTAACCAATGAGCCATATAAAGATGCAATATAAACAAAAGAATCAACAAAAGAAAAAGTAGAAAGAAAACCATGGAATGATAATGAACTCAGCCACTTCAGAAAGCTACATGCAGTGCCCACAATGAAGTTTCTTGGTGTGTCTCTAAATATTCCATACAGTTCAATTATTTTCTATTATCTAATACATCACTGCTGTTTTAAGACTAGTTTTATTAAGATCTCAAAGTTGTTTCCAGTACCAAAGAACATTCAAATTAGCCTCTATCAAATCACTTCCTTCAGAGATGATGAAACAAATGGTTAATGAAAACTCACCGTCGCTATCTTTTCAATATATGTCTTCATAGTTTTCACAATTACTTTTCTGTCCTACCCAAAAGAAAAGAGGAAACTCAAATGAGCCTAGAACACCAGTGATTCTGAGTAAGTAAATTGCTATTTGCACCTTTCAAAAAGATAACCTTCAATTTGCTTACTAAAGCAAAGGCTATCTACCACAGATTCACACTTATTCTGTCAGTCTACGCATTAGTCTTCACCAGTGTGAAAAGTTAAACCTGAATTGAGACTCAATTACAGAAAGATCCTGTGGTATACTTGCAAGTCCAGACCACCAATGAGAGATGTCAAAAAAACTTGGAAAAAACCCCAACAAACAAAAAACCCCAAACCACCAATAGGTTCACTCATATTTTGTCCATTAAAGAAGAATGCATTTCATCTCTTCATTTGGAAAGAAACATATTCAATGGGACTTGAAAGTCCAGCTTGTTTTAAACCCGTATTACTAGCAAGAATATTTTGTCTGAAAGTTTCCTCCCTGTACTTTTGGCTCTTGGAATCACTGCTCAGTCTTCTTTAGATCCATTACTACCCCTAGATCCTAGGAATTTGATATTTTTTTTCTGCATTCTTTAACAAGTAGACTATTTTAGTAAGTCATCTTTTTTATTTTTTGATACAGAAAAACACAGGAGGCATTACAATATTTCCAAGAGGTGATGACATACGTTACACCCGAAGTCTTTCTGGATACTGCCTTAGCAGATGAAACTAAAACACACTTCTTGTAACATGTTTTAAGCCTTGACATTCCAAAGCCAAACATGGTTTCATATTATGACTTCTTTACTGTCCTCTCCCTACTGCCAATTTCACTTGTATTAAGAGATTTACGTGACACATGAAACACCAATAACCTTACAATGGGAAAGCTCTATGTGCCACTGCCAAAACCTCTGCTAAAAATAGGATGCTTCCACTATAAAAGTTCTAATGAAAGCATTGATTCACAAAAAACTAGTGCTCAAGTTTGCCAATAAACAGAGGGGCCAGTTTTCAACCTTGCTCTCAAATTGTTAATTGCATGAAAATGTGCACAAGCAGACGGACCCATGTGGGCAGTCACAGAGGACTAAGCAGAGGGAAACCAATCATTACCTTGGGTGTGCCATGCCATAAACAATGCATTGCTACTCGGGCTCCATCATGAGTGTGTGCCAGGTAGATGACAGCCTCTCTGATAGCTTCTATCATTTCCTGCGAAGATAAAGTGATAAAGAAAAAAGGTGAAAGAAGAGGCTTGAGAAATCTCAAGGCAGGTGGGCAAGGGCCTCAAAGGATTTTTTTTTGCCTGCCCATAATACTATATTGCGCCACTGGCTCTACAGAACCACTCTTATTTCCTTGACCTATGAAAAACTGCCTCAAGAGGAATCCAAAAGACTGTAAAAGACACAAACTTTCTCTCTTTAAAACTACACTGTTCATCATAATCATGCCATGAAATCACAACTGTATTGAAGCTTTTCAGCTGTGCTATTACAGAAAATTCAAGAAAGGGTGTTCAGAACTAAGACAGAAAATTGAGACAAAGACAACCATTATTTAAGAAAAAATGTTTGAAGGTGATGCATATTCATATGTACATACAGAGTACTAGCCAGAAAGTAAGAACTAAAAAGTCATTTAAGCACCAGGTTGTTATAAATCTGGTATTATAAGAGCCAAAAGATGTGTCTTTATATCAAAGGAATGAGGTTTTCTGAAGTCATCTGACAACTAATACCATCAGCCAAAGAAAAATCCAAACCAAATCAAACAACCTCCTCTTGGGTTACTAGACACTTCTGTTACTATCCAACAGATTTCCTTGATGTGCAGCTCCCACCTATCCCTCTCTGGGTCCCCAGCTCTTCTTGTTTTCTAACAAAAGGCTCCAAGCATCTTACCTATTATTTACAAACTGCTTGGTCACAACACAATTGATGTCACTAGCTATAAGCACAGGCAGGAACAGATCTGCAGAAGGGGTTTCCAAACCCTGAAAAGAATGTCCATATAATACCACATCTGCTCAAAAAGCCAAGCAAGAAGGATATATGCCCTTATTCCCGATTCATACAAGTCTGCAAATCCAAAAGCATTCTCAGACATAGCATTGCATGAAAACATGCACAGGAATCTTCAACTAGGCAAGATCTGGACTCAGAGTAGGCACAAACAGTCAACTTCCCTACCCCTAGCTTTGGATTCATTAACAGTAAAAAAGAAGTATTCAGGAGTCCAGTCTGGCAGAAACAGGTAAAAGCAGCAAGTTTAGAAAGCTCTACCTTACTTCAAGTGATGTAGTTCTGAGCTGCAGAAACAGGGCAAGACTGACGGACACAGCTTGAAGAGAGGCGAAGCCAAACAGGATACCAGCTTAAATCATGTCACATCACACAGATAGATTTAGGCCTAAATACAAGAATGTCTAACATAATCTTAAAACTGGAATTTAATACAGACATAGCAGACAAAGTTTCGGCTGCTGACAGAAGGGCCAATCTCATTACATTTTGGTCAACAGATTTTGGACAATCACTGCAAGTCGTTAAGAAACTACACAATGGAAAACTAACTACTGCAAGCCCTTACTTTAATTATTCCCCAGCTACTAAGAAGAATCATTCAGCAGGAAGAGAGGAAACATCGAAGTCATCTCACTGTATTTTTTTTTTAAATTCAAGTATCACAAACACTAGTGTGAAAGTTCACTGTGACTTAAATCTCCATACAATGCTAGTCTTCAATCATCTGTCTAGAATCACCAGATATGTAAAACTCTATCAATGAAAGATGTGTATTTTTGTCTAGTTAATTTGCAACATCTTCACAAGGTAAAGAACATTCCACTGAAAGGCAAAAGAAGATAAAAACCAAAATAAACATACTTACAGATCTCTGTTTTGGAAGTGCGTAAGTGAAGAAGTCCAAAAATACTTTATGTACCAGGGAGTGCTTTATCACCGCCTCTCTGTATTTGGATAGATGAAAATAAGCAACAAGTTCCCCAAATCATTTTAACATATGCTAGCAATATCTCATTTGTATTTTAAAAAGTTAGGCAGCATGGTGTGCAAAAAACACAGTCATTTTGGATTAGATTTTTATAATTTACAGTATGTGGAAGATTTTACCACAACTTACAAATTATGAACCTGTTTTCTCATAAAGACCACTGGAGAAGCATATCTAATAATGCATTATGGAAACACACCCCAGTGCAACATTTCCACCAACTGTCTGACTGGGACAGAGAACACTTTAATTCATAGAAGCAGAGTTCAAAATTAAGGTAAGATATTCATTATGACACCTGGGACGAAACCATAGACTATTCAGTACAGCAATGATACAGCTTAAAAGAGTATCAGTAGCACTGCTGTATGAACTTGTAAGAATATCAGTGCCACTGTTTGTATGTCAGAAACAAAACCGGTTTGTCCTAGATTGTCACACCTTCAACCAATTTTTGCCCTTACTTTTGTGCCATTGGTGTAAGAATCTGCTTCATTTCATCCAAAATGGCTTCTCTCTTTTCAGGTTGAGCTTCCAGCACTTTATCCAATGTTGGGGCAGCCGGTGTCTGAAATTAATCCAGAATCAGAGGTTTAATTTACCAGTCGGTATTAGAGTTCATAGAAAATTATAATGCTTAGAAATTTTTCTATCAAATTTTATGAATAATATCAAAAACAAAATGAATTTTCTGAAAAACTAACAATATTTACAATTTTAAAAATAAAAAGCTACCTCTTTTGAGTATGGCAGAAGCTGTAAACTTAAGTTTCTACAAATCAAATATTCCTCATTAGCAAACAAAAACCACTTCTATGGTCTGAGGTGCATTTTGTCAGTTATATCAGCTCTTCATGACACTGTCAGATACAAGGCAAAATACATAAAATTGGCATTGTGTTAAAGTGCTCCTGAGCTAAGCAGAAATCCTTCTTTATGCGTGTCAGAGGGCTACACAAGTCAATGAACTGAGAAGTTAACAAAGGCCCAGGAGATTCCAGTGCAAGAACAGCTGAGAGGAGAAATATATACCATATATGTACTTCCTGGTATCTTAATGAGAGAATTACACTAAGTCTTGTAAAATAATCTGCCATTAGAAGAATAGTCTGACTAGATAGAAAATTAGAAGAAATATTTTTTAAACCATCCCTGCCACTTTTTAAGGACTACATTGCAATTTTTTATAAACCTACATTGTGTTGAGTCCCAGTTTTGCACGACAATGTATGGCTACTTAAAGCACTTATACCAAAAATAATGGAATGATAGTAGCTAATACCACACTTGATTTCATGGGATGTTTGACGCTCAGTACAAATTACAGCTCATAATCACAGCAAACACGCCTCTTTACTTACTACTCAGTGTTGCAAAACGCCTAACTAAAACTTACAATAACCTGTTTAAAAAATACAGGTTCAGAAATGAGCTGTTGCTTTCTTAAGACAATTTTAACAGAAATCTTGGGTAAAAGTATGCTGTGTTGCACAACATGTTAAAAAGTCACTTGAGTGGAGTTAGTAATTTTGTAAAACAGTACTGTACTTTGCAGAAAAAATCCTGACTCTAATGGATACCAACTTTCCAAGTCAGGAAGACAAAAAAACAGAATTCAAAAGAATGGAGGTGATACTTTTTAAAAAGCTTCCAACTGCCTGGTGAGGATTTACATATAAATGGTTTCAATGGAGTTTGGATTCAAGTCCTACAGTCTCCATGGGAAAAGAAAATAAAGAGAAAAATTAAGCCTAAATGGAATCCTGTATGTGGATACTGGCCCATTCTGCTCACACTCAGTTCTAATGAGACATAAGGTAGTTCTGACACAAGAGTCATCCACAGTATTAATGGAGAATTATGCCTAATCTTACCTCAGCAAGCACAATTTCAGCCTAGACTCTATGATACTATGACAACTGGAGCAATATAGTAACAAACTGTCTTTGATGAGCAGAGCCAGCTCATACATGAACACAACGTATTTTACAGTTCGAACTGAAAAAAACCACAACAATTCCATCTAGACTAGAAATGTGCAAGTAATCATTACATTTAAACATGCTAAACTAGACTATCTTTGGGCAGCTAACAGAAAGAAATGTAACCAAAAGAAACAGTAGGTAAGATAGGTAAGGCATTACTAACACAAGACCTTAGAGGCTAAACTACCTTAAACTACAAAGTATTGAAATGCCACCTTGTAAACCTGGAAAGTGTTCCCATATAGTTCTTCGGTCAGCATATTCCTCTGCTCCAGAATGGCTTTGTCATTGTAGGCATACTCCACTACAGCAGACGCTTCGGCATGACGGAGCATTTTTTTCACATGGCCTTTAAAACTTTTTATTATCTCTGCAACTTGTGCTTTTGTCCTGTTTTACAGGGAAATACAAACAGCAAGACTTAAAACTTTTAAAGATAGGCTTACCTATTGACAGCTTCATTTTTAGAAACACATTTTGGTAATAAGTTTCATGCATCTGGATCAGCCTTATGGCACTTACAAAAATATGTAAAGAAAGCCAGGAATATGGAGAAATTATAAGGCACTTCAAGGAAAAAAAAACAGCGAATAAGTTCTAAAGAATAAAGGATGCCATCTTGAAACACTTAGCGAAGAAAATTTTTTAAAGCCAGTTTTGTATAGACAGCAAAGATCAACTTTGAGCATACATTTGACCTTTTTTTGTCATGCTTTCCTTGACATTACAGCATTAGCTTTACTTCTTGCAAAAGGAGAAATACTGTTAGCACTCCTCTGCATTAACTATTATAAAGCTATTTCCAGAGACATGTTTCTTATTTGTGATTTATCCAGTATAGATTAAGAAGCAGCATTCACACTGGAAATGAAACAACACAACACTGATGAGCAAATTCACTTCATACTCACCCATACATAAGAAACTTCTTCACAATATTTCTGGAATATTTTGACTTGCTCAACTCCACTAGGCTATCTAGAAGAAGGGAAAAGCATTTGGCTGGTTTACTTCTCATTACATTAACTCTACAAAACAACGGGTCATTGTTTTAATAGGTTTGAAAATTTCACTAGAAATGATGCATCAGTTCAGAAAAAAACATAAAAATATTCAAGAGAAAACAATATGGCTTGTTTAAATGCATCCTAACCACAATACAGAAGCATATAGGTAAAATGAAAGTACCTTTCAATTCTTCAAATGTCTCTTGCCTTTGCTTCTCATTACCATATTGAATAAAGCACTGGATCACTCGAGTTGAATCATGTGCAAACGCCAGCTAAAGGAGAGATATTTTATTACTCTAGGCCATTCAAAAGGCATTATGCACCATAATTATTTTAATGTGTGTACTCTCTGGTATAGTTTCACGCCACATGTAATGCCAATTATAAAATCAGAAAAGCAGCTGCCTGTTTATTAACAAACCAAAACTTGAAGTTTCATACCCTTTTACAGGTACTCTGTCAAAGAAAATACAGATAATACTTGCATTTGCTGACAATTAAGGACATGCACTAAGGTTTTTCATACTGAAAAAAAAACATTAAATGGTATCTCATTTTCTTTCCTGTTTGTTGTAATTTCAAAGTGAGTGTGATGGTATGTTCCACTTCAGCATGAAATACCAAAAATTCAACATGTTCTTCACTGCAAATTTATACATTTCAAGAATAAAGCAAAAAGACTGTTTATTATAGTTAAGCATCAAGACACTAATTTCCCTAGAAAATTGCAAAGCATCAATTGTAATTAATCAACCCTCTGAGCTCTTGAACCCCAGCTAACAACAATTTTCATTGGACTAAAGCTGCTTGGCATCTCAGACAGCCTTTTACGGTAGCCAGCTGACAGGCAAAGCATCCCAGGACTACTGTCCTAAAATACAGGTGCCAAATGCAGTTTTTCAGCCCTGTTTTTCTTCCTTTTACTCACAGTTTCACCATTCTTTAAAGAAGATTTTGTGAATTTGTGCACTATGCCATTAGTTTTTCTTACATTTTTAATTTTCCCATGAAGAAGCTTCTGTAGATCATTCATCAGCTTTTCTCGTTTCTCCTTATCGCATTTCTTCCTGCAAGCAAAAAAAACCAAACCAGTAAAGCAATTTTAATTGAAGAAGTAGACTTTTCCTAATATGATTCACTTTTATCTATAAATTAAGAAGCAAGACAGTACAAAATAAAGCCAGGTTGGCTTCTGCCAATCCAAATTTAAACTGTCATTCATTAAGCCTGTACAGAAATGTAAGTAAGCTGTTTCAGTTCCTGGAAATCAAACCAGAATTCCACACTTTAACCTTATTCTTTTTTTGAGTAACAATATTATTTTAAACATAAACTGAAATTTGCAGTCAAGAGTTGCTTACAGGTCCAAAGATCTGCAAGCATCTTACAGCCAAATTTGCAAAGCAAAAACACTTAGAACAAGCAAAATTAACTTTCTTGATGACATGGGGCACCAGTTCTAGAATTACACCT
This sequence comes from Pardalotus punctatus, assembly GCA_013400915.1. NCBI lineage: Eukaryota > Metazoa > Chordata > Aves > Passeriformes > Pardalotidae > Pardalotus > Pardalotus punctatus. Next base: position 4,577 of record VZTX01013965.1, on the reverse strand, counting down.
TTAGTGAGACATGATGAACCTTCACAAAAAAACTCATGAAGGAATCCCACTACAGGATCAGAGTGAATCAGTACATGCTCCATAGTTCAGAGTTAAAAAAAAAGGAAGACAACTTCTTAAATACTTACTCACAAATTTTAGCCTAAAATACAAGTTTAATCCAGACATTCCTAGGACCATAGGTCACCATACTCTGTTTGAACTGCCTACAAAATTGCATGCAATGTTACTTTTCACTCAGAGTTTCACTTTGGAAATACAGTTTTATATAATTACAAGGGGAGAAAGACAGTATTCTGTCAATTTATGACTAAAATTCAACAGAGTAGAAGAGAAAAAAAATAATTACCTTCTCACACTTTCCCATATTTGTTTTGATTTTACAATTATGTCATAATTACTTTTATCATTAATTTGTCTGGTTTGCTTTAACTCCTTCCTTTTCTTTTTGAAGTCACTCCATTTCGGTTTCTTAGAATCTGACCCTTAGGACAAAAATAAATACATTTTCTACAGTCAATAAAAGAGAAGCAATAGAATTCTTTATCAGGATAAACTGTGGCAGCTCTATGACTTGAATTCCTAGACCTTTGCCTGCAGTTACCCAGCTAGCTAACATGAAACCATAAATATTGAGTAAGTATGCTAAGCTAGCAATCACCACTTCTAGACTATTGGAAGAAGGAAAACAATCAATTTTCCTTAAAGCTGTTGAAGGATTCATCACATATCTCTTAATAGCTTGAAAATTGACTGAAGATGTATTTACCAGCCTACGACTGCCCCTTTACTGTCTTTCAAAAGGAGAGCCCTAACTCAAAGATACATACCTGAAAACTTAAAGAAAAGGAAGCCTTTATACATGCCTAATCTTTTTACTCAGTCAGATTCCTTAAGCATGGGATTTTACTATACAACCACTGTACACTGCCACACAATAAACTTGGGTGAAATAACATTATAGAAGTGCCACAAGTTATGGAGGAATGTCAAGTTTTTGATTTTAGTGTTATTCAAACCTTGACAAAAACCATCATCTTGTATTACATGGCCTCACAGAAGCAAGTTGTGCTAACTATTACATCTAAAGGGAACATTAAAGACACAGCCTTAAATTTCTAGAGCTCAAAGCACCACTCATTGGTATTTAGCAGCATGCACTTAAGTGTCTTACCCATTCAAAAACCCATGCTTTCCTTTTACAAAGCACATTATTGATTTTTATATCACCCTCCTAAAGCAACAGTAGCAAGCAAAACTTCTAATGCTTTGAGAGCAATGCTACACAGAGGCTTTCATTTACTCTTATAAACAACATTTAAACGTTTGCTGTGGGTTTCCCTTTTTTTAAAGCAGCCTAGTAAGAACATTCTGTTGTTATTAGATTTCCAGACATCTAGTGGGTATTTCGTGTGAAGCCATTCTACAAACATGCAAGAACAGCAATAACAAAATACTCAAGATCATCTACTGTCCTTCAAACAAATTACATTTTTCTGCAAAATTCCGGAATGCCCCACTTAAGATTCCACTTCTTGTCTTACAATACTGATTTATTGTCCCAGTAAAACTTTGCTTTACAGAGAGGCAGAGACAAGATGAAAATGTCATGCAATAGAAATTAATTTGAACAATCCATTTAAACATGATAAAACCAGAAAACTATTCAGGCTTTCTGTATAAACAACAGGAAAAAAAAAAGCTGTAAAATGTAAAAGCGGTGTTAACACCCATATGCTTAGTTTTTTCTAATTAAAGGATGTGACCAGATAGTCTGGACCACAGAAATGAAATAATGTAAAGGATAATCAGCTTTGTTTCATGAATTTCTATTCCAAAGTACTTTTAGAACAGCTGATTACATTTCCAAAACAGACTATGAAAAGCTCTGTATTTTCAAATCATGTTGCCAGTTTCTAAGCAACCACTTAACACTGCCATTAAAATAAAGAGAGCTTTAGAACGTATGACAATTTTTAAATTTGCTACTGTGTCTTTACTTTTAACTTCAAAGAAAATTCCAAACTGCTAATTTTCATGGCTTCAGCCTCATGTTTAGTCAAATGAAGCAATTTTTCCCACAGCAAAGATTAAACAGGAAGTAAACCTGGAGCTCTTCAGCCAGTTTGGAAAGGCAGGGGGAAAGAGGAAGATCTAGATGTGTTTTTCAACACCTGGTTTCCATTGATATTCAGGCTTAAAAATCTGCCCACCTCCAACTTCACCATCCTGGAGCTTTCTCTTCTTCGCAAACTTTTCTGGTTGCTGTTTATTCTTGAATTGTTTGACAGTAGCTTTTCCAGGTCTTAACTGTCCTTTAACAAATTTCTTGGAAATGGATTTAGGCTTTCCCTCTTCACCTCCTTTGTTAAAAACATTCTTTGGTGGACCTGAATCTATTAACCAACATAACAGAAATTAAAATGCTATCATACAGCTATTGATGCTTCAAAATCTTTAAAAAAAAAAAAAAAAAATTTACCATAACAAGAATTAAGCTACTTTGTAATAAGAATTCTGTATTTAAAAATTCTTACATGCTTCTCAAAGCCAGTGTTTTTACTGCAGTCCCTGGGTGTGTAAGTTTTCTCTATGGAAGTTTTGCCTAGGCATTATTTTCTGGGCAGCAGTGTAACAGTCCAGGTATAAGAAGTATTATTCTATATTAAGAATTTCACCATCCCTGACATCAGTCAGCAATCCCCGAATCATAGTTTATGATCAGAGCTGTTTCAACATCATCTAAGACAGCAAACAGTGAAAGGCACCTTCTCAGTCCTAACCCACAGCATGTTCTCACCTAGCTTCACCTCTCAAATAATATTTTCCTAAAGTGGGAAGGCAAAGTCTAGTATCAAAAGGTTATCAACTTCGAATTTTTAACTGAGAATATTTTAAGTGAACCAAATAAAGCTGAAAGGCTTGCAACCTGTTTAAAGGATTTCAGCAAGTTAGTGGCTCATACAATCAGAAGAGTTTTGAATGCAAGAGAGTCATAGATGACTATGGTTGGAAGGCAGCTCTCGAAGTCATCTGGTCTGACCCTCCCGCTCACACGGGGCCATCCAGAGCTGGCCCAGGACCAGTCTGGGTGGCTTTTGACTATCTCCAATGTGGGAAACTCCACTATCTCCCTGGGTCACCTGTGCCTGTGCAGAGACACCCTCAGAGTAAAGATACCTTTCTTGATGTTGAGAGGGAACTTCCTGTGTTTTAGTTCGTGCCCACTGTTCTCTGGTCCTGTCACTGCGCACACTTGGAAAGAGCCTGGTTCTGTCTTTGAACTCTCCCTTCAAATACCTGTATACATTGAGAAGACCCCCCTCAGCCTTGTCTTCTCCAGGCTTAACTGTCCCAAATGACCCAGTCTTTCCTACTAGGAGATGTCTGAGTCCCTTCATCATTTTTGCAGCCCTTCATGAACTCTCTCCAGTATGTCCCTGTCTCTACTGCACTGAAGAGCCACACTGGAACACAGCACTTCAGGTGAAGCCTCACCAGGGCTGAGGGGAAGGCAAGGGTCACAGACCTCAATCTGCTGGCAGCACTGCTCCTAATGTAACCCAGGATCCAATTAGCCATCAGAGTACATTGCTGGTTTATGTTCATCTCTGACCACCAGGAGCCCCTAGGGCTTTCCCGAGCACGTTGGAGTGCATGCGGCTGCTCTCCTCAAGCTGCAGCACTTGGCCCATTGCTCCTTGATGAACTTCACCAGGCTTCCGCCAAGCCATTTGTCCCACCTGCTAACATCCCCCTGGAGGGCACCATGACCCTCTGGCGCATCTGCCACTCCTTGCACTCCTGTATCACCTGTAAATCCGAAGATGCTGCACTTTGCTCCAACATCCAGGTCCTCCATGAAGCTGTTGAACAGAACTGGACCTTGTATTGACTCCTGGGGTCCACTGCTATTCAGTGGCCTCCGAAGAGTATCCCAGTCTCTGGACCCAGCCGTTCAGCCAGTTTTCAATCTACTTCACCAACTGCTCATCCAGCCCTTAATTTATCAGCACCTCTGTAAGAACCTTATAGGAGAGAAGACACTGGCAAAGTCTTACCGAAGTCCAGACAGACAACACCCACTTCTCCTTTCTCATCTGCCGAACTAGCCGTTTCAAGACAGGAATTTACCAAAGGAGAAAAAAAAAAGAACCCCAAGCATGCCAGTACACAACCATAACCATTCAGACAGGGCTCCTATTGGCGACCCTTTGACTTCTTACCATTATCTTTTTTAAATTTGCTTTTCCCGGACGGCACTTTTCCACGAGGTCCTTTTCCACTCTTCCCCACGAACTTCTTTTTACCCTTGTTCTCCATCGCGGCAACACTGCAAACGGAGTAAGAGACAGCATTACTGGACAGCCGCGGCCCCCTTGTGAGGAAAAGACAGCATGCGCCTCCTGGTTAACACCCATGGCGAAGTTAAACCTTCCCAGCGGTGGAGTACCAGACACCGTGCACAGTCAGTGAGGCTCAGCCAGGCAAGTCCGCGGTCCCCGCTCCCCAGGACGCCCAGCCGCGGCCCGCTGGCGGCTCCCAGGCCGCGCCGCTCTCACCGCACACGTGCGGCC